>CM077646.1:57095214-57427714 GCA_039707465.1 Rhabdophis nuchalis
AATGTTATGCATTCTTGCTTAATTCTAACTCATTTTCTAATGGTTATATTTTCACAGCAGATCATACACAGTGAGCTGACATTTTGCTTGAACTTTTCATCATCACTTTAAGATCCTTTTCCTGATCTTTTACTGCCAGCTCAGATCATATCTCTGTGCTTATGTGAAATTACAATTTCAATATGCATTAGTTTACTCTTCCATACATTGAATTATATTAGCTATGTTAATGCTCATTCCCTCATTATCTATATTTTATTGGAGCACTTTCCAAACCTCTCTTTTTTGAACCACACAAATAATTTAAGTTCACCAGCAAAAGTTCTGTTGGATTAGGAACTCGTGACTTTCTGCTTTTACAACAGAAGTTATAACCATTGTATGCTACAGCATTCGTGGTAAAAGTAGCTCTAGATCAAGAGTGTGAAACTCACATTGCCACAGCAGCGTCATGTGGTGTATTGTGACTTTTTTCACCTTCACTAAACTGGGGTGTGGCCAGCACATGACGCATCCAGACCGCAGGCCGCAAGTTTGTCATCTAGATGATATTAACTCTAGATGATATTAACAATGCCTGTTTGGTGTAGTAGTTAAGACATCAGGCTAAAAACAAGAGGACCATAATTTCTAATCCTGTCTTTGGCACAAAGTCAACTGGGTGATGTGGGACCAATCACTCTCTCTCAGCCCTAGGAAGAAAGCAATGGCAAAACATTTATGAAAGCTTGCAAAAAAAAACCTGCAGGGACTTCTTCAAGAATTGCTAGGAGTCAACATTAACTTGATGGCACACACATAGAGTAATGGTATTATATTATCCTATGATTCCACTAAAGAAGCATTCCTTCCTCTAGTAGCCAATGAAATGCTGGAGTAAGACTGCCACAAACCAAAGTACACTGCCCAAAACATTCGGAAATGCTTGAGGTGAGTGTACTTTGAAAGTGAGTGTACTTTAGACTTAGAATAACTTTATTGTCACTTGAATGTACATTAATCGGCCTACTTTAAAATGAAACGCCATTATATACAGTTCTCAAAGGATCACTACCTCCAATATACACTACACAAACATGACAAAATAAACTCAAAATTATGCATATATCCACATATACTATATGACATGGAGAAACAATACAGTCTAGTTTGATTGTATACACATGCTTGGTGAGAAAAACGAATCTTGCAAGTTTACCAGATGGATGGCATAGGGAACAAAGCTGTTACAGAATCTGGTAGTTCTGCTAGAAATACTGTGAAACCTCCTTCCAGAGGAGAGCAACAGAATCAGCTATAAAGTGGGTATGTGGGGGTCTCTGACAATGCTTCGAGCTCTAAACACATAGCACTTATAAGCAATATCCTGAATAACGGGAAGCAAGCTTCCGATAATCTTCTTGGCTGTTCTTACCACTCTCTGTATGGACTTTCTATCTGAGGCACTGCAGCCACCAAACCAAACAATGATGCACTTTGTTAAAACACTGTCAATCGTACCTCTGTAAAAAGTGGTAAGGACAGGAGAAAGCTGTGCTCTCCTCATCCAATGCAGGAAATGCAGGTGCTGGTTTGCACGCTTCACTAAGGATGATGTGTGGAGAGACCAGTTCTGATTGGTAATTATCTGCACACTAAGATACTTAATACTGTTGACCTCTACAGCTGCATCCTTGATACTGAGTACGACTATGCCAGCTCTTTCTAAAATATACAATGATCTTTGTTTTATTATCATTTAAAATCCTATTACTTCTATTGCACAAGTCCACCAGAGCCTTCATCTCTTCCCTATAAGCATCTTCATTGTCGTCCCAGATAATTTGGAGGTAAGACTGAAAAATTCACACCAACTATTAAATACATGTTGGCATTTTGCTTTTTTTCCCTCTTGATTTGAACAGAACTGTGCATATTTTTAAAAACATTTTTCACATCCTTCACTACTTTAGCCAATTCTGAACTTTTGCTCTCTGGATACCAGTTCTGCATTTCTGTATTTTTCCTTTGTGACCTGGATATGTTTCCATTTCCTGGGTGGCTTATTCTGTTGCTTTGTTATATCTTCAGATCTTCACTAAGCTTTTTGTAAAACCATATATTAATTTTATTTGTGATTGTCCATTTTGCAATCTGCAACAGATACCTCCAAATACCTCCTCCTGTTTATCATTACTCTGAGTTTATTAAAAGATTTGTTACTTTGCAAGGTAAATGACTGAGCCTGTTGAGCTTTATTTTACCTTCAAATCATGAACTCCCACATCATTTCCACTCATTGTTTTACTTCTGCTTCATCATCTAAATCTTCCTTATTGGAAATGGTACTGAGGTGCTTTATTCTAACTAGGCAGTTCTTGCATTCAGCTTGGATTATTATTTTTGCCACATAAAACAGGAGATGCCATCATCCTTAAAATAGTACTAAACCTTTCCCTCAAACCCTATTGTCAACAATACGTCCGGCTGAATTAATGAACTGTATGCCTGTTTGAAAGTGGATTGGACTTGGGAATTGTGGCATCAGTTGTCATAGTGACTATCAGCCAATCAAGGAATATAAACCCATGCCTGGCAGTGTTTAGGTAAAGGAGGCTTTTGTGAAGTTGTCAGGCTAAGATTTATGATGGCAAAACCCATCGTTGGCAGCCAAATCAATGGGCCACTTTTTCAGAAATCCTGCTCTATTTAAACATTTGAGATTATGCCTAAATATTAAGAGGCCTCATGTTTCCGGACCCTCTTTTCTTATTAATAGATAATATTTTATAAACTAAGTATAGGCAAGCTTTCTATTTGTATACCTGTCCAATAAACAGAACCATTGCTGTTTTATGTGTGCTTAACTAGAAATGTCAGGATTTACAAATGAACAAATAGAGGGGAATCTTGTTTTATGTTCACTATTAAAACACGTTGAGTGATCTAAACATGAAAAGTGTAGATAAACAAGTGGATTAAAATTAGGTACTCTCGTTCTTTCATTGCTGGAACATTAATTGTAAGAGTTCGTGCCTTTTAATGTTAATACATACCTTTTAATGATGTATGCCAATTTATATTAGATTACATGTTGACTGACAGACTTTTAAACAGGAATTTAAATTTGCCATTTTCTTTAATTTTTAAGTCATTTCTTAGGAAGACATAACATGCAATATTGCTGTTTTATTAAGCGCTATTAATGGTAACCATTCTCAATAACATTGAGATTGTTATCAACAGCAAGGTTAAATGTTCAGTTGTTTATTTGACCAGTGCCTACATAATTATTACCTTATACTGGTCTTGTCAGTATTTTATTAACAATTGTTTGATTGAAAGTAGGTCATAAAGCCTTGGTTACATAAAGGTTTTCAGCAACTACCTTTGTTACAAGCAACTGTCTTATTTTATTTGGCTTTATTATATAAATATTTTATGCAAAAAGTTGAGAACAAATAATTCCCTTTCTCAGCACTTAGTACTGCTGGAGAATAGGTGAATAAAGAATTGTTTCTTCCCTTCTAAGTTTGTGTTTGATTTAATGAAGGAGAAATTGCTTTCAAAAGTTCACTGAGATAATCCCAAGGACAATGGTGTCCTCACACTGATTTAGGGATAAGATGACACCATATAATCTTACATTGTAGACTTATCTTTACAACTTGCTGAGATCTTTTGACTTCCCAGATTTCCATTCAGTCAAAAGGAAATACAACCCCATTGTAGTTTCCCCCAGGCCATTGTTATTAGTAGTGTTCTTGTTACTGCTAAAGAGACTCCTCTCTTTGGGGAATACAGTAGTTGAAGAAATTCCTCCATCCAAGTTTGCTGTATTTGGCTGCATGTTTCTCAGCTCTAATCTAGGGGGTTCAAACAATACTCAGTAAAATTATATTACAGGATGCCATTGCTACAAAGAGAAGACATCTTGCAATCCATAGGCTAAAAGAGTGGCGATCTCAAAAGGAGTCACTGCTGCATTAAAATATTGGGGCAGGTGCTATGTCGCACTGCTCTGAAGCCCCTTTTTTATATTAAATAAAGTATTATATAGACATGCTAAACCATTTTCTTCTCCTTTCAGAACCCAACCATTAGAATTCCTTCATCCCCATCTCTCTCAGAGCTTCTGAAAACAATAAATGGATGACAGAAACAGTGTGAGGTGTCCACCACAGAAGCAGTAAATGCTTAAGACCACAGTAGATGTGTGAAGCTGCAATTTAATGCCTTTAAGTATATCATCAGAAGCATGGACTTGGCACAAATGTCTCCACTGGAGCAGAAACACCTTGGCCTGTAGCCTCTGAGAGTTTATCCGTGCCATGGGAGATATTTACTGTGATGTACACACGCCTGCACAATGAATGAACAGCTTGCAGATATATATTAATCTATTTGATGACCCAGATAAAGAAGAAGAAAACTAATGCTAACAATAAGTCACTACCCTTTCAATTATGGCATATTGCTACCTAGCACTGGCACTCGTACTGGTACTTATTTAATGTTGTTTCGCTTTAATTCCCCCCACCCATATGTTTTATCATTCTCCCACACACACACAACTCATTTAATTCTTTCATTGGTGACATTGAGAAGTTTATCTTTTCCTCTGAGGGAGGGATCTACCCTGCTGATGTTTTCAGTTATATTTGAATATGGGACAGGAACTATTTTACTGTGATGTATATCAAAATATGAAGTAGTAGTTTCATTCCATTAAAGATAGTCAATACTGTACATGCAACATTTCATGCCCACCTATTTTCCTCGCTAAGGAGAGTCTGTCAGCATCTCTGTAAGGTTGAAGGTCATGATTCATTGTCATATTTTTTGGTTTTCCTATCCAGGTCTTCACATTCATCTTGAGTCCAGTCCAGTGGTGCATTACCAATTTTTTTACTACTGGTTTGCGCTTGCACTTGTGCGCAACACTTCTGCGCATGTGCAAAAGCATCCAGGGAAGTGGGCAGAGCCTCCTGCCACCACTACTACCTGATAGTGGTAGTGCCTGGTCCGGGCCAAACCAGAAGCAACCCACCTCTGGTCCAGTCCACTTTCCAGCTTTATGGGGCAGATAAAATTGGAAAATGGATATGAACACAGTAAACAAAAGGGGGTGTTTCTTTCCCCAATTTTCAGAAGACTTGCAAGAGTCATTTGTTGAGCGAAGCAACTATAGAAATAATAATACAATAAAATATACATTTCTATGTTTTTAAAAAAAAAAACTATGCAAGCCCTCTTTTGGAAGCTGGACTACAGTTTTAGTATCTTGTAATAGTGGGAGGCTGAACTTCTGATTTTCAGTAATCCAACTACTGATGTTTGAGGAGAGCTCTGGAGAGTACCGATAAAACGTGATGGAAGGACTCCCTGAAGTTCTGAAGCTGCAGGTTGCTAAGTTCTGCAGGTGTGTGGGGCTGTTGAACACCCAAGCTTAAAAGTCTTTGACAACCTTGCTACACAGTAATGTTTCGACCAAGGTTGTCTGAGTGGCATTTTCTGGATGTAGAGCATGAGCATTTCAGGTGGTCCGCCTTTTATAGCCACTTGTTCAGTGACTGTTCCAACATGCAACAGTGCTGAATAATTAGTAGTTAGCACCAGTTCTTGTATTTACATTGGTTGCAGCACTTCTACAGTCATGTAATCATGATCCAGACTCTTGGCAACCCATTCAGATTTCCAACTGTTGCAGCATCCAACAGTCACATGAACATGCTTTGAGACCTTCCTTGATGGTTTTTCAATAGCAAAGTCAGTGGGGAAACTTCAAGAAGTCAGATGTTGCACTCACCTGAGTTCCTCATTTAACAACCCAAGCAATCCTCACTTAATGATGGCAGTCAGTGACTGCTGAAACTGCCAGCACTAGAGATAGAGCTCTTGCCTTACAAGCAGGAGGTTGTCAGTTCGATCCTAGGTAGAGGCACATGTGGGGTCTCTTGCTTGGGCAGGGGGTTGGACTGAGTTAGAGTTCCAATTTTAGGTTTGACCTAAAAAAGTAAATATTCCTGCCTCATCTCAGATTGGTTTCTGTAGTAACTGCTTGAAGACAGAATTATCTGAGAGACTTTTATCTGTAATGTCGTGACAGATAGGCAATTGGGATCATCCAGAACTAGTTTTGATACTAACAACCAGAAAACTGCTACTCCTAAAGAGGTCATAATATGCTGATGGGTAGAAAACTGAAAGCACTTTCAAACTAGCTGTGCTACTCTACAAATTTTCCACTTTTCCCAGACTTTTATATGTTTCATGCTTGGCATTCAAACATTCCATGATGGTCCTCAAGGAACTGAGACTGAAACTATTATCAAGGAGCACGACAGATAATTTAGTGCAGTGTTCATCTTCCTCCCATCTCTTCATATTTGCATAGTTTTCTGTTATTTCAAGACTCCACAGGAAGGAATTTTCCTAGTAGCTCAAACCATCTGCTTCGGATGATGTTACTGGCAGCTTGTTTTCCTGCCACACTGTAGTCAGAATTCAGGCTTTTTTTTTCTCACTCGATAGTGACAAATGTCCTTGTGGATTTTATGTGCCACCCTGAAAATATATGCCAGTCTTCAGATAATCAAGCAGGAAGACCGATAACAGCTGTATGCAAACAAAGATAAAATAATTGCAAACCGCTCAGAATGGAGGATTACTTGAATTCACAAACACACGCAAACACCTGCACATTCAGGAGTCTAGTAATATTTTGGTAAAAAGGTTTTTTTTTTCCTCAGAAGAGCTGCTTAATTATAAACAGTGTTATTTGAATCTATCCATAGAGGAAAAGGCAAGAGGTTAAGTCATTGTAGGGTCTACTTCACTTTCTGTCATGGCATGAGTATGTCCAGGAACCTTTTTTTTTCTTGGTTCAGTCTTCATGAAGTTGCTTTTGTCTCATTCTCCAACCTAGGATAATCTGAAGCCATCCTTAGCTGTTTTATTTTTTTCCTTTTTCTGATGTGGACATGATCTGACCAAGCTTCTCTGACCAAGGGGCTGCTGATATAGTCAGATGTTTGGATCTAGTTGGTTCCTACCGGCTACCTTGCATATAAGGGGCACATTCCCCTCTGCTCTAGTTATTGGTCACTGTTCCTCATGGCCATTTTACCTTGATCTGAAGGAGGAACTAAATTCCTGGTTTTCACAGATGAATCTGCCCATGTAGTGCCATGGGATAGCAGACTAGAATAACAGAATTGGAAGGGACCTTGGAGGTCTTCTAGTCCAACCCCCAGCTCAGGCATGAAACCTTATACCCGGGATAGTGAACTTATGGCACACGTGCCACAGGTAGCACATGGAGCCATTTGTCAGGGCACGTGAGGCGTTGCTCTGTCATCTGGCCAGAGTGAATTGAGGTGCACTCGAAAGCTACAGCTAGTCCAGAATGCGGCCGCACGGGTGATAACGGGAGCTCTGAGATACTCCCATATAACACCTATCCTGCGCGAGCTGCACTGGCTTCCTGTGGTCTTTCGGGTGCACTTCAAGGTTCTGACGACCATCTTTAAATCGCTCCATGGCTCGGGGCCTAGTTACATGCATGACCTGCCCCATACATCCCTATGGCCGATCCACTCCCACAGAGAGGGCCTTCTCAGGGTGCCGTCGGCCGGGCAATGCCGTCTGGCGACACCCAGGGGAAGAGCCTTCTCTGTGGCAGGCCCCGCCCTTTGGAACGACCTCCCTCCTGAACTTCGTACCATCTCAGACCTCCGCCTCTTCCGCCAGTGTCTAAAGACACATCTTTTTCAGCAAGCCGGCCTAGCCTAACCTCCCGCTGGGGCTATTTTAGATAGTTTTAAATTGGGGTTTTAATTTGGTTTTAGCATAGGATTGTCTAATTTAATATGCTTTTAAATTTTGTATATTTTGTTTTATATCTTTTACATTCCTGTGCGTCGCCCTGGGTCCCTCGTGGAGAAGGGCGGGATATAAATTGAATTAAAATAAAAAAATAAATAAAATGCACATGCTGGCCAGCTGAGTTCAGCCATTTTTAAAGCCATTTTCCACCCTCCCCAGGCTCCAGAGGCTTTATAGGTGCCTGGGGAGGGTGAAAACAGCCCCCCACCCCCACTGGAGGCCCTCCGGAGGCTTCAGGAGCTTTCCTGAAGCCTCTGGAGTGCAAAAAACCGTCCCTATGGGCAAACCAGAAGTTCGGAAATGGACTCCCGGTTTGCTTGTAGGGCCGGTTTAAGCCCTCCGGAGCCTTCAGGGGCCTTCCGGAGGCTTCCCTAAAGGATCCGGAGGATGAAAAATGACCCAATGGACAAACCAGAAGTCCAGTTTGCTCGTAGGGCTGTTTTTAGTCCTCCTTGCTTCTTGTCCTGCCTTCTGGTGCTTTGGAGAATAGGCTTACTCCCTCTTCTTTATGGTAACCTCTGAGATATTGGAATACTACTATCAAAAATTTCCTTAGAGTTTGTCTTGTCTCACCCAGGAACATCCTTAATAGAAGTTTAGTGCTTTAAAAAAAAAAGCTCTAGTACTGTATTGCACAAAACATGGAGAGAGTCACATGTTGGCAACGAGATGGATGTGTTCAAATGTTCCAATTCTGCTGAGAATGGATTTTGCATGATCATATTTCTTTTTACCATTTTTTATTATTTTGGAAATCCCGGAGATTCCAGCCAGAGTGATAACAAGTTTTGCTCTGATCAGGCAACACTGCAATTTCATGCAGCCACAGTTTCTGCAGCCATTTGCACAAAACACTACAATGTTTATGCTATTCTTCATTGAGGTGTGAGATATCAAAGAGAATTCCATCTGTGATCCTGGACTACCTCAAGTCCACCATCTAGGGTTCCTTTTGGATTCAGAGTGGCAGACGTGACTATTAGGAGTTTGCTCAACTTTATTTTGTGTGCCAGTTGTGACTATTCCTGGATCAGAAGGCTCATAATGTTTATCTTTTGCACCTATGGTTAGACCATTACAATTTGCTTGATGAGGGCTGCCCTTGAAAACTATTCAGCAGCTACAAAAAGTCTAGAAAACAGTGACCTCGGCATCAGTTAGTGAATCAACTGAGTTTGTACGGTGCCTACTTGCTATGAAACAGTAGGTAGCCAGCAACTAGTTAAAAGACCAATCAATCAATCAATCAATCAATGACATCATGCATTAGGACCGTCACATATGTATACAAATAAAGACCCAGAAAACGGGCTTATGTAACTTCTTTGATGTATTGTTGTTCACTATGTTACAGGACTACTTAGAGAACTACATTGGTCGCCTGTTGGCTTGTGGATACAATTCAAGTTCTGATGGTCAGATTAGGAAAATTTGTTGACTAAACATCTGTTGGCAATTGTCATATGGTTAGTTAAACAGAAACTCTGGTTTCAGAGGTGTTACACCTTTGCTGAACAATTTGGCAGGCGAGCAATAAGAGAGGAATAGAGTCAATGTGCACTTTTGAATGAATGGCCTAAGAAATACAGTGGAATAAGGTAGACGGTGGTGGTGGATGATTCTTTGCTTGGTGGACAGCAAAAGCAAATGACAGAAGGGCAGATTAAAGCTGGAAAAAATGCTTCTTTTGTGTTTGAACTGTATTACACCTATATGCTTTGCTGAAATCAGGAAGTAACACAAACTAAAATCTATGCAGGTATATGCAATCTACACTGGATAGATATTTCAAATTGGATAGCTAATTTTGGCTATCCAATTTCTGAAGATTCACTTAAAAATCTTCTTAAAATTACACGAGGAATGGGTAAAGCCACTGCCTTCTTAAAGATTTCAACATGTTCCTAGTACAAAACAACAAAATGTGCTGTTGCAATATTTTTAGACAATTTCACTCGAATGCTACATAATTTTATTCCTGGTGTTATGTGTTTTTGGAGTGATCACAATGAACATTTCCAACAATGACATTATACAGTTGTGTCTGCTAGACAAATGCATCCACTATTCCAATTTCCAAAACTGGGTAACTGGGTGACTTGGGAATTGGGTTCAAAGTCTGTGTTGCTGCCTTTCAACAGATGTTTGGCAGTTCCCTCTAAAACCAATTCTGGGTTTATTTCTGTTCAGTTTCCATTTTAGAAACTTTTTTGAGGCCAAGAATGAATGGAAAGTCTACCCTGGAATTTGGATAAAATATTGTTTTTACTGTATATTATAACATACTTGTAGATTAATTTAAATAACTCAGGAATAGTGTTGCTAAAAAAAATCCATTAGGTAATATAATTTCTCTTTCTTTCTTTCTTTCTTTCTTTCTTTCTTTCTTTCTTTCTTTCTCTTTTTCTTTTTTATTTCTTTCTTTTCCTTCCTTTCTTCTTTCCTTCCTGATCCTTCCTTCCTCCCTCTCCCTCTCCTTCTTCCCCTCCCTGTCTACTAAAACTATATATTCATGGCTTTTCCATACATTTCCTTGCTTTTTCCATTTTAGTCCCTATGTTATCATTGCAGTAACAATTGGCAATATTGTTTACCATTGCTTTGAAATGGTGAAACAAATTCATGTAGCTAAGCAAAGCTAAGCATTAGTCCTGCATTGTTTCCTCAATCAAAAGTCAAGATGAGTTCCGAGTATTAACTTTTAATGGAAATTAAAAGAGAAATTGAAAGAATTTCAATACGATCAGCAAGATTTTTTTTCCCAGGAGAGATGAGTGCATCTTGCTTTGCTATAAAATGAAAAAAAGAGATTATTAACAATTGAATACATATTACTTGAATAGCACTTTTATTCTGCATTCAAATTATTCCTCTATTCTAGTGAATAGAGCACTGGATTTGGATTTCAACAAAGAGATCTAACTTCATTATCAACTTAAATTAATAAAAGTTCCTATTGCTTTGAAAGGAGAAAAAAATAACTAGGTTATTGATGATATGAATACTGAGGGTACTTGTCCTGCCCACTCAGAGTGCAAATTCAGTCCTACTGTTTTCTATAGGACTTAATTCATGGTATGTATTGAAAAGGACAATTCAAAGTACAATCCTATAGAAATTTGACTGGAAGTAACCCCCATTAAAATAAACAGGGCTTCCTTATATAGTTATTTTAAAAACTAGCTGAATACCCGTGCTCCACTATGAAACTATGTGATCAGGTTTGATAAATCAACACTTATAGCTTGAAAATAAATGAGTAGTTTGATTGGCCTTTCCTATCCCCTTCTTTCCCTCAGGCTTTCCCCACAAAGTCCTTTCTTATCTTATCTCCTTCTCTCCCTCAGGCTGGCTCCATTGATCCTCTCCTATCCCCTTCTCTCCCTCTGTCTAACTCCATAGCATCAAAGTGTTTTTCAGGTGGGAGGGGGAGTAGAGTGCCTAAACTCCCAGCCCACAGGCCAGATGAATCACATGCAGGCCACACCCACACCCAAGTGGCAGTTGGAACAGAGTTCTTTTCAGGTGGGGAGAGGGAATAGAACTCCATAGCATCAGAGCGTGTTAATAATACTATAAGATATACTAATGATCTGATGGTCATTTTGAAAAATCCTTTCTTAGTGAGCACTTAGAAGCAAGAGGAACATGTGTGCCAAATTTCAAGTTTGTAGGCTTTATGATTCTGGAGATTTCATGATGATGCGTGAGTGGTATTTCACTCTTACAGTATATTTATAGATTAGCTTGAAACCTTTGTGATGTAGTCAGGAGGATGCTAGTGCAAGCCAAGAATACTCTCTGAATCTTTGAAGCAACCATGTTCTTTGGGAGGGACATGAGGCTGCTTCAAAGTCTGTTCCTCAGTTGTCTGCTACTGGTCCTCAGAGAAAGTTGTTTGTACATGCAGACACACACCAACTAGGGATAAGCCTTCAAAGGAAGTTTTCCAAAGGATACGCCTGCTTTGAAAGACTGGAGAGATGCTTTACTCGTGCAAAAAGTGCTTTGCAAAGCATCTCTTTTAGGTTCTGTGCCCAGCTCTCATTTCTGCCATTTTTTAACTGCAAAATATTTGACTCAATACTAATGAAAAGGATTAGTTAGTATGCAGATCTTCCAAACAATATGCAAGCATCTTGGAGATGTGTCCCAAAGGTGCTTTTTCAAGAGGCAGCTGGACATTCTGGTTTTTCAATGATGACATTTCGCTTCTCATCCATCAGCTCTGACAGGATGGTGGGCAATGGAAGGTTTTATACTCCTTGCAGATACTGTAGCTAGTCGTTTGCATTCTTTTAGCGAGTCATTAAGGCTACCTGGAGGTTTATTTGTGTCATCAGGGTCACCTGAATGATGCAAATGGGTGTGGAACACTCTTAGAACTGTTGAAAGGACTGTGTTGTAGACTGGAGATAGATGATGTTGTGATTCTTCCCCCTCTGTTGAGAGAGGGCTGTTCAATTTTGACATAGAAGGTCTCTTTGATCCCTCTGAGACTTTTGAATCCTTTTGGACAACCATGACCTGGATGACTGAGAATCTCCATAGACATATTGGAGATATGCTACAGCTGAGTAATAGAGCTTGGTACATGCAGCAATAGATGCCAGGTTCAATTTATGGAAAAACCACTGTCTGGTTGCTGAGCTATATGGATCTCAGATTTGACTCAACAAAAGGCATCTTTGTAATTCCATGAACCATTCTAAGCACATGTTGAATTGGGCACACAATTCTTACAGCGGTGAGTTCCGGACCCCATCACAACCGGTATGCTGCGACGGGACTGTGCGTCCACCACATGCATGTGCGCTGTGCATGCATGCGCACCCCCCACCCACGATGCTCCAACTGCTCGGGGGAGCGTCATGCAGGTGCCATATGCAGGATGCCAATGCAATATGCATATTTTCTGCCTACCTTCTGAACCTACTTAGGAAAAATAGCATTTCCCTACGAAGATTTGTGTCAAAATAATCAGAATCCAAAGTTCAAGTGCAGCCTAGCAACAGATGAAGTTTTACCTATTCACCAAAACCTGAATTCATCCCATATGCCTAGGCATGGTTTGCATAAATGATCATTTCCTGAACAAATCAAAATCTCTGGGTTTTGTACTATATGCTTAAGTCAGCACAAAATCTTCTGTATTGTGGCTTATTGCTGATTATGGGTATCTATGTTAACAATTGTGTGGGTCATACAACCATTACACTACAAATTGATTTGTTGCTCCTTCTTCTCTCTATTTTATAAATGTGTGTACCTATGAAGTTTTTTTAGTGAGCTACAGATCATCAGTTTTTCTGAGTTTCCTTCCCATCAAAAATCCATTCTGGCTTTATAAAATGTAGCTTTTTAAATTTTTGTTTAATGGCCAATTATCCCTTAGGCATGTAGAACTTTGTAGCCCCTTGTTGTCATCTCCTGATCATGGAGAAATATAGTTGCATAGCTGCATTGGCTCAGAGATCACCCCAGATATTTTTCTGATTCGAGAGAGAGATGAAAAGGGAATGAACGGTTCCCTTATTTCTAAATGAATACACGATGAGCCATAAGCAGCTGAACTACTAAAAAAAGACGTATATTCTCAGGAGACCATTCAATCTATGTTAGGCAGCAAAGAAACCCAGCATCTCTAGCGCGTAAAACAAAGTCATAACACTTTGTAAACGTTTTTGCCTCCAAGGTATTTTCTGGCAAGGTCTTTCTTAAATAATTATGTTGGTTTTCCAGATTTTTTTTTTGTCAGGACAGTGGATTTTACCCAGGGATTAAAGCTGAAAACTCATAGAAAAAGTTGGGAGAAAAGACTTAGATCTGGGAATGTACTCAGGTAGAGCAGCAGCTGGGATGATAAAAAAAATTATGCCACATTCCATAGCTTGGATGCACTACGGCGGTGGCTGCAAACCCATTATATTCCTGTCACACTGACATCTTTCTCATTTTACATTCATAGAGCAATTATTTCATAATTTTTGACCCTTGTCACATCGCTGTCATAAAAATAGATCAATGCCATATAATTAAAAGTAATTTTAGAATAATATAATGATACCAAACCTTGAATAAAATACCTTAATTTTGGAAACCATTAAACTTGTCAGTTGGAAATTAGGCCTCTTTTGTGACGTATTGAGATCCTGTAATTTTATAAACTGATGTTATCATGGCAGAGAATTGTTTCTTATGCAAAAATGCTGGCCTTTGACAGGACCGAGCAATGTGGTTTATAAGTTTGAGACGTTCTCTCCTATGCTGAGTTCTCCATCGTAATCTCAGCAACATTCATTCTGATCATAAGTAATTGCACAGACTTGATGCCAGGAGGGACTTTCAGTCACTCAAAACTACCACCCCCAAAAGCAATTCTCTCTGATTGGCGTGAGTCTGGCTCAAATATTCTTGGCTATGGTCTTAGATGGTTGGATTGTCCATCATTTGAAGAGAGATGACTGGTGGTTGCTTCTCTATTGGAATATCTGCTACTACAACATCCTACCTGTCAATGACTACTTAAGCTTCAACCACAATAATACATGAGCAAACAATAGATACAAACTCAAGGTAAACTTCTCCAAACTCGATTGCAGAAAATATGACTTCAGCCACAGAGTGGTCAGTGCCTGAAAAGCATTACCTGACTCTGTGGTTTCTTCCCCAAACCTCCAAAACTTTAACCTTAGACTGTGTAATGTTGACCTCACTCCATTCCTAAGAGGTCTGTGAGGAGCATGCATAAGCGCACCAGCGTGCCTACCGTCCCTGTCCATTTATTCGTACCCATTTACTGTCTTCATATTTATGTTTATACCGATACATGTTGTCTTTTACATGTTTGACAAACTAAATAAAACAAATATTGTGCCTGTTGTCCCATTGATACGATTGGTTATGCAACATCAAGTTGTTTTCAACCACTAGAGACACATAGATAAATTTCCTCCATGAAGTTCAAACCCTAACCTGTTCTTTGGGTCCTCCAATGGTGCCCCCATCACCACTGTAACTGAGTCCAACCTCTTCTGTCTTCCTCCAGATGTTGAGCCTTTTTCAGAGAGTTGTTGTCCCAAGCTATTAATAAAATCTTCCCAGATCTTTAAAAGCCACTGATACAATCTTTTTCACATTAGAACAGTTTAGGTTTACTGAGTGAATGAACTGTGGCAATTTAAAATTATTCCTGTTTGTATGCTTTACTATACATTTATTGTTTCTTACTCTTTTATTACCTGCTATGGGAATTTACAATTAGGCTATTGTACAATATAAATTACGTGAGTGTGTGTGTGTGTGTGTGTGTGTGTGTGTGATGGTATATAGTGTATTTCTTGGAATTGTTTATGCTTCTCCTTACTTAATTTGCTCTGCAAGCTGTCTTCAGATTTCTTCGTTTTGCGTCTGCCTATGGCTGGTTTCTAATCAATTACAGATTAGCCTAAGGAAATATATTCCTCAGAATCAAAGCAGTTTCCCTCCCTTTTCTTTAACCTATGCTACACTTAGTTCTCAAACTCTTTCTGGTAGCATCTATTTCTTTTGTGGGTCATCTCACTACTATGGCACATGACCACAGATAAAAGTGTAGTTGCCTTCTGGCTAGTCCATTGGCATCTCCTAATAAAAAATTCAGTATCTTGGCTTTCCATCTGGTCTTGTTCCTGGTTTAATTTGATCTAGCTATGTAATAGGAAGATATTTTTACTTTCTTGGTTTTGTTAAATCACCAGGCAAAAGAGAAACAACCCCAGGCAAGAACATTAGCCTTGTGGTTGACCGGAATTGATATAGGCCCTGCAGGGTCATTGAGCACTGAATTATTCCGTCACATCCAGTCCTCCTCTTCTGAAGCAGCTATTTTCTGTACATTTTTCTCAAAGTAAGTTGTTCACTGACAACCGTGAAACTTGGCAGTAGATATTAATAGGACAGTTGTGCATATGTCACAGAGGAAGTGTTAAATCAAGATGATCCCGCTTAAGCGTTGCTAGCAGTTTTAGGTGATAAAGAGCATCAATAAGGTAAAGTTGGTCTAGAATTCGCGTATGGTGGTCAAATGCTGAGTGTTAATCAGAGTTCGTGGTTCAAAATGGCATCCCAAGTCAATCAAAGTAAAGAATCATGATTTCAGTACATCAAGGAAGATCAGAAGCTGGAGTGCTGCGGTGGCCTAGAGGTCGCCCCATAATCAGGAGGCTGTGAGTTGGATCCTAAGTAGAGGCAGATATTTCTCTCTCTGGGCACAATAAGAATATATCTGCTGAACAAATCTCTGCATTGGTGTCAGTAAGGCTGTCCAGCTAGTAAACACTCCGCTAGCTCCATTCAGTTGCCCAGACTCCACAGGGATTATGGGGTCCTTAAACAATGATGATGACAATGATGGAAGCGCAGAAGCTCTGCAAGTGTAGATATCCATATATAGACATTGTTTTGGGCACTAACTTTTCTGAATTACAAAGTCACTATTCTCAGGATCTAAGAACAACCAGCAGCCTCTGGGTCTTATATGTACATATTTGTTTTTTGCTTTCTGCTCCTAATAACTATAATTATACAAACAGACATTTGGAAGGAATTCCTTCTCATTGATAAGTAAGTCCCTCCTTGTAAAGATCCTTCATCTATAGTCATGTGCCCCAGTGTTGAGATGACCCAGTTTGCCAATTGACCAGACTGTATTTTAGAAACACGAAGCAACTGTGGGAAGTCCATATCCTCATATTAATCTGCAGACCAGGTCTTCGACTGTGAAGTCATGGACAGGCCTGAAAACCCTTGGCAAGGTACATGTCCTTGTGATTTTGCTTTTGGGATTGAATACCACATTTCATTCTGTTTTAACCCTGGTTGAATAGAAAATAAGCTCTATCATCCCTGCTTTCTATTGAGTTTTTCTAATTATATTAGACTTTAAGACAGAGGAATCTCAAATAATTGAATGTGATTATGTAAAAAAAAACCATGTAAACACTAATATATAGAAATGAACACCACTATAGATTAATCTAATCAAACAAAATGTGATTCATATCAACTGTAAGTAATAGGATTGATTTCAAGGAAAATTAATGGGAAGAATAAGAGTTGCCTTTTTTTTTACCTATGAAGAAAATATACATAACAGGAATTTATTTCATTTTTAGAAATAAATAATATAGACCAGTTTGATCCTACACCAGGGATCCCCACCCCCCAATCTACGGTCCAGTACCAATTTGTGGCCTGTTGGGAACTTGGCCATGCAAGTGGTGGGTGAGCATGCAAGGGTGTGAAGCTCCATTTCTACAAGTAACAGAATGCACATCAAACTATCCCTTCCTCATGCCAGCACTGCCATTACAGCGACTGCCGGTCTGTGGAGCTGGAAAGGTTGGAGATCACTGTGTTTAGACTATTTAATGTGTCTTAAGTATGATTTTTTTTCCAGTCTATTTTATAACGAATTTAATTTTACAAGAGTAAGTACATCTATTTGTATCAGTTTTTGATTCAGTCATATGGAAAACATATGTTAAACCAAGAGTTATGTTTTGAATGTTTACTCTGGATTTTGACCATTTGAATATACAGGAGCTCCTGGGTAGTAAAATGCATTCCTTCATTGGGCATGAATGTATTTTTAAAAAGAGTATTATTTAAGGGGGAAATATGCATTAAGGCAACACATTTGGAAACTTTTTTGTCCAGCAAAACAAATTGGATATAAGGATGAAGTAAGGTTCCAGAAAATGTCTTTTAAAATAATACTGTAGTCCAAAGAATTGTTTTCTGGATAATGTAATATTATTATTCTGTTTAATAGGCTTTCCCATATATAATGAGTAAAAATCAGTTGTATGATTTTATTTAAACCAAAATTTGCAATTTAATCTTCCATTTGCTGTTGTCATTAAAATAGAGCAAATGATAGATTGATATGGATGGTAGATAGATAAATTGTTGATAGGTAGGTTAAGTAGATAGTCGACAGTAATAGATAGATAGATAGATAGATAGATAGATAGATAGATAGATAGATAGATAGATAGATAGATAGATAGATAGATAGATAGATAGATAGATAGACAGACAATGTTAGATGGATAGATTAGAGAGAGAGAAAGAGAGAGAGAGAGAGAGAGAGAGAGAGAGACAGACAGACAGACAGACAGACAGACAGACAGACTACATACAATAATCCTTCCAGCAAAATACAATTTCTTTGCATTAATTCCTAGCTGTGACAACAAACTGATTCCCCATTTCCTCCAGCAGTTTCATACACCATTGTACCAACTCAAACCACTATGGGACTATTCATTGTTGTCATATTTAATGGAGTTCAGAAAGCTACTGAGCACAACATTTATGGTTGCAGAAAGTCCTTGAAAATTATTTACTATGGAGTAATTGTTAAGCTCAACTTTTTCATTCATTAAACATTCTACCACTCTACACGAGCAGTTATTTTTTCAGATATAGGTTCCTTGAAGCAGGCAGAGGAGTCACTAAGCATCTGGAAAAGTGTCATTACCCATCTAGGTAATATCATCAGGGCTAGCAGTGCTAATTAAACATCAAGCAAGAAAAACAACCAACTTCAGAGAGCACTAAGGACCCCACAGAGTCAACTAAAGCAGAAAATATGAAAATTAAATGAGCTTCTTCTCCTAGAAAATTAATTTAGATGTTTTTTTCTTGTAGCATTTGTGGTGCTTCATATGTATATGGAATACATATATATACATTGAATATTTGACAGAGTTAGAGTATAGTCTGTATTTATAGATCGCTGTTTAGAAAAAGTCTCATTTTCTAACACATTCAGTAAGCATGCAAAAACAGGAGTCACCAATTCATCCTGTGGTAATTATCACTTCATTGGATCAATAAGTACTGAAAGCATTAGCTGCTTTAAAGAATATGAGTTCTGTCTTAAGAGAGGCAAGGATATCTGATAATACTCTGGCACCTTCATGTCTCTCAACATTGTAGTGTTCAGTGTTTCATTTTGCTCGCTTCAAACAGAAAGCTAATGCTATATTAGTACCATTTCTTTTAATGTTCACTATGGATTTCTTGTGAAGTTTTATCAAGTAACACCAAGTAATTTTTTTCCTGTAATTCGTTTGTATTCAATCTCTAAACCAAGTTAAATTTCACCTAGCCTGTGATGGGAAAATGATTCAAATGTCTCTAGCAAAACCTGAAACCATTTAGCCTAACGACATAATGCACACGCATATACATTCTCTTTTTTTTTGGCCTTAATTTCCTAATATTCACAAATGTTCTTTTGTAATGTATACCAAAGAGCTTCCAAAGTGAAATAATAACGGTGTTTCTGTTTTACCCTAGGCTATATTCTGAGTCCACGGAGCTGATTTTGAAGATATAAATCATTTCTTGGTGCAACAGATGTAGCACTTACACACACAAAAAACCTATCATGTTTTCTCCTGAGCACTTCCTCACTCATTTTAGTTTGAGGATCTCTATCCTATGGTCCAAGTTACGATGCCAAATCTAAACTGGTGGGCTTCAGTTTTCTATAGGGTTATTTTACTATCAGCCAGAACCAAGGTTGGGTGGGGGGGGGGGAGAGAAGGAAGGAAGCAATTTACTGAAAGGGGATTTCCATTGTGCCATTTTATTTTAAGAACTTTTTTCTTCTGTTCTGAACATCTGGAATGCTAACCCTAGAGCTATGTTTTAGTTTCTCTGAATTAAAAGTCAGAAGCAAGGTGAAACTTGCTTTTCCTGGCTTTTTACTGTAGTGGGAAGCTCAACCTGGGGTTCACCGAGGTTCATGAACTAAGAGAACTTCTGAACTACACAAAAGTTACTGATCATTTTACCTGAGTTCCCTGCATCATTAAGAAATTACATTCAGACTCCAGTTGTATAGAAGTTAAAGACAACTCTGAAGACAGATATCTTGCTATCTCACACACAACTAGTTATATGCGAGACCGCCCCCTGCCCCATACATCCCTCAGACCGATACGCTCCCACAGAGAGGGCCTCCTCAGGGTGCCGTCGGCTGGACAATGCCGACTGGCGACACCCAGGGGGAGAGCCTTCTCTGTGGTGGGCCCAGCCCTCTGGAACGACTTACCCCCTGAACTCCGCACCATCTCCAACCTCCGCCTCTTCCGCAAGTGTCTGAAGACACACCTATTTCATCTAGCCGGCCTAGCGTAACCTCCATACTGACTATTAGATAGTTTTTAAACTTGGGATTTTAATTCGGTTTTTAGCGCAGGGTTTATTTATTAGAATAAGTATTTTAAATTTTATATATTTTATATACTTTGTATGTATTTTAACATCCCTGTGCGCCGCCCTGGGTCCTAACAAGGAGAAGGGCGGGGTATAAATTTAATAAAATAAAAAAATAAACAGGCTAAATAGCAGCAGCCTAGTAGCTCCATGCACACAATCTCTGGCCACTTTTTTATTACCTTTTGTTTTACACCATTACATTTTTTTTACTACTTTTAAAGTTCAGAGTATCATTTTGATAATAACCTCCAGGACACTGACACAATAGTAGTTCTGCATATATATTTTTTTAAAACTTTTTTTTTAAAAAAAAAGCAAAGTAACTACAAACCACAAAACTAAGCTAATGCCTCCTGACGATGATTTTTTTTTAACCTATAGCTATACTTTGGCATAAGAACGCGGTGGCTCAGTGACTAAGATGCTGAGCTTGTTGATCAAAAAGGTCGGCAGTTCAGCGGTTCGAATCCCTCGTGACGCGTAACGGAGTGAGCTCCCGTTACTTGCCCCAGCAGTTCGAAAGCATGTAAAAAATGCAAGTAGAAAAATAGAAACCACCGTGGTGGGAAGGTAACAGTGTTCCATGCACCTTTGGCATTTAGTCATGCTGGCCACATGACCATGGAGACATCTTCGAACAGCGCTGGCTCTTTGGCTTTGAAATGGAGATGAGCACCGCCCCCTAGAGGCAGCAATGACTAGCACATATATGTGAGGGGAATCCTAAGCCTGTCATTTAATGACTTTGTCATTACAACAGCTTTGAAATGGGTGCTTTATAGCTGATAAAGCACTTATAGTCATGGCAAAACATAACATTTTGGGTATATTCAGTTGCCAAGTGCCCTGAAATCCTGTGGTCACTAGAAAGTCAATGGGAAATGACTTTCATTTCAATGGCAGGAATAATTGCAAGCAGTGGGGACTTGGATTTGAGGTCCATTCCCCCAGTCTGCCCCTCCCTCCACATGTTAAAGGAATGGCTCTCAAATCCAGAAAAATGCTAGCAAATGTCATCATTCTCATGACTGTTCTCCCTGTACCCTCTCTCCTCCTACCACACTCTGGAAGCTTCACGCCTTCTCCTTAGCACTCTGCTTAATGACCCACACATTCACTTAATGACCACAAAATCGAGGCACTTATTTACAGTGTTTCGCTAAGTACTTCAGAGCTGTGTGCGCTGCATCAACTACTCTATTACACTGTGTTGGCAAATATTCATTTGACTGATTGATTATATGCCATCAAGTCATTTTCAACTCATACAAACTGACAGATTTTCTCCATGATGTACTATCCCTAATCTGGCCTTTCAAATCTTCAAACGTTGCACCCATTACCACTGTAATTAAGTCCATCCCCCTTGCTGTTGGTCATCTTCTTCTCAGCATTGTGAGCCCTTTCCAAAAAGCGTGGTCTTCACAAAAGGTCTACAAAGTAGGATAATTTGAGCTTGGTTGTTTGGGGTTCTATATTTTCTTACCCATATGGTTTTTTGGGTAAAAATGCAAGAGTGGTTTGCTATTGCCTTCTCCTGCCCAGGATGAATTGATGCTTTTTCTGTCACTAAAGTGAAGATCTCCCCGATATATTCCCATTATCGATGCTGTCTAATTGAGATGCCTGTTTGCTTTAGCTGGTCAACTAGGATAACCTTAATGCTTTGGATGCCCTACTAGAGTAATATTCATTACTGCTTCTTTAGCAGATTTAGCATTACTGCTTCTGTTGCTGATATCACTTGAGCAATTCTGGCTTACTTTCGCTCTCAATTTTATGGTATTTTATTCTTCTGGCTTTCTGCTATAATTTCTCTTTCTAGTATTTATTTATTTATTTATTTAGAGTATGACATACAGTGTCAAGGAAATCTACACATCCAAGACACATGACAGCCTAGAGCAGTGATGGCTAACCTTTTTTGGCTCGTGTGCCAAAAGAGGGGGGAGCGCAGAGGGGTTGTGGGTGGGTGTGCCACACCCATAATGCTATGTGCATGACCCCCTGCTTTTGGCTCGCTTTTTTCACCCTCCCCAGGCTCCAGAGGCTTTCTAGGAGCCTGGGAAGGGTGAAAACAACCTCCCCACTCCATCTCCAGAAAGTGAAAAACGGCCTCAAAAGAAGGGCTAAATCAGCTGGCCAGCACACACAAGCACACTGGAGCTGACAGGGCAATGCCTCGCGTGCCCTAAGAAATGGTTCCACGTGCCATCTGTGGCACCCGTGCCATAGGTTCGCCATCACGGGCCTAGAGTGCTAGTTCATTCTGTTCAGTGCTTGTGTGCCTATTGCTTGTGTGTAAATTACATTTCACCGATTACCGTAACTAGTGGTGTTTGAGTTGCTGGCTCCTCCACCAGTCTTGCCTTATCTCACAAGATCCCTTGCATCTGGCTTGGTGCAGTGCTGGCTTCCATTCTCCACATGCATGAATGCTGCTATGTTTTTCCCACCAAACTGGAACCCATTTACCTACTTGCCATAGTGTATGCTTTCGAACTGCTGAGGGGGCAGAAGCTACAGATCGAGGGACAGGAGCTCACTCCACCTCATGGAGCTGGGCTCAAACTGCCAAAGTGCAGACCCTTTCTGGCCAGCAGTCCCAGCATCCTTAAGCCACTGCACTACCAATTTCAATTTCAATTTATTTCAATTTGTATACCGCGCCTATCTCCATCAAGATGGACTCAGGGTGGTGCACAGGGAATTAAAAACCACAATAAATAACAACAAATACAATAACAATAATTAAAGGAGAATTAAATTAAGAGCCTGTGCTCTTAATTCCCTTAATAAAAACCCAACATCCATTTACTAATTGGCTGGAGCTGTGTCTCACCTGAGGTCTAAACTCTAAGCTAAGCTAGACCAGCTTCCCCTCTTTCTGAGATTCCTTGTCAGAATAAGCCAGTCAGTTGCTAATAAGCCTCACCTCTCTCTCCGACTGCTCCTTCAGTATCTGCTGCTTTTGGTTTTTCTCAGCTGCCTCCTCTTGTCTTCTTCTTGGTCCTCTCACATCTATGCTACAGATTACTCCTTGACCTATGACCAGAATTGGGTCCTGTTGCTAAGCAAGGCAATTATTAAGTGAGTCAGACCCAATTTTGTGACTTTCTTTGCCATGCCTTTGAAGTGAATTAAGCAGTGGGGAAGTGAATCATGAAGTGAACCCGGTCTCCTCCATTGACTTTGCTCATCAGAAGCCAGCTGGGAAGGTGACTGTCATAGAATCCCCATGGTCACATGATCAAAATTCAGGGACTTGGCAACTATCATAAATATGTTCCAGTTGCCAAATGTTTGGATTTTGATCATGGGACCATGGGACGGCCACAACAGTCATAAATGCAAGGACTGGTCACCCGTCACTTTTTTCTTTCTTTTTTATTGTAGCTTCACACATCATTTAGCAAATAGTTATAAGACAAGGACAACCAAAAAAGTGACTGATGACTATTTCTCACACTTATGACCATTACAGCATCTCCATGGTCACATGATCAAAATGGGGACACCTGGCAACTGACTCATGTTTATGATGGTTGCAGTGTCCTGGGGTCATGCGAGATTCCCTTTTGTGACTTTCTGACAAGTAAAGTCAATGGACAAGCCACTTAATAACTGTGTTACTAACTTAAAACGGGCACCTAACATCAAAGACATCATCAAAAAAGCACAACAAAGAATGTTCTTTCTGTGCCAACTCAGAAAGCTCAAACTGCCCAAAGAGCTGCTGATTCTGTTCTGCAGAGGAATTATTGAGTCTGTCATCTGCACCTTCATAACTGTCTGGTTTGGGTCTGCAACCCAACAAGACAAACATAGAGTTCAACAGATAATTACAACTCCAGAAAAAACAATTGCTACCAATCTGCCTTCCATTAAGGACCTGTATACTGCACAAGTCAAAAAGAGGGTTGTGAAAATATCTACAGACCCCTCACATGCTGGACATAATTTGTTCCAACTTCTACCCTCAAAATGACACTATAGAGCATTGCACATCAGAACAACTAAACACATGAACAGTTTTTCCTGGTCTGTCATCCCTCTGCTTAACAACTAATTCCCACAACACTGTCAAAAAATGTACTAAGATTGTATTACTATTATTCTTTTCTTTCTTACTAGTATCTATTTCAGACAAATGGCTATCCAACATCGTCTTAAACACTTCCAGAGTTGGGGCATTCACAACTTCTGGAGGCAAGTTGTTCCACTGATTAATTGTTCTAACTGTCAGAAAATTTCTCCTCAGTTCTAAGTTGCTTCTCTCCTTGATTAGTTTCCACCCATTGCTTCTTGTTCTGCCCTCAGGTGCTTTGGAGAATAGTTTGACTCCCTCTTCTTTGTGGCAACCCCTGAGATATTGGAACACTGCTAGCATATCTCCCCTGGTCCTTTTTTTCATTAAACTAGACATACCCAGTTCCTGTCACCATCATGTCACCATCCTAACTTCATGTCACCATCCTAATTGGAGTTGCTCCCCAGTCACACTCTTCAGTTGCAGGCTGAACATCCTTGACTCCCAGAGGAAAGAATGTTGTTATGGCTATACATCTCACCCCATCACCATCTAACCCTGCTCCCAGTTCCCACAGCATGCCCATGTGGCAAGTTTGGCAGCCCTGAAGATCCAAAGAAAAAGATGGCCTCCATGGCTGACATGTGTTTGGATAAAAGAGACTCTTGCAGTCTGCCCCATGACCCAATGAATTGGCAAAGACAAATGCTTAGAATCCAACACAGTTTTAAAAAAAGAATGACTTTCAAAAATGAGGTAGCCATCCTCATTCTCTAGTACAAAATGGCTGCTGACTTGGAATTTTAGAACTTACAGTATCAATACATCTGAAGAGCATTAAATTAGACAAAGTTGCCTTACTTCAGGAGTACATATCTACTTTGGATTGAATTTACCATACCCTATAATTTTTTTTAGATATTCATGCAGTGCTGGCCATTGTTCTTTGTAGTCTTTCTTAAATTAGAGATTTGCAGTGATTTTAGTCTGTTAAAGCAATATAATATCTTTAGTTATTGACAATTAACTATGCTATAAAGTTATGGTTTAGGTTTATTAGTTTTTTTGGACCGCCCTACACCCGAAGGACTCAGGGTGGTATACAGCCAATGTAAAACAAATATATAAAAGTTAAAAAAAAGTTTTAAAAACATATTAAACAATTTGGCCTCTCTTAAAATTATAAAACCAAACAAACCCCAATTAAAATTAATAAAAATTCATATTTAAAATTCATTTTTATACCAGCCTGGCTTGTTGGGGGAAAAAAAAATAAAATAAAAATAATAATAATAATAATAATAATAATAATAATAATAATAATAATAATAATAATAATAATAATAATAATAATAATAATAATAATAATAATAATAATAATAATAATAATAATAATAATAATAATAATAATAATAATAATAATAATAATAATAATAATAATTTATAACCCGCTCTCTCTCCCAGAAGGGACTCGAGGCGGGGCACAGGGAATTTAAAATACATATAAAATACAAACAGTATACAATAATAAAATGAAATTAAACTAACCCTGCGCTAAAATCCCATATTTAACCCCAATCTAAAAAGAGACTACCCTAGGCCGGCCAAGTGAAACAGATGTGTCTTTAATTTTAGGCGGAAGGAGCGGAGGTCCGTGGTTGTCCTGATATCGGGGGGAAGGTCGTTCCAGAGGGCTGGGCCCGCCACAGAGAAGGCCCTTCCACTGGGCGTCACCCGCTGACAAAGTCTAGTGGACGGCACCCAGAGAAGTCCCTCTCTGTGGGAGCGAATCGGCCGTGAGGATGTATGGGGCAGGATCCGATCCCGCAGATAGCTAGGTCCCGAGCCATGGAGCGCTTTGAAGATGATGACTAACACCTTAAAGCGCACCCGGAAGACGACAGGTAGCCAGTGCAGCTCGCGCAAGAGCGGTGTTACGTGGGTGAATCTAGAGGCTCCCATTATTGCTCGCGCGGCTGCGTTCTGGACCAACTGAAGTCTCCGGGTGCACCTCAAGGGGAGCCCCATGTAGAGAGAGTTGCAATAGTCCAGTCGGGATGTCACGAGAGCATGAGTGACTGTGCGAAGGGCGTCCCGATCCAATAGGGGGCGCAACTGGCATACCAAGCGAACCTGGTAAAACGCCCTCCTGGCCACGGCTGTCACTTGATCTTCCATGGACAGCCGGGTATCCAGGAGGACACCCAAGTTGCGCACCCCATCCACAGGGGCAAGATGTTCGCCCCCTATGGCCAGCGATGGAGTCAGCTGGTTGAATCGGGCAGCCGGAAACCACAGCCACTCGGTCTTGGTCGGGTTGAGCCTGAGTCCGTTACTTCCCATCCAGATCCGCACGGCTTCCAGGCACTGGCACATCACCGCTACGGCATCGTTGGGGTGGTTTGGGGTAGATATATACAGCTGAGTATCATCAGCGTAGAAATGATACTCTACCCCAAAACCACGGATGATCTCGCCCAGCGGCTTCATGTATGTGTTGAACAGGAGAGGCGAGAGGACCGACCCCTGAGGCACCCCACATGTGAGGGGTCTCGAGGTCAACCTCTGCTCTCCTGTCAACACAAATTGCGATCGGCCAGAGAGGTAGGAGGAGAACCACCGCAAAACGGTGCCTCCCACCCCCAACCCCCCCAGCCGATGCAATAGGATACCATGGTCGATGGTATCGAAAGCCGCCGAGAGGTCTAACAGAACCAGGATGGAGGAGCAACCCCCATCTCTGGCCCTCCAGAGATCATCCACCAACGCGACCAATGCCGTCTCGGTGCTATGCCCGGGCCGAAAGCCGGACTGGCGCTGGTCTAGATAATCAACTTCCTCCAGATGATGGGGAAACTGTTGTGCCACCACACTCTCAACAACCTTCGCCAGGAAGGGAAGGTTGGAGACTGGACGATAGTTGGTTAATAAAGCTGGATCCAAAGAGGGCTTCTTGAGGAGGGGCCTCACCATGGCCTCTTTTAGGGAGGCAGGCAAGGAACCCTCACTCAAGGATGCGTTGATAACCTTTTGGAGCCAGCCTCGTGTCACCTCCCAGGATGCCAGTACAAGCCAGGAGGGACACGGGTCCAATAAACATGTGGTGGCTCGCAGTCGCCCACGTAACCTGTCCATATCCTCGGAAGTAACGGAGTCAAACTCCTCCCAAACAAGATCCCCCTCGTGGCAATCCACTGGACCAGCAATGGGGGCTAACTCATTCTGTATCTGAGCGATTTTCTCCTGCAGATAAGACACAAATTCCTCTGCTCTACCCTGTAAGGGGGCTTCCCGCACCCTCTGTTGAAGGAGGGTACGGGTCACCCTAAACAGGGCGGCAGGGCGGTTATCTGCGGATGCTATGAGAGTGGCGCAATGATGGCGTTTGGCCACTCTCAGCGCCACAATGTAAGTCCGTAAATGGGCTCTTACCTGTGTCCGGTCAGATTCAGAGCGGGTAGACCTCCATCTTCTCTCTAGGCATCTCTTGTGGCGTTTCATCACCCTCAGCTCCTCGGTAAACCAAGGAGCCAGGGTGGCTCGCCGCCGCAAGAGAGGCCGCAAGGGCGCGACCCGATCCAAGGCTCCCGCGGTCGCAGTATTCCATGCGGCCACGAGGTCCTCCATCGGGGCGCGGGTCAGGGGTACAGGAAGTGGCCCAAGCGCCGCTTGGAACCCATCTGGGTCCATCAGGCGCCTGGGGCGGAACCAGATTGGTAACTCAGGTTCCACCTCCCCGCGGAGGGAAGTAGCGGTCGGAAAGTCAAGCCGGAGAAGTGAGTGGTCTGTCCATGACAAGGGTGTGATGACTATATCCCCTATACCCAGATCACTCTTCCATTGGCCTGAGACAAAGATGAGATCCGGTGTATGTCCACCCTCGTGCGTGGGGCCTTGAATTACTTAGGTCAGGTCCATGGCCGTCATGGAAGCCATGAACTCCCGAGCTACCCCGGATGATTCGCCCACCGATGGCAGGTTAAAGTCCCCCATGACTAAAAGTCTGGGGGTCTCAACTGCCACCGTAGCGATCACCTCTAGGAGCTCGGGCAGGGCTGCTGCTACATAGCGGGGAGCCAGGTATACAACCAGCAAGCCCAACTGCCTCCCTAGGCCCCACTTCACGTAGAGGGACTCAAAACCGGTGGTCTGTGGCACAACGGTCTCTCTCGGCTCAAGACCTTCCTTAACAATGACCGCTACCCCACCACCCCTGCCTAGGGCCCGGGGCTGATGAAAAGCGCAGTAGCCTGGTGGGCACATTTCAACGAGGGGGAGTCCTCCCTCGTGGCCCAACCAGGTCTCCGCAATTCCAGCCAGGTCCGGCTCCCCCTCTGACACCAGGTCATTAATGAGGGGGGCTTTGTTGACAACGGACCTGGCGTTGCAAAACATCAGCCGCAGGCCCTGGCTCTGTACTCCCTGACCACCTAGCCTGCGGGGGTTGTGGTTTTTGAGAGCATGGCAGAAGGTGCATACTGTAAGTCAGGGATGGTTCTTAATTCCGGGGGGCAATTCATTCCAGAGGACAGGTGCTCCCACGAAGAAGGCTCTCTCCTTGGGTGTCGTCAGTCGACATTGTTTAGCCGATGGCACCATGAGGAGACCCTCTCTATGGGAGCGTACTGGCCGGTGGGAGGCTCTCGGTGGCAGAAGGCGATCTCGTAACTAACACTTATAACTTGCATGATTTTTTTTTTTTTAACCAGAATGTACAGTATATATTCAATTGACTCAAGACCACAGTAGGCATAACATGTCAGGGGTCACAGTCCAAAAGAGGGAAATGTCAGCATTTATTGGGGGGGGGGAGTACAGGGCATTTTAGGGATGGAATGAGTGTTTTAATCTTCTGCTAATTCTATCTTACCCTTAATGCCAAAAGTTTAAAAATCTATTATTTTTGTCCCTATAAAACGTATAAAACAGAGGCTAATGAGTCACAATTTATCCACATTCTTTGCAATTTTGAGTCCAAGTTTTCCAATGGAAAATCTTCACTCAGATTTTATATTTTGCCAATGTCCATGGATTCATTCCTTACGCCAATAAATGTTTCTGTTTTTTACATGCCCTGTTGGTAGTCATTCTCAAGTCATCTTGTTAACACTTTAGGGGGGGGGGGAGAGAATGTTAGAAATGGAGCTTTATTATAATTCAGACAGACTATTGATAAAATTATTTACAATCCATTTTATTTTACATGTTTTAGTAAAGAGTTGAAGACAGATGCGTATACACAGCAGAAGTTTTGGGAAGATCCGATTGGGAAGTTAAAATTCATTGCTTTGAAATTTATTAAAGAGATTGCTATTGGGTTTGGCAAGCATATCCAATGAAGCTCTGCGTATTTTGTAAATGCTTTTAACCCATTTATACAAACGAATTCTATGTTCATTCTCCAGATATGGTGAAAGCAGGAGTCAATGCATGTTTGGGGAAGAAATGGGATACAGAGATACACAATCCATATTTCTTTATGATCGTAGCAAAAAGGAGAAAGTGTGGATAGAAATCTTCAGAAGCTATATTGACTTTTTAATCCATAATTGGCAAACTAATTTGTTAGACCAGCCAAGTTCATAAACAAAACACCTTTAATCACTTGGCAGGTCAGACCTCAGGATCTCCATTTCCAGAAATGAACCTAAGTCTTGATTTATGGCCCTCGGCAGAAAAATTAACAACAGAGCCCTTTGAAGAATGCATGGGAGGCGGCTGCTACGTAAATTCCTCTACAGTTTTTTCGGGTGACCATAGCAATTGTAGTTTTCCTGCTTGACTCAGCAGTCTCTGCTGAGAGAAAGATAATCAATCCTCAGAATAAACCTGCTATTGGGTTTCAATGTCATTTGTGTTAACTGAGACTGGAATGTGGCTTTCAAGCCCCAGTTTGGCACAAAAAGTATTGACTTTTCCCCAAAAAAGAACTGCCAAACCGTTAACACAATAAATGGCCGATGAAAGATTCTGATTGCTAATGATTATGAGAAATTATGACAGCGAAGTGCCTATTGTTTGGTAAAGGTCAGGCTGCATCAATTTGGGCAGCATGGTAATTTTCCAAGCTGGATGCAGCCACATATAGCATCTACACATGGGTAGTCAGAGCCAGTTGGATACTGGAGGGCCAGTTTGGCACTAAGTAAACTGAACAGGAGAAATTTTGCAGGCCAAATTGAAAGGCAAGAAATCATTCTAGATAGATAAAGTGCTATCTTTAAAAAAGGAAAAGAAATCATTTATCGTTCAAAAAGGGACCCAAGATGTATGCATACTTTACAGACATGATGGTGAACCTATGGCCCGCGTGCCACAGGTGGCATGGAGAGCCCTCTCTGCAGGCACATGAGCTGTTGCCCCAGCTCAGCTCTGCCACACATGCGTGCGTGCGTGCCTTCCATTGGCCAGCTGGTTTTCGGGTCTCTGCTATGCGTGCACTGAGGGCAGGGAGAATGCCGGATACCCGTGCGCATGTACAGAGGGTGGGATGCACACATGGGGGTCACCTGTGTATGCATGGGGGTGGGGCTTATGCAGGAGTCATGTGTGCATGTGCAGGTTCACATGTGCATGTGTGGAGGTAGGTATGTGGGGGGTGTCACACACACATGCACAGAGACAGGGCACATGTGAGGAGGTCACACATACATGTGTGTGAGATGCATGGGGCATGTGGCATGCAGGGGGGTGCACACATTGCATTATGGGTGTGCCAAAAAGATGAGCCATCGCTGCTTTTTAGGGTAGCCCTAAATATATATTCCTATAAGGTTACACAATGAAGTTATTAACCAGTCATTATAATTAACAATAAGGATACATAATCCATCCACATTTCTAAAGTATCATTTAAGTGGGATAGTCCACAAAGAATGTTTAATCACATAAGAAGGATGCATCCTTGACGCCACTGTAAGGTTTGAGAATACATTGAGACCCATAGAAGTTTGAGACCACATCCAAGTCACAATGACCCAAACATGAGACTTAAACGAAGGCTTGAATAACAATCACCATTTAATCTTTGATCAAAGTTTAAAGACATGATAGTCAGCTGCTCCCAACATATCCCAAGGATATGCAAGGAAGAACTCCTTTTCAGAGAAGGTTTGGCTGCTTTTTATACAGTTACAGGCATCTTAGAATAACATCCTGGCTTTTACTCAGTATTATCTCTTTCCTCTCTTCCCACGATTGGCCATTTGGCCCCCTGTTGTGAAGGGCACAGATCAAAGGTGAGATACTTCTCAGGCAGGATGGGGGGGAAACAAGTTTTCAGTTTTATAGTTCTTTACAGCTCCATTCCATAAGTTCTATGCCCATAGATTGCAGATCGCTAAGAGTTCAAATGGCAAGGATCACAAGTTTTGACATTTGCCAGATATTTTACAGACCCTAGTGACAGTGCCACAGGAAGTCAGTTTCAGGGAACAAAAGGAATTTACAGCATGTAAGCTTATATGTTACAAATACAAGGTATAGTATATGTGTGTTACAGAAAACAAATATTTCTATTAATCAACAATATCCTTGTTTCTATTCCCTTTCACCATTATATAACTAATGTACCATCTTGATCACTTAAAAAAAAGTGTTCCAGGAACTGAATGGTAGTTTGAGGGTTCTGAGCACTATCTTAGATGTACCTAGCACAGCCGTGTTTTGGACAAAGAGCTCTGACTTTATTCTTGGGATCTATTGGAGCCATTCTCCCGGTTTAGGAATCACATCCCCAATTGCTGCTACCACTACTGGAACTACTTTGGCCTTTACAGTACTTTCCACATCCTTTCTAATTCTATCTTTAGACCCTGACACTTCTGCAGCTTCTCATACTTCTTCCTGATACTGCTGTCATTTGCTACCACTACCTATATTACCACTCGTGTCTTCTAGTCCTTGTCCACTGCCATGAAGTCTGGTTCATTGGCCAGTATTTGCCTGTCTGTCTGGATCTGGCATCCATGAACTTCTCTGGAATCTCCCATCTGGACTTTGGAAAATATAGACTGTACACTATGGAGAAGTTCCTGTACCCAATGCCAGCTATTTGGTTGAGATGTCCACTCTGTGCTGTGCTTTCTTAACACCCTGCCTTTATATATCTATCTGTCGCTGAAGTCTCTCTGCATATTGTACCTCAGTCCTAAAGTTATTGTTCCACTGAAGTGGTACCTATTTATCTACTCACATTTGCATGTGTTCAAGTTGCTAGGTTGTCAGGAGTTGGGGCAAGTAATGGAAGTTCATCTCATCATGCAGTACTTGGGTCTCGAACTGCCAATCTTCCCATCAACAAGTCCGGGGTCTTAACTTCTGTGCCTATCTGATGAGATCAAAAAGAATCAATGCCTTCCAGATCTCTTCTGGGGTCTTGGAAGTGGTCATTTTCAATTGCCACATCCACAATCTGGAATTCCCTCTCCCCTGAAGATTCAGTCAGATCCTTCCCTTCCTTTCATGGTTTCAGGAGATTGATGGGGCCATGTTATTCCATGAAGCAAAAGGGGAGGTCGTGCTGTGACCAAAGGTTTCAATTTGGTGGCCATGAGTTTCTGTTCATTGTCTTTGTGTAATGTTATTCTGCATTTAGTTTATTTTATGGCAGCATTTTTCTCTCTCAAGGATGTTACTGATAGAAGCCATGGGCCCTTGGGAACAGGCGTACAAATATAATTAATTAGTAAACTAATGCTTGCTTGTAGGAATGGCCAACTATTTTGAAGTCACTGCACTGTCTTCTAAAAGACTGCAATTCATTTATTTAGTTTATACTTCCAGCAAACCTTGAAATAAACAGCAATTGGTAAATTAATTAAAATTTCATTAAACTGTAAGCGAATGTATAGCTAGCTAAATTTTATTAGATTTTAATTTAATTAAAATTACATTACATTAGTGCCATCCTATTTACAAGTGGCATTTTGGATGAGATAGAGTGCATGTAGCATGATTTTTATTAGGGGAATATTTTATGCATCTGCAGAAAATGGATATTTATGGGGAGAAAGACACTGAATCAGGAAAACTGGTTATTCCAACCAGCCATGGCTCGCCAGAGTTTCAGCAGATTCTTTCTACTTGAATCTGGGTATAATAATCCAATATTAATAACATGTCCATAAATTATTAATGCAATTCAAAAATTAATGCTTTCTCATCAAGCAACTTTGCAGCTAATGGCCGCAGAGGACGTCTGGCTGCAATTCAGCACCTCTTACCTCATTTCTCACCTACAAAACAAAGAGAGCTAAAAAAAAAAAAAGATGGGTATTCGTGCGCTTCTTCGATGCATCACGGTGGCCATTACATGATAGAGAATGCTTGCCTAGATGGGCCATTAGTTTTTTCTTATTTCTTATATTCCATCTTTTGAGGAGTCTTCAGAACTTCATTTGACACAGCTGTGGCCTTCCTTGAGTGCCATGGTGGGCATTTGCTTAACCGCATCTTGGAAGTTATTTCAGGTGCGTTGTCTCTTTATCATAACAAAAGAAAAATGCTTTCTCTGTTCTACTCAAGGAACTTGTAAATGAACTGGGGAGCTGGCTTCAAATCCATTAGAATTATAGTCTGTATTCCATCAGTGGGAATACAATGGATCTTTCTGCATAACTGATTTTATGCTGGATATCAGCCCTTGCCTGGAGGAGGTGCAGGTGTGGAGAAAATGGGTATGCTTTTATGTCATAGGATTATTCTTGTTCCTTCCAAGAATCAATCGTTTCCAAACTTTTATTATGTATAAATTTGCCTGTGAACCTTTATGCCTTCCCATTCAAGACTCACTCAATTTCTCATAAGCCCAAAAGTTGGGCATTTTGTGCTACACTTTCTCAAAAAGTGCTATTTTCTATCCAAAGTCACATAGTGTATAGCCTTCTTACTATACTGTTGAACTTTTATAAATAACAATAGAAAATGAACACCAAAATACTAACCCAGTAGTAATGATGGGGGGGAAATTGTTCCATTTGTATTTTAATTCCTACTTGCAAACTGATATTTGGAAACACAATTGAAAGCAATTATTCATCGTTTTTCACTTTATTCTGAATATTGTGGTGTTTTCCTGCCAAAAAAGTCAATTATCAGGGAAAAGTACAGACAAAAACATAACTTAATGAAATGAGTATAAAAATGTATTTGAGGATTGTCTGCAAAAATGTATGCCTAGGCAAAATAGCATTAAAATATATATAAAAATAAAAGTACAAAATGCATGAACATTTTTGAATTAAATCTTGAAAGAAACTGCAGACTGATGCAGAAATAAGAAAAAATATGTCTTTTTTGCTCCATAAGATGCACCTGACCATAAGACACACCTAGATTTAGAGGCGGAAAACAAGAAAAAGAAACATCAGGCAGAGCCTGAGAGGACCACAGATAGGTGTCCTCTCATGTGCCAGCTCTGCCTATTGACTCTTGCACGGCGGAAAAGAGACAGAAGAGGCAGGCAATGACAAAGACAGAAGGGGCGGGGTTCAGCACGGTAAAAGGACCGCACCACCACAGCCCAGCTGCTATTCGTCAAAAAACCGGCACCATCCACCTTTTGCCGAGGGTGGGGTGCTTCTTATGGAGCAAAAAAATATGGTAATTAAAATTTTAATTTGTTTTATTTAAACATTAGTTAAAATTGACACATTATCCATTCTGGTTTCTTTTATAAGATGTTCTTGCAACTTAATCAATTCAAAGGGGGAGTGGGGAATGATAACTTATTTCAAAATGCAACTATTGATTATATAAGTAGCACCTGCAATGAGTTTGGGGAAAACCTACATCTCTAGAAAGCTAATATAAACTACCCACAGAAAAATGTGCTGTGATTTATCCACTGGCATTCTTGAAACACTATCATGGTTGATATCCATGTGCTATTTAAAAATGGGTATACTGTCAGAAGAATAATGTGGGGTTCCAACTTGTGTCGGGACTACACAAGAATAAATAAAAGTGAGATCCAGACAGGTGTGAGGAAAGAAGACATATTTATTCCTAAAAGCAAAACAGTTTGCCTTTAGGGACAGCTGCAGAGAAATGGGGTACAGCAGCAGACTTTTATAAGGAGAGCTTGTCCAGGGCGTGGAAGTGTCTACATATTGATTCTAGGATGACACTTGAGGTGTGGGTGGGTGTATTCTTGTGAACATGCAGTTCCCCTGAGAGACCATTTTAATTAAATCTATTTGTGTTTGCAGACCTTAACCTTTGATATGTGGATTAGGTCTGAGTAACGTATTTGGGAGTTTGACAAAGTATGGGTAAATAATTCCCCCTTCCCCCATTTGTTATTTTTACTTGATTAATTTAGTTTCAGCTTGACTGTCAATTATTTAGTGGAGATGCTAATTTTGTTAATGTTTTAAAAGAAGAGGGGAACAGTATAAAGAATAAAACGTATTTGGATATAAAACTTCTCACTATACCAATTCTCAGATTTATGAATCAGCACACGGCGAGTTGAACAAAAAAGCCCATTTGAAAAATATATACAGATGAATCTCACTTTTCAATCTGTAACCTAGAACTAAAGATAAATCTCTTAACAGTGATAGCAATCAACCAACAGAACAACTTGCCTTCAGAGGTTGTGAGTGCTCCATCACTGGAGGGTTTCAAAAAGAGACAAGACCATCATTTATCTGAAATGTTATACTGTGTCCTGCCTGAGCAAGGAGTTGAATGAGAAGACCTCCAAGGTCCCTTCCAACTCTATTATTCTATGTTCTGTGAAGCAGTTCTGCAAATGCTGATGTCCATATGAAGTTTATTGTGGTTATCAGGTTTACCCAGGATGCAGTCAGCTAGAAATAGGTAACTGGAGTTGATCTGGAGCATACCTCATACCACTTGAATAGATTAAGAACTCCAAAGCTCTTACATGTCTATGGAGATTCTCAGTCACCCACATCATGGTTGTTTCAAAGGTGCTTTTTCAAGAGGCAACTGGGCTTTCTGGTGCAGTTGAAAGCACCTTTGGGATAAAGCTCTTACAGAGTAATAGTAAAATCTTAACTTCTTCTTTGTTTCCAAAGTGGGACAATGTAGGTATGGAAACAATGAAGTAACATGAGCTTCACAAGGACAGTGAAGACAGTTAAACTAGGCCTTGTCAAAATGCCCAATGTTTCATCGCCCATGAAGAAATGTAACTCTGCATGACATTAAAGAGGCAAGGTTTGATAAAGTGTCATGGTTGGTTGATTCCAAAATCACCTTAGATTGTAGGACCTCCAGCTTAACTTGCCACCTTAGGACAGGGCCTAATGATTCTTTCGCTAGACCCAGAACGAGACATGTTTAGACAACTGCTGGCTGGCTAAATTAATATGCCATGAACTGAGTAGCCTGCTAAAATAGATTTCAGTGGCTAACAGTAAAGCAGAAAGAAAGAACAATTGGCTCTTATGCTCAGCTGGAACAGGTTGCTTTATCTGACTATTCAGTGGGAGAAGTGGTGTGTGAAGATGTCACAATTCATTCTGGACCACTTCACAACCTAGAGGCTTTTCCACTATTGGTGTTTGTGGTAGCTTTAGAGTCTGAAGACCAAATCAAGACCCATCATTCTCTCAATATCTAAGATGATGAGGCTTGGAGGTGGATGGAATTTGTGTCTTATGGAGGTTTGCAAGGTTAAAAGCCTAAATTGACTAAAATGGAAATATTTACTGAACAAGGCATCTTACAATCTTTTGAAGCAATCCTATAATGCCACAATGGATCATTTGGATCATTTTTAAAAGCTGGTTGCTTTAGGTTTACTTTTTGGATGATTACTTATTCTTAACTCACTCGATCAGGAGTTTTACAGTGATCAAGCTAGCCTTTAAAGTATATTACCAATTAGATTAGGATTCCTGAGTGCCATTAAATCAAATTCAACTACTGGTCAGTCTACAGAAAAACTTTGCCAAGTTAACCCATCGTCAGCAATAACTATTAGCTATTCAGTAATGGCTACTGAATGGCTATTTTTTTTATTGTTCTGTTCATCCTTGTCATCCATTCTCTTTTACTTCCTTCAGCCTTGCCAAGCCTAATCATTTTTTCTAGTCTATCTTCCACTCACATAACATGCCCAAAGCATGTGAGTTTCTGCTTGTTGCACTGCCTCAAGGGAAAGTCAACCTTTATTTGGTTCAGGGTTCATTGATGATACTTGCAGCCAATGGTAGTACAAATAATCATTTTCTTAAATCTATCAGCTTTTCCTCACTTTTTCATAGCATCTAGTTTTAACAGGCAAACATTACTATCGGAAAAGTATACCTTTATCTGTTCAGAACATTGTTGTCATGACAATATTGTTACTTTTGAAGATCTTGTCTAAGATTGTCATTTCTTTTTCTTTAAGATATTTATTTATTTGTTTGTTTGTTTGTTTTGGTTTGTCAAGCATATATGAGGAAACATGTATAAGCATGAGTATAACGCGCACACACACACACAATAAATATAAGAAACTTTATAAATTTACTTTCCATAACACAACAAATACCGGTAACTGTTGTTCTTTCCATCACACACTTCAATTTATCTGTTCCTGAGCTCGAAAAAGTAAAATAACTTTTCCTTCTTTGCTATTAACTGTGCACTCACTAAATCTGATGCCGAGAAGCAGCGTTGAAGTGCTTTGATAAGATGATCAGACCTATGGAGACACTATAACTGCTGAAGTTAATCGCTCACCAGCTTGCCTCAATGAAGCAATTAATGCTGTTCCATAACACTCAACCCATGTTGCTGCAGGAGAAAGCTGAGAGGAGTTTTTGGTTGCAACACTGGCTCATATGCTTTCAGGCTGAACTGCTTCAGGATTGCCTTCAGCAAGTATAAGCCTGGCTAGGCTGCAAGACATTTAATAGGCAAACTAAATGAGCTGAAGAGCTGGACGGGGTACCTCTTCTGCAGTGTTCTGCAGAAAGAAAGTCGGAAAGGCTAAAGGGCAAAAAAAACACACCTTAGGACTGCAAGGAGAGCTGAAACAAAATGGTTATTTCAATGGAAAAGGGAAGACGAAAAAGAAAAGTTTGATGCACTGTTAGGATAAGATGAGAGGATGGTATCAGGTGATAGGGAGAAAACTTAATTTAATTTTAATTTATTTATTTTGTCAAGCATGCATAAGATGACAGATATAAGTATAAACAGGATTATGAATACAGGAAATGGATACAAATCAAGTTTGGAGTGGTTTATGTTACGTTTGTATCTATTGTGAGCAGGTATATTGTTGCTGTCAGTTTGTGAAGCATCTCTATGAATACCATCAAACTGCCATAGAGAGAGAGGGGAATTCCAAACATACCTGTGGTCAAAAAGGAATCTCAAACTGGCTTGTGAATGTGCATGTCTAAACTACCATCTCTCATTGGCTGTGATTTATGATGAAGGCTGAAGGGAGGACAGTTATGCAGGCAAAGTTCAGAAGCAGATATAGAAAGCAAAAAAGATGGCTGCAAACAAGAAACGCCTAATGAGGAATGCCTAATGGTAGGAATTGCGGAGACCTGGTTGGGCCACGAGGGTGGACTTCCCCTCGTTGAAATGTGCCCACCAGGTTACCGCGCTTTTCATCAGCCCCGGGCCCTAGGTAGGGGTGGTGGGGTAGCGGTTATTGTTAGGGAAGGTCTTGAGCCGAGAGAGACCATTGTGCCACAGACCACCGGTTGTGAGTCCCTCTGCGTGAAGTGGGGCCTAGGGAGGCAGTTGGGCTTGCTGGTTGTATACCTGGCTCCCCGCTATGTAGCAGCAGCCCTGCCTGAGCTCCTTGAGATGATCGCTACGGTGGCAGTTGAGACCCCCAGACTTGTAGTCATGGGGGACTTTAATTTGCCATCGGTGGGCGAATCATCCGAGGTAGCTTGGGAGTTCATGGCTTCCATGACGGCCATGGACCTGACCCAACTAATTCAAGGCCCCACCCACGAGGGTGGACATACACCGGATCTCATCTTTGTCTCAGGCCAATGGAAGAGTGATCTGGGTATAGGGGATATAGTCATCACGCCCTTGTCATGGTCAGACCACTCACTTCTCCGGCTCGACTTTCCAACCGCTGTCCCCCACCGCGGGGAGGCGGAACCTGAGTTGCCTATTTGGTTCCACCCCAGGCGCCTGATGGACCCTGATGGGTTCCAGGCGGCGCTTGGGCCACTTCCTGTACCCCTGACCCGCACCCCGATGGAGGACCTCGTGGCCGCATGGAATACTGTGACTGCGGGAGCCTTGGATCGGGTCGCGCCCTTGCGGCCTCTCTTGCGGCAGCGAGCCACTCTGGCTTCTTGGTTTACCGAGGAGCTAAGGGTGATGAAGTGCCACAAGAGATGCCTAGAGAGAAGATGGAGGTCTACTCGATCTGAATTCGACCGAACACAGGTAAGAGCCCATTTACGGACTTACATTGTGGTGCTGAGAGTGGCCAAACGCCATCATTGTGCCACTCTCATAGCATCCGCAGATAACCGCCCTGCCACCCTGTTTAGGGTGACCCGTTCCCTCCTTCAACAGAGGGTGCGGGAAGCCCCATTACAGGGCAGAGCAGAGGAATTTGTGATTTATCTGCAGGAGAAAATCGCTCAGATCCATAACGAGTTAGTCTCCATTGATGGCCCAGTGGGAGGGCACGAGGCGGATCTTGGTTGGGAGGAGTTCGACTCTGTTACTTCTGAGGATATGGACAGGTTACGTGGGCAAGCTGCGACTGCGAGCCACCACATGTTTATTGGACCCGTGTCCTTCCTGGCTTGTACTGGCATCCTGGGAGATGACATGAGGCTGGCTCCAAGAGGTTGTCAACGCTTCTTTAAGCGAGGGTTTCTTGCCTGCCTCCCTTAAAGAGGCCATGGTGAGGCCCCTCCTGAAGAAGCCCTCTTTGGACCCAGCTTTATTAGCCAACTATCGTCCCGTCTCCAACCTTCCCTTTCTGGCGAAGGTTGTAGAGAGTGTGGTGGCACCACAGTTTCCCCGTCACCTGGAGGAAGTGGATTATCTAGACCCGCGCCAGTCCGGCTTTCGGCCCGGGCATAGCACCGAGACGGCATTGGTCGCGTTGGTAGATGATCTCTGGAGGGCCAGAGATGGGGGTTGCTCCTCCATCCTGGTCCTATTAGACCTCTCAGCGGCTTTTGATACCATCGGCCATGGTATCCTATTGCATCGGCTGGGGGGGTTGGGGGTGGGAGGCACCGTTTTACGGTGGTTCTCCTCCTACCTCTCCAGTCGATCGCAATTTGTGTTGGCAGGAGAGCAGAGGTCGACCTCGAGACCCCTCACATGTGGGGTGCCTCAGGGGTCGGTCCTCTCGCCTCTCCTGTTCAACACATATATGAAGCCGCTGGGTGAGATCATCCGTGGTTTTGGGGTAGAGTACCACCTCTACGCTGATGATACGCAGTTGTATATATCTACCCCAAACCACCCCAACGATGCCGTAGCGGTGATGTGCCAGTGCCTGGAAGCCGTGTCGATCTGGATGGGAAGTAACAGACTCAGGCTCAACCCGGCCAAGACCAAGTGGCTGTGGTTTCCGGCCGCCCGATTCAACCAGTTGACTCCATCACTGGCCATAGGGGGCGAACACCTTGCCCCTGTGGATGGGGCGCGCAACTTGGGTGTCCTCCTGGATACCCGGCTGTCCATGGAAGATCAAGTGACAGCCGTGGCCAGGAGGGCGTTTTACCAGGTCTGCCTGGTACGCCAGTTGTGCCCCCTATTGGATCGGGATGCCCTTTGCACAGTCACTCATGCCCTCGTGACATCCCGACTGGACTATTGTAACTCTCTCTACATGGGCCTCCCCTTGAGGTGCACCCGAAGACTTCAGCTGGTCCAGAATGCAGCCGCGCGAGCAATAATGGGGACCGCAAGGTACACCCATATAACACCTCTCTTGCGCGAGCTGCACTGGCTGCCTGTCGTCTTTCGGGTGCGCTTCAAGGTGCTAGTTATCATCTTTAAAGCGCTCCATGGCTCGGGACCTAGCTATCTGCGGGATCGGATCCTGCCCCATACATCCTCACGGCCGATTCGCTCCCACAGAGAGGGACTTCTCCGGGTGCCGTCCACTAGACTTTGTCAGCGGGCGACACCCAGGGGAAGGGCCTTCTCTGTGGCGGGCCCAGCCCTCTGGAATGACCTTCCCCCCGACATTAGAACAACCACGGACCTCCGCTCCTTCCGTCAGAAATTAAAAACATACTTTTTCTGCTTGGCCGGCCTAGGTTAGTCTCTACCTTAGGGTTTAGGGAACACTAGTTTTAATATGGGGATTTTAGTGCAGGGACAATTAAGTTTAATTTGTTTTTACTCTATTGTATTTATTTTTGTATATATATTTTATGTGTTTTAATTTTTTCCCTGTGCACCGCTCCGAGTCCCCTTGGGGAGAGGACGCGGTATATAAAAATAAATATTATTATTATTATTTATTATTATTAATGAAGCTGTTAATAAATCACTGCTTTTTGTATTACAGTATTGTTTGCTTATTATAAAGTAGGCATCATTAGGGTACTTGACAGTTGCAGTTGAAGCTGAAGTATTCATTGACAGGTAGAACATTGTAGCAGATATGCTACAGGTCAGACCAAAGGCGGTGTAGTTCTAAATTGTCTAAGCCTGGCATAAGGTATTCTGTTGTGAGCAGAGGAGTGAAGGACTCTTCTCATGAAATATCTCTGGATTCTCTCTATTGTATTAATGTCTGATATGCAATGTGGGTTCCAGACAGATGGGCGGTATTTGAGAATAGGTCTAGCAAAGGTTTTATATGCCTTAGTTTGCAATACAAGATTGCAAACTAATACAACAAATACAATAAACAGAGCTCTTCAACTCCTACTCTCACCAAAAGCAAATCAGATCTTACGACATCAGGAGATGGTGTCTTTCTCTGAGGGAACTGAAAGAAAATAAAGAGATGGTGGCTTTAAAGAACCAGGTTACCAAGGATCAGTTACCAGATCAACTCCATCCAAAAGTCAGAGAAGCTTGTGGCTATCTTCTTATAATTCCTTTCTGTGATTTTTTTTTTTTATATTGAAAAAGTTTTATTGGTTTTTACAATTTTCCAAAGGGGGTAGGGAATACAGAAACATTTTAAGAACTTTCGCGTCGGGATCATTGGCCCTTCTAGGGCTTCATAATAAAATATTAAAAAAACATTTTTCCAAAAATACTACAAGGTGAAAATAAGTACATGTTTCCTAAATTCTCAATTCTATGCTAGCAGTCGTGTGCAGATATAAAGGTTATACAATATTAATGATAATAAAAAAAAAAGCAAAGTTATTTTTTCGATCTAAGTCTCTTGGCAATTGTATCTTCTTTTTCTCCTCCCTGGCCCCCAGAGGGCGGGGTCGTGGCCCCCTCCGTCCCCCCTGGATCTTCCCCCAGAATAGAGGAATATTTTTTAAGAAAGGCTTCCGCCTCAACAACTGTTTTAATCCTTACTCTTCCTTCATCCCAGAACACCAACATCCCTTCCGGCATCGCCCACTTAAACCAGATCCCGTGGTCAAACAATTTTTAGATAAGAAGGAATACTTCCTTCTCATCTCTCTAATCTTTTTTGGGATCTGCTTCAAGATGGTGACTTCCTTTTGTTGGTAAATTAACGGGCCCCCTCTCTGCGCCTTCAAAATTCCCTCTCTGGTTGACCTTCTGACAAATTTAATATGTATCTCTCTGGGTACTTCATTTATCCTGGCATATGTCGAATTTATTCTGTAGACTAGGTCAATGTCCCCCCTGATCTCATCTTTAGGTTTATGTAAATAGTCTGCTAAAATTGTACTCATGAGTTCAGGAAGACATTCACCAGATTCCTCAGAAATATTCTGAAATCTTAAAAAATATGACATCCTTTCAAAATCCATCCTAGACATATGACCAGACAAATCTGCAATTTCAGTGTTGACATTTTTAAGTTCTCCCTTTGCCCCAACCAGCCCCCCTTCCAGCTCCTCAGTCTTCTGTGTGTTCTCCAGCACTTGCTTCCGTGTTTCCAGAAGATCTTTCTTGAACCTACTGTTATCTTCTCTCAAAGCTTTAATTTCCTGCACCAGAGCTTGTAACACTGATTCCAAAGATGACATTCTTTGTTCCAATCCTGCCAATTCTGATTTTGATGCCATGGTAAGCTGTTAAAGTCAGTGCCACTAAGATGGCGTTTTTTGGGTGGGGCCGTTGAAGCAGGTCAGGAGAAAAACAGTTCAAATGAAAGTTGTAAAAAGTTCAAGACCCAGCAGAGAAACACTTTTCACAGTCAATAATTATAGCAGAGAAGGCACTCCAGGGAAGGAATCAATTAATCCAGAAATTTCTTCATTAGTAGAGAGAGAGAGTCCAAATCACAAAGAGATGTTGGTAATTTTCCAAAAGTAAAAATAGTCATTCAGGAACAAAGGGAGCCATCCTCCACCGCCCAGTCTGAGAGCCAGCAGGAGAAAGTAACAAAAGAAAAATTGTTTCAAGCCAGCCGGACTTAGATACATTGTAAAGAAACAAGCCGCAAATCACTTTCACTTAGTTCAAAGCAGTCCGGACACAAAATATCCGCTTCCTCGCAACGAGGAGCCATTTCTAAACGCCGCTTTAAATCCGAGGGGGGGGTTTAACAAACAAACACCCCCCTCTACGTTCTTTCAGTCCAGGCTGCCAGCACAGATAATGTTAAAGATCACTCACTCTTCACCTCGCTGTCAAAGCCCCGGGGAGCCTTCCGACCCGCACGCTCAGCTCTTTTTAAATCCGTTGTTCGTTGCCGTCCTCCATTGGCGAAGGGAAAACCCCCCGCAGCATGTTTCCTCTCACCTAGGCCGAGGACAAGGGCCGTTTTCCCGCCGCCGCAGGGAGAAACAGACCCAGGCAAGCCAGCCCTACGGAAGGCCCCCCAAAAAGGGGGTGCCTCGCCCCCGTTGGGGGGCAGAAAAGAGAACAAAGCGGCGAGCGAGTCCAAGACTCGCCCGTCGCCGCTGGAAGGCGGAACCGGAAGTCCCTTTCTGTGATTTCTGATAAATCAGGGAGAGTGGGCATAATGTCAAGGATTGGCAAAGACAAAAAAGGAGAAAAAAAAGAAGAAGAAGAAGCAATGGGTGAAAACTAATCAAGGAGAGAAGCAACTTAGAACTGAGGAGAAATTCCTGACAGTCAGAACAATTAATCAATGGAACAGCTTGCCTCCAGAAGTTGTGAATGCCCCAACCCTGGAAGTCTTTAAGAAGATGTTGGACAGCCATTTGTCTGAAATGGTATAAGATTTCCTGCCTGGGCAGAGAAGACCTACTAGAAGACCTACAAGGTCCCTTCCAACTCTGCTATTGTATTGTATTGTATTGTATTGTATTGTATTGTATTGTATTGTATTGCATTGCATTGCATTGCATTGCATTGCATTGCATTGCATTGCATTGCATTGAATAGTTATTGACTATTTACCCTAATCTAGATGGGATGGCAAAATGCTGGAACAAATGATCAAACACTCTGTGAGTATTTAAGAATGAAGATATGGATACCCTGGTATGAGTTTAATAATAAATCAAGAATAAATCATGTCAAACAAATCTGATTTCCTTTTTTTATAGCAAGCAAGTTTAGCTGAACTCAGGAGTGAGATAGATGTAATATATCTTGACTTCAGCAAAATATTTAACAGTGTCCCTTGAGATTCTGGTAGCACAGATGATAAAATGTAGGGTGTTGAAGACATGGGGTATGTTAGCCTGGAGAAGAGGAGATTGCATTATAGCTGGGTTCAAGTGTATAAAAAGCTCTCCTGTAGGGCTGTTCTACAAGGCAGAACAAGAAGCAATCTGATTTAATTACAAGAAAATAAATTTTGGTGGAACATCAAAAAAAAATCCTAACAGGAAAAAATTTCCTTGGAAACATTGGGTGGTCTCTCACTGGAGATATTTAAATAAAGGCTGGATGGCCATCACTCAGAGATACCTTGGCAATGGACAACTCTCCTGAACTCTCCTGATTGGACTAAATAGTCTCCAGTGTCCCTTCCAATCTTTACTTGCTGTGATTCATTTATGTAAGCTATTTGACTCTGATGTAGTTCATCCACTGATGTCCATGTGTGGTATCCACATTTTATTTGAAACAGACATTATGAGTAAAGAATTTTCTTGGCAAAACTTTATATACCTGTCTACTATTTTGTAATTCCACTTCTCTCATTTTTCCAACTTTACCAATAGTCCTTACTTTATTTGTCTTTGATATTTTATTTAGCATTTATCCTTGAATTTCTCTGTGTCCATCACCATTGCATCGGTAGAAGGTATGTATATTTTTCACTGGTGCTGTCTAACCATAATAGTTGTGATCCTATTGTTTATTGTATTGTAGCCGAGAATGTATCCATTGATGTACATTTTGAGTACTGTTGCCAGCCTATTCCTTCATAAAGCCACACGCCCTGAGGTGAATATAATGAATGAACTTGATTTAAAGTGCGCTGTTCTGATTCACTTATGTTCACTTGTTTCAAATGTTCTATGCTTCATTTCCATTTTGGCAATGTGTAAGTTCTTAATTCTTGCTGTTTTGCATTCTGTATTTCAATTCTACGTGATCTTATGAAATAAATAACTCTATCAGCTCTTTTTTTTTCTTGGCAGCTTTGGTCTGACCATGTCAACAACTCCAGATCTACTAATGAGGATTTGATGTTCTTTCCCAGTAACTATAGGGTGTATCTTTCAGCTTGTTGTTTTCATCTTCTGGCACCCAGGCTTGTTTAAATGTTTCCACCATACCCATATAATTTTCTTGATAAAATTATGTAAGTGGGAAGTCCTTCTGTATTTCATTTGGAGTACCTTCCTGCAGCCGGGTTGAGTTCCCTCATCCCTTTGAGACTGATTTCATTCCCTTTGAGACTTATTGCTTTCAATTTCCTTTCCCACTCTGCTTTCAGTCTTATGACATTATGAGAAAAAAGTCTGGCCAGAGGTGCTGAGATGTACACAGATCTATAGACACAAATATAATGATTTTAACATTTCATTTAACAACGAATGTACCTGTCATGTTATGCTACCAGTAATTTTTTGTGAAACATGGGTAAATCTGCTGAATAATGAAAGAGATTTGAAGAAAACAACATTACAAGGTTGCATATGCCATGCATGAATTGCTTCTGTTTGTATACAAAATTTAACATGAGCCAAAGAAATGCTTGTTTGCTTAGGGAGTGAATATGCCAAATAATGCCCTCAGAGATTGATTGAAGAAGGCTAGGTACCTTTTATTTCATGCCAAAAGATTTAACGCATATAATATTTTTGAGTAAATGCATCTGAAATGATGTTTGATGGCTGGATTAGCTATGTGGAGAGCTAATTATGATTTGTTGACTTGAACATCATAGATAGATTTCTGAAATATACCAAATCATCAACTATATTCTATCAGTTGGGCTCGAATATGAATCAAGTAAAGCGCCTAATGGCTTAATCAAAAAATGAGATTTAGCTAGTCAGGCTGTTTACATATTGTGATTTTAAAAAAGAAAAAAAAATCAAGATAATGGCCACAAAGGTGGAATCGAAATTCCATTTGGTTTGGATGTGTTTGCAAATCAGGCAGAGCCTTGGATGCCCTATCATGGCCATCCATTTGATCTTTTTACCACAGCCTATGGGCAGCCCTGAAGTTTATGATCAAGGAAAAGAAAAAAATATATGAAAGATGCTTATTGAAATGAAATTACTAACACCATCAACATTAAATGGAGCCTGCTCAGATGCTGAAATACACCATGAAAATGAGATGAAGAGTGTGGAAGAAAGGAGAGAGACAAGAGGAGGAAGAGAGGGTTAGAAAGAAAGAGGAGGGGGGAGGAGAGGGAGAAGGAGAGAGGAAGGGGAAGTAGAGAAGAGAAAGATGAGAGAGGGAAGAAAGGATGTACGGAGGAGGAGAGACGGAGAAGAGACAAGAAAGCTATGGATAGGGTATGAATATGGTGTATTGAGAGCAGAAGAGCCAATGGTAGTTTTTGGGGGTTGATGGTAAGATGAATTGACATAATATTGAATATTATAAAATAGTGTTGGTTATGTAATGATATACATGCGGTATTTGTATGAAAATAAAATAAAAACTTTTTTTAAAGAAAAAGAAAGAAAGAAAGAAAGAAAGAAAGAAAAGAAAAGAAAAGAAAAGAAAAGAAAAGAAAAGAAAATCCAAGTTGGGTGAAAATTTTCTGATCAAGATATAACCACATCCAGACACAAGTATAAGATTTTTTTCATATATTATTTGTAAAATAATAAATAATATAACATTTATTTCAATCCATGAAAGGAAGAAAGAAGGGAGAAAAATACAAAAAAGAAGGAAGGTTCATTTTTATTATGTGTTGAAGCTCTTCATGTGGAAATATATATTTGTAAAATTTCAAATTACTCTTTGAAGAGGAGGGAGTTTCCCTGGTTGTTGGATTCGCTTGTTTCTTTTTCCTCCCATCTATGTCAGGAAAGCAACCACTAGTGGCTTCTGTCTCCTTGGCATCTCTCTTGGGGGCTGATGAAATAACCCAACCAGTTTTAAAGTTCTTCTGGTGAATATACAGTAGCTACAAAGAGAAATCTTCTCAGCTTCACCCATTAATTTTCCATCAGGAAATTTGTGGGAAGGAAGAAATGAAGGAAGAGGAAGGGAGGGAGGGAGGGAGGGAGGGAGGGAGGGAGGGAAGGAAGGAAGGAAGGAAGGAAGGAAGGAAGGAAGGAAGGAAGGAAGGAAGGAAGGAAGGAGTCAGATCTGCCTTCAGCACTACTTTGGTTTGATGGCAGCCTGCCAAAAGTACGGGCGGGAAGGGAAGGGGGAATTTAGGGAGGGTGGATGACAGGAAGTGCCAACCAAAGACATTGGTTGAATGATCCAAGGACACAGGCATGGAAATGGATGTCTATCAAAGAGGTGTCAAATCTCAGAACTGTTACCAAAACAACTACCGTAATTTGAATTTTATTCGCTACTAGTAAGATGACCAGGACAGAAGACCTGGCCAGGAGAAGGGAAAAGTAATGGCTTTATGCAAGAATTCTCAGATCTGACTTTTCCTATGCTGTAAGTATTTGCTTTAATAGAAGTATACATTGCACTGCAACTGGAGTCGAGCATCTTTCTTTCCTAAGTGCCCAAGTTGAGGCAAGCCTGACAGAATGATTTGAAACAGTGAGAGCTGAACAGCAGAATATATCAATAGTTTTGCTTTATTTTTCCTATGATGGATAGACATACCGGTAGTTGCACTGGTGATTAGTACCCTGTTGAAGACTTGAAAGACCCATGTTTTTGTTCATAAAAACTATCTTTATGGTTGTTAGGAATTAGAATGACTTGAAGACACAGAAACAATCAATATTGTTCCTGAATATTGCTAAATGATTTGTTTGCATAACATTCACATCCCACAGTGGCAGATTCATTGCAAGGGCCTTTACCTGATCTGCTCCATTTCAGAAATAAAAGTTTTTTTTAATGATCATTGCACCTTATCTCCTGAATCCCAGAAGGGACCTTTTCTGTCTAGAATTGTATTCCTTCAAAGTTCATGTTGACCCAACTCTAATATCTTCAAACCCTGAAGACACCATCATCACCACCACCTCTCTCTCTCTCTCTCTCTCTCTCTTTCTCTCTCTCTCTCTCTCTCTGTTTCTCACACACACACACACACACACACACACACACACACACACTATCTTATTGATCATGCAATCTTATTGATATTGACAGGAGCCATGATGGTGTAGTGTTTAGAATGCAGTATTACAGGCTAATTCTGCCCACTGCTAGGAGTTAAATCCTGACCAGCTCAAGGCTGACTCATGTTAATAAAATGAGAAGACTAATTGTTGGGGGTAATATGCTGACTCTGTAAACCATTTACAGAGGAGTGTAAAAACACTATGAAGTGGTATATAAGTCTAAGTGCTATCATTGTTATTGGAGATTTATTTATTACGTCTTTTTATTGTAAGTTGTCCTGAGTGGATTGAGTAAGATAGATAGATAGATAGATAGATAGATAGATAGATAGATAGATAGATAGATAGATAGATAGATAGATAGATAGATAGATAGATAGATAGATAGATAGATAGATAGATAGATAGACACAATGTTAAAAATCCAATACAAGGGAAAACTTCTGGGAATCTAATGGTACATCCAAATAGGCTTTCCTGGAATTCCATTTTAATGAAGTGTGTGTGTGTTCAAATTGCATTAAGTGCAGTTTATAAGCATATTTATGCAGAGTCTCCTTTCTATATTTGAATATAATAAGATCAGATGCTGTGGTGGGACTATAGAAAGATAATATCATGCAGGTCATGATCCTGCTGCCCCTTCTCTTTGAATTTGCATAAGAAATATGTGAATATGATTGTAGTGGCAATATAAAGTTATCCAAAGTCTTATGAAAACTACAATTGCTTGATTGTAAGTAGCAGTGAAACAGTATGTATTAATACTTTGAAATAGGCACCACGAAGTTCAATAGCACTTATATCCAGGTAAGTATATTTAGGATTACTTTGCCAAATCAGCACTAGTTGCCCTCCAGAGTGGGAGAAAAAAAGACAGGATGAATCCACAATCCACAGGATGAATCCAAACTCCACCTGTTTGAGGTTGGATCACACCATCCTGGTTGTCATCTGACCATACCTTATGAACACTTTTGGGTCTGCCTATTCCCAAACCATAAGTGATGCAGCCTTGTAAAATATGGCCAGGATTTTGTCCATTTTAACTGCAACCAAGCCTTTTGTTATTTGCATTTTGAGAATGTGTTACATTGACTTTTTTTGGGTTGCTTTTTTAATTAATTGTTTGGTTTTGTTGTTTTTGGTTTATTTTATGTTTGTTTGTTGTTTAAGTCACTGTTATGAAATGGATGGATGGATGGATGGATGGATGGATGGATGGATGGATGGATGGATGGATGGATGGATGGATCTGTCATAAAAATATCCCGATAAAAAACAAATGGAAACCACAAGCAACCACAAGCAATAAATCTTACTTTAAGATCAGAAGATTATTGTTTCTTGAACAATTTGGAATATCAACATAGCATTACTTACATTAATAACTTATTGCAATAAGGACCACTGACATAGCTGAATCTAGCAAGGATTAGCTTCAGCCAGTGGCCCTGAACTCTTTCCAACACATTCTTTTTACATTTTTCTGCACGGATTTCACAGCTTACTTTCTTGTTCTGTCTTACTGACAGATAGTCTCCACCCGTGTACATTTGAAGCTCTCAGACACTTGTTACTTTTAATTCCTCTTTTCCCACCATCTCATTCTTACTGCTCTAAATATATTCATACAAGTACAAAGTTTGCTGAAAAAGCAACACAAAAGTCAGACACCATTCAGCACATTTGAAATATATCTGGTACATTTTACAATTATGTTAGTTTAAAACTTTGGTTCAGTGAGGCCTGCAAGCCCACTCCCAGGCCTATTACCTGCAACTTTCCAATTGATATTTTGAGAGAAGAGGGGGGGAAGGGAGGGAGGGAGGGAGGGAGGGAGAGAGAGAGAGAGAGAGAGAGAGAGAGGTCCTTCCAGCTCTATCCTATACTATCCTAAATTCAGAATAATGAGAAATTATATCATTGTGCTTTGTGAGCATTCTTTTAATCCACCATGATGAAACGTTTACACTTCGTCAGCTGTTATCATGTGCCTGTTCTGGATGCAATATGAATTTTCCCCAGATTAAAAGAGTTCAGCTGCTTTTTCCAGAAGACTTTCAAAGTTTTGAGTTTGTGCCCAATGTTTTCATAACAGAACCTTAATTATGAGATATAGGGGGGGAAATGGGAGAAAAGTTTTCCTGTTTATTTTGGACCTATTGAAAGCCTTTAATATGCTAGGAATGTGTCCCTTTTGGCTGTCTGATTAAAATGGAAAGTGAGGAAAGCCCGGCGCCTCCCACTTTCCTTGCTGAAAGGTTTCTTTCTCTCTTCCATAATTTTCAGCATCTACACAAAACCACCGAGAGGGAACCTGCTCGGTTATCTCTGTGGCTGTAATATAATATAATTTCCATTGCATGCTAATGAGGCAAGGAGGTCTTTCCTTGGTATGTAATGTATCTTCAAAAATGAGTTTGACTGTATGGCCGTATTCATGCACTGTGAACATCACTTTCTGAAATAGAATGGGAAGCTCTCATGGCAGTGGCAATTCTGTTAAAGCCTCATTGCCTGAGGGAGCTCTTTTAACCAACTCACTTCTAAAAGAGGGAACCATCATTTTGTTCCACTTGCAGGCATTAGAATGTGAGAAATAGCTTTATGCCCAAGGAGACAATGGCAGCCACAGAAAATTCCCGTGCCCTTCAAACGCACCAAGAGGGCAGCACACAGGTTAGGAAAAGGTACTATAAATCCTATTTTGTTTTTGTCTTCATATATTTTACTTTTATTTCCATGGCTTGTAGCCTGCATACATTTATTTCATGAACTCAGGGCAGCGAGCGTAATATAGGTGAGCATAAGCAGCAATGTAAAACAACACAGTAAATGGCAGAATTAAAAATGGAACGAACACCTCACAGGTCAAATGTTTAGAGAAATCAATGTCTTTGATGTATACCAGAAGGAAGCTTCTTCAGAGACTTGGATTGTAACAGAAACCCCAAATCTAGCATCCTCTGACTCCTAAAGAAATGAAACGTATCTCTTTAACTGGAAAAACCAGGTTTTTTCCCTTCAGAGGTGTCAAGATGACAGCCATAACCAAGATGGCAGCACTGTGGGTAAAAAATGCAGGGTTTTGATTGCATGGTAGCAGCCATGATCTTGATTATTTTGGCACCCCTTTTCCTTCTTTGTTTGCCAAGCTGAGTTTTCTAAAGGAAAAGAAAACCAATAAGATCAGCCTATTCAAAAATCACATGTAAAGTTGTAGGACTAGCATTAAAAAAAAAAAGATCTGATTTTGTCACTTTTTCCGCTTAATTTAAATCAGTGTTAACCTTAAACTCAGGATCTTCCTGAACAGGATTCATATTGTTTCTAAATTAAATCAATGTTAACCTTAAACTCAGGATCTTCCTGAACAATTAATATTGTTTCTATCAATGTAAAACGATAAAAAGCAAGATTTCAAAACTCATATTTCAATCCTAATAGTAGCAGCATTTAAAAAAAAAGTTTCCTAGAGTAGAGTTTTCCATAAGGGTGTCAACCACTGGAAATTTTCCTTCCCAAGCCTCTAGTTGTGAGAGATGTGAAATGTAAGCCTTAGGACCTGAGCAGCTTGATCAGATTGGTAGGTACTCCTGCATCTTTACATCTCAAGAAACAAAACAGCTACTAAGCAATTAGGAACAAAATATTCCACAAAAAGGTAATAGCAATAGTTTTATTGCCAAGAAAGCAACAAGGACCTATATAGGAACTCACTAAGAGTTACGTTTGAGTTGAAATAGCCTTTAAAACAAACTCTTTAGGAACCCCAGACCCAAGCTGAACTTCCCTATAGCATTATAGGAGTAAATTGTTCTACATGCATGTCATTTTACAACTTTTAGAAGTTTTAGAAGGATCTATATGGGTAATCTTCGACTTAAGACCACAGCTCAGCCCAAATTTCTGTTGCTAAGTGAGACATTAATAAAGTGAGTTTTGCCCTCTTTTATGACTTTTCTTGCCACGTTTATAAGTGAATCTCTTCAGCTGTTTATTTATTATTATTATTATTATTATTAAATTAAATTTATACCCCGCCCTTCTCCTTGTTAGGACCCAGGGCGGCGCACAGGCATTATTAAAACCACAAAATACAATAAATATCAGTTAAAATATATTAAATTAGTTAACCCGTGCTAAAACCCATGTTAAAACCTTCCCAAATTATAATTTATATTTTAAAAAGTCAGAAACGGGGGGCTATCCTAGGCCGGCTTGCTGAAATAAATACGTCTTAAGACGTTGGCGGAAGAAGCGGAGGTCCGAGATAGTGCGAAGGTCGGGGGGTAGGTCGTTCCAGAGGGTCGGGCCCGCCACAGAGAAGGCCCTTCCCCTGGGTGTTGCCAACTGCCAACCGGCATTGCCCTGCTGACGGCACCCGGAGAAGACCCTCTCTGTGGGAGCGGATCGGACGAAGGGATGTATGGGGCAGGAGGCGGTCTCATATATAGCTAGGCCCCGAGCCATGGAGCGATTTAAAGATGGTCGTCAGCACCTTGAAGCGCACTCGAAAGGCCACAGGCAGCCAGTGCAGCTCGCGCAGGAGAGGTGTTACGTGGGTTTGCCTTGAGGCACCCATAATCACCCGCGCGGCCGCATTCTGTACTAACTGTAGCTTTCGAGTGCACCTCAAGGGGAGCCCCATGTAGAGAGCGTTACAGTAATCCAGCCGGGATGTCACAAGCGCTTGAGTGACTGTGCGAAGGGCTCCTCTCCTGTTAAATTAGGAACCCGGTTGTTACATGCATCTGGCTTTCCCATTGACTTTGCTTGTCAGAAGGTCACAAAAGGAGATCACCTGACACTGCCAACATCATAAATATATACAAATTGAGATGCCAAGCATCTCAATTTTGATCACATGATCATGGGGATGTTGCAACAGTCATAAGTATGAAAAATGGCTATGGGTCACTTTTACAGTGCCGTTGTAACTTTGAACAGTCACTAAATGAACTGTTGTAAGTCGAGGACTACCTCTATTGCAGGAATAGTGGTTGCCAGCCTTGCTCTCTGGCATCTGCCACCAGAAGCACCAGAAATAGTTACCTCCTTCAGCTGCCCATGACAGGGTTGGCTTTCCTTTCTTGCAAGACCAAGACAGGATGGAGCTCTTGCCTTGGCAAATAAGGTAGTTCTCCACTTATGACTACAATTGGGACCAGACCTCCCATCGCTAAACAATGCCATTGCTAAATTAGTAATGCATGGTATTATGTCCTTTTTTATCTTTCTCATTAAGTGAAACACTACAGTCATTAAACAAATCATGCTTTCCCCATTGACTTTGCTTGTGGGAAGCCACCTGAGAAGTGATGATCGGGTGATTCCGGGACACTGCAACTGCTAGTTGCGAAGCATCTAAATTTTGATCACAGAGAAAAGCAACCTAGAATTAAGGAGAAACTTCCTAACAGTGAGAACAATTAACCAGTTGCTTCATAAAACCTTCACTGGAAGTTTTTAAGAGGACGGCCATCTGTCTGAAATGGTATTCTCCTGCTTGAGCAAGGGAGTTGGATTAGAAAACCTGCAAGGTCCCTTCCAGCTCTATTCTGATTGATTGATTGATTGATTGGTTGATTGATTGATTGATTGATTGATTGATTGATTGAATTATGTCATGGTTGTAAGTGCAAAGACCAGTTGTAAGTCACTTTTTTCAGTAATGTATTAATTTGGAATTGTCATTAAACTGCCAGTCCTGGATGACATCTTCACATCTCACTGTTTGAGGAAGTTGCATAACATTCTCAGAGACTCTTCCCATCCTGCTTACAATCTTTTTAGACTGTTGCCTTCTGGCAGAAGATACAGAACAATTAAAACTAGGACCACACATCTTCTGAATAGCTTTTATCCCAGAGCTATAATTGCACTCAACAGTGAACTAAAGGGTCACCATCAGTGAGCTATTGGAGAGCACTACTTGGTCTGTTGTGTGGATTATTTGGGTGGTTTAGGGGCGGGGATTTTTTGGTGGGTGGGGGTGTGTTTGGGGATTGTTATGGGTGTTAGGCCTGCTCTCCGGGTGTTATGTGAATTTCGTTGTATGTGTAAACTGTGTATTTATATGTACAATGACAATAAAGCAAAGTAAATAAACAATCATAAGTCAAGAACTACCTATATAGCAATATGTCATTTTAAATTGTTCTTGTCAGTAGCTTAATATTCTTTCTTTCCATCCAGTTAGCCTTTCATTGGGTTTTATTGTTTTGATCTTGTTTTGTTTTCAGCCACCCTGAATTATGCGAGGGAAGTCAGGATACAAACAATCAAAACCAATAAATAAACGATCACCTTAGTAAATCAATTTCATGTGCTGTTTAAAAGTAGTGAAAATATGGCTGGGCTTCAGGGCAGCTGAGAAAGCCGACTCTGGTCCTTCTATAGAACTCATGCTGCCTGAAGTGCTGTAATCATACCTGATAGGAGCAGAGAGCATTCTTTACAACTCAATTTACATTATTGATGCAGTATGAAATATGTCCCGTAGCAGATGAGCACACAAGGGACCCCCTGGTTTGTCTTGGCATGCTCACTGTCTGCCAGTCACTGCTGCACTTCAAAAAGAGAAGTGTTTAAGTGTGAAGATCTTCCTTGCAACTTTCTTGGAAGCTTAAATAAACTTTTCAAAGGTAGTTAACGTGTATGCATGAATTCTCTCACACAGCCAAATAGATGTGATCCCGTTGCAAGTCATGTTTTTTTGTGGATGCTCTTACCTTGCCTCTTAATTTTAAACTAATCACTGCATTTGCTATCAGCATACCTTTATGTAGATGATTCAAAGAAGCTCTGAAACTGCATTCTGGGAAAGAAGTCAGAGTTATTAGCGGAGAATAAACAGTTTCATACAAAACTATACATATTTCTTAACGGATCCGACTGCAGTAGTGAAAAAAAAATTGTTAGAAAAGGAAGCATTACATGCAATTTCAAAGTCCATTTGCTTGCTTATCTGCTTGCTCATTAAGGTACTTAAACATAATTTATTTAAATTTCTCCAAAATCCATTCTAAACAATCTTGGCAAGTTATAATTTCAAGAGAAATGCTTAAGCTTAAATGATATTTTTAAGTGCTTCATGTTGTCATAGGAACCTCTGGCAATGCCATTAGGTCAGAACGCACCCATAATTGGTTTAGAGACCATTCCCTGAGACCATAGCTCCTGAAATAGCTCTATGGAAGCTGGTTGGGCAACATTTTGAAGGACAACAACTCCCTTCCCCTTGAGGCTAAATGCAGCAAGAGATGTTTGTTGGCGGATTTTTGTTATTTTGTGGAAGGGAGATGAACCTAAGTCTCTCTTCTCACTTTCTAGTATTGGAAGAAATGCCCTTCTGGGTTCAGTTCCAAGTGGGGGGAAAGACACTGGAAAAATAGAGGGTGTTTGGGAAGATGGGTTTAATGGTGGACAGGATCACATGCCTTGAAGATGTTGGGTGAAGAAGAAAAAAAGGAAATAGATGCTGAGAGTCCCTGAGTTTTATACCCTCTCTGGGCTTTTGAATTTGACCTTGTACTCTGATTGGTTGTCAGACTCCTATGGGGCCATGTAGGGGCAACTTTGTAGGCTGTGTTTGTGTCCCAGGCTTGGTTGAGCCTTGCTGGATAATGTAACCTTCCCAGGTGCCATGTGGTGAAATTAGTTGCTAGATGGGTAGAGGGCTAATCCTACCTTTGTTGGATCTTGGGTGAGAGCATTTGCCTATGAATAGACCTAGCTATCTCTTTATCTCTCAAGTGAGGAATCTAGTTTTAGCTGAGCAAAAAGTGGCCTGAGATTTCTATTTTATTTTGTATGTGCTTATGCAAAATCTTAGCTAATTTCCTTCAAAGCTTGTTTAATTTCCATCTTAGATGATCCTATCCATCTTTGTTTGCATGTCCTCTCTGGAGGCCTGGTCCTTTTCTTTCCTCATCTCCAGATTTGTTAGCTGTTGGGTGTTCCGAATAAAGGTTTGTAGTAGGAAGGATTGTGAGGGACAGAGAAGAGCTGTAGGCATGGCAATGGTAGGATAAGAAGCATTTGGGCCACAAAAGGGATGTGGATGTGGGAAGCATCTCAGTAGGTGGCTGGGATGACGCTGGTTCATTGAGGTAATATTTTAGACTTAATGGGCCCACCAGATTCCTCCTTGTAGTTAACATGTATAACTTGCCCAATTTTTTCCTTAAAAGCACCATAGGAGAGACACCTCCTCAAATCTGTTTTTACGTGTTAGGCAGTTGTATTAGCCACTAAGCCACAAGTTCTCCTCCCCTATCAGCTGAGGCAAAAGGGAAAAGGGATGCAGTATGTCGTCGTCGTCGTCGTCCCCCCCCCCCCCCCATATTTGAGCATACCAGGTGCTTTGACATAACACTTACTTATTTTCTTGGTTCAGCTGATAGGGGAGGAGAGCTTGTGGCTTAGTGGCTAATATAACTGCCTAACATGTCAAAACAGCCCAGGTTCAAATCCCAGTAAGTGTATGGCTAGCTGATGAGGGCTAAACAGCTTGAAATAGATTTATACTAGTCTTCTTTTATTTATTTATCAAATGCGACACAAAAAAGGTTTCCTGGCTGGAAGGCTCCTAGGGTGGAGCTGAAAGGCAAAAGGGAAGCCGTATGCTTCCTCCCATATTTAAGCATACCAGGTGCTTTGACATTATATTTATATTTATATTTATATTTATATTTATATTTATATTTATATTTATATTTATATTTATATTTATATTTATATTTATATTTATATTTATATTTATATTTATATTTATATTTATATTTATATTTATATTTATATTTATATTTATATTTATATTATTTATATTTATATTTATATTTATATTTATATTTATATTTATATTTATATTTATATTTATATTTATATTTATATTTATATTTATATTTATATTTATATTTATATTTATATTTATATTTATATTTATATTTATATTTATATAAATTTGATGCACTCTCCCTGCTGACAGTTACTGTAGGTGAAAAACAAAAAGACAATACAGGTGGTCCTCAACTTACCACAGTTCATTTAGTGACAGTTCAAAGTTACAGCAGCACTGAGAAAAGTGACTTTTGACCGTTTTTCACTCTTACAACTGTTGTAGCATCCCCCTGGTGACACGATCAAAATTCAAATGCTTGGCAAATGGTTCATACGACAGTTAAGGTGTCCTGGGGTCACGTGACCAGGTTTTGCAACCTTCTGATGAGCAAAGTCAAAGTGGAATCCAGATTCACTTAACAGCCATGTTACTAACTTGACAAAAGCATTAATTCCCTTAACAGTTGTAGCAAGAAAAGTCATAGAGTGGGGCAAACTCTCCTAACAAATGTTTCACTCAGCAACATCAGTTTTGGGCTCAACTGTGGTCCTAACACGAGGGCTACCTGTAGTATTTAGCTAACCATGCAATTAAATATTGATTTAACTTGTTTAATTTGGCTCTTATTAAAGCAATTGCTCTATAATAGCAATAAAATATCTCATTTTAATGGTCGTAAATGGAAGAGGAGGAGGAGGAGGAGGAGGAGGAGGAGGAGGAGGAGGAGGAGGAGGAGGAGGAGGAGGAGGAGGAGGAGGAGGAGGCGGCTTTGCTGGTCATATGTAAAGTGAACCTAGAAAATTGACTGAAATAAATTTAATTTGGTATTGTCCATTACATTGGCAGGAAGCAGGGTTTTTTTCCCCATCTGGAAATCCTAGGACGAAAACTGGGAGTTTCTGCATGCAAAGCATGCGTTGAGCCACTGAGCTACTGCCATTCCCAATAGGATTATATTAACACAATAAAGAAGAAAGGCATATTATGCAGTGTACTCCTAATGCTTTTCAGCATGCAGGATTAATTTCCTGGCAGAGCAGACTTTGCAACAATAGGTATTAGGCAGGTAATTGGGGAATCTAGATGATGGTATCCCATTGCCATTATTTGATCTTCAAGTAAACCAAATAAATAAAGAAACCTGGTGGATTTGTCTCTGTTAACAATTCCAACTATTTCTCAAAAGCCGTATCAAGGGTGTAATTGATGCTTGCACCTCAAGGCAATAACGTGGAACGGAGATACCACAATCCCGTCCCAAGAAATGCTGCCTATTCAAATGCTGCATCTTAAAATTGCTAGAAGGTTAAATAAAGTTGCATTCTAATTAACTCATCATTTTTCGTATAAGTCAGGAAACAACAAGAATCAAATACTATAATAAACCCCGTTAAGTAGTCTCCAGAATGGATTAATGAATGGCCAGATTGTGTCCAACTTAGAGCTATGAATATGAAAAGGAGAGAGAGCTTCCATGGCTGAGAAGCAATAAGAACTTGGTTCCTCAAAAAGAAATGTTCCTTAGGGAATAATATTTATAACAATTATTATTTTTAATAGTAGTAGTAGTAATCCCAAAGAAGCTTTTAATAAACTAAAACAATTCTGCATACAAACAAAGAGACATGTAGTGGAGAGAGGTTAAAAATATTTTTTAAACAATTTTTGAAAGATTACCATAATATTGTTGTTGGAAAAATTGTCAGGGGTATGAAGATCCTTCATAAACATCCATTCACACTCATACACACAATATTCAATGGGCCATACAATATGGAATATATTACCTTTCCTAACATAGGTATATCCCAGTTCTGTGGGATTTCAGTCCCAGTTTTGGAGGATAATTTGTTTCTAAACTGGAAATAACATAATTGATGAAAATCTTATAAACCCATCCCTTTCATCTCAATAAATCCTGCTAAAGAAGATTCAGAGAGAATCTTGCTTGGAATAATTACTTTTTGTTGTGCTAACTGTCAAGGGCCAGATAGTTAGACCATATCTCTTGACATGTTAGCACATTCTTATTTCTACATTGCTAAGTTATGTGTGTTTGTTTGTTATAATATTTTAATCGCACCAATTACTGTAGAATTTGAGGCCATTTAAAACACAAAGAAGGAGATGGGTGCTTAAGAAATACAAAACGTAAATAAATCAAATGCATTCATAGAATCAGAAGATGTGAGAAACTATTTAAAGGCAGCATGCACACAATTAGGCTGCAAATCCTCAGCAGATCTGCCAGGTTTTAAGATAGTTCCTGTTAAGTTCTCTGAGGTTGTTGAGAACAGAGGGAGTCCAGCCAGGTTTGCTCAATTAACAGCCATTTATTGAAGGCAAATAGAATAAGTAACAACTAATTACAAGCACAGAAAATGGGCGGTAGACAGGGGCTCCCGCGTTTGACAGCTCTTTATATATGGAGCTGTCAAACGGGGAGCCAATCAGGCTGCGGCAGGAGCCGGCTTCCCGCCAGGCGCGCCTCAGCCAATCAGGCGCGTCTGTCGGTTAGCCGGCTTGCTACAGCCTGTCTCCATGGCTTCCCAGAGACAGTCTGGCAGACCCGCGGCCGGTCGTAACTCGAGACCGTTTTCCAAGAGTCAAGGAGATTGGAGTCACATTTGCAGGATGGGCAGCTGTATAAATTGACTAAATAGGTAAATAAACCCAGCATTTTAAATTGGAATAGAGGTAAATTCACAGTTGTATCATATGTGATGGAATCATCTATTTCTAGTTAACAGATGGACTACTATACTTTGGACCAATTCAAACTTCCAAATCATTTTCAAATGCAGCCCACATACCCATTGTAATAGTCCAGCCATGAGTTAACAAGTCAACAAGTCACTGAAGCTAGGATTTTCTGAAGAAGATATGGCATACAATAGACCCCTTAATATATAAAATATAACTCCACATTTTGGGCTTGTTTTTTGAGTGAGAGTACTATCTTATCAAGAACTAAAATTGAAGCTAGAATAGAGTTGTATCTATCACCAACAAGGAGTAATTCCATCTTGAGCCAATACATACGTAGATGTATTCCAAGATCTATGTATATATATGGACAATGAAAATTGGCTATTAATCTTATACTAGTGCCATCATCGTGTGTACCACCTCTTCAGAAGAAAGTAAAAATGTTAGCCACTAAAGCTCAAAACAGAAGTTGTGACAACATTCTGGCTATACTCTCCAAACATGTTGCCAGTTTCTAGCTGTCTTTCGGGCTGCAAACAGCCCATTCGTTTTCCCAGTTTAACAACTTACCATATTTAACTTGAATTGGGTTAACATATCAGCTTGCCTGCCAACATTTATGATAGTTGAAGAGGTTTGGGATGTTCCTCCAGGTCCAAATTTTCTTCAGTGCTAAAGGAGCATGAAGGACGCTTACATAGTAAGTTTCTCTTCGCCAGGAAAACAAGTCTTCAATTGTATTTCCATGTATTCTATCGTGTGTTAAATTACAGAAGCTGATTGCACAGAACCTAGCACTCATCTGCAACATTTATCATCACTGAGATTCAACTTACGGTCAACTCCTTTAAAAGTCCCTTGTCCTTGGTGACCTTCAGTAACTGCACTACCTTTGAACCTGAGGGGGGATGGGGTGGAAGGCCAGGGAATGCTCAAATTTGGCAAGACAATTAAGTCCACTAAAAATTTATAGCATAGAATTATCACTTTCAGATACTTGGCAGATTTTACACGCTGGTGAAAATAACATCATATTTTATTCCCCAATCTATACATCTTATTCCCGCTTAGAGTGCTTTCTTAATTATCTTTCCAACCTTCTGCCACATGATTTCCTTAAGTACGAAGTGGAAATATTTCCATTTCGTTCCATGCCATTTTGCTAGCTGCAGACACTCTTAATTGGTAACTTAGCTCCTTCTATTTAAAGAACAATGATTTCCTGTATTTCTGGAAGAAAAGCAGAAAGCCTTTCCTTCGTATATCTTGCACCATAACTCTATATTGTCCTGCAATATGGTCTACTGTACATTTATCCAAGGCATAAGCATTATTTTTTCCAGCTTGGAGAACTATTTCAGATTCTAAAACCAAAAATTCCTTATTGTTACAATGATATCATGCATCATTTTCCATACTGTCCCAGAAACAAATTAAAAGCTGTTGGAAAGTCTTACACCTTTTTTTTTTCTCAAGGCCTGTGTCATCTCCCATTTTTCTGAGCACCAATTTTATTTGCTTGGTAAAAAGCCAAAAGAAATACTGGCTCAGAATATTAGATTTCTGCAGATGTCCCAGGGATTCCCAGGGATAGGTAATGGGGAGTGGAAGATGGCTAAAGCCAAGACCCTGGAGCATGAAATAAGACCCTGGAGCCTAAACATTGCTTGAGTGGGCTTCAAAAATTTTAGCAAGGGGTTCTCTGCCTGGTTGCTGGGTGGGCGTGGCCATGGTGGGCGTGGCCTAATCAGACTCCTATACCACAGCAGGGGGGCATTTTGACCCTTCCCAGGCATTGGAGGCTTTTCTTGAGTCTCCAAGGGGGCGAAAATGGAGCCCCTGGAAAGAACTTCCAGTAGGCCCATTTTTCACCCTCCCCAAGCCTCCCTGCGCGGCCTGCACTTACCATCATTCAAAACAGGCCGTATGGGGACTCCTGGGAGGGAAGGAGTGAGGTGGGTGGGGCCAGCCAGGAGTGGGATTTGAAGGTTCTCTGAACTGCACGTAATCTTAGGTAGAAGTTCTCTCGAACCCCTGCGAACCCCCTGCAGGGGTATAAGTAAGTAAGATAAGTAAGTAAGATAAGTAAGTAAGATAAGTAGCCCACCTCTGCTTGCCTTAGTGGAAAAGACAGGAGCAGGACAGAGAGATGCTCAAGGCAACAGAGGCATATCTGTGTGCAATGCTGATTGACATCACCCTAAGCTGAGGTGGACAATTAATTTTTCTGAGGCGCCACATGGGAAACTGGGACAGTTGTGGAGAGCTACACCCCACTGCCAATGCTGCCATAGCATCACCCCCAACACTGACACTGTGGGCCAGATTGGAACCTTCTGCAGGCCAGATAATAATAATAATAATAATAATAATTTAATTTTATATCCCGCTCTCTCTCCCCAAGGGGACTCGAGGCGGGGCACAGGCAATTAAAATACAAATAAGAGCACAACAAATACAAAATACAAACTACAAAATTAAAAATGAATTAAACTATTCCTGCGCTAAAATCCATAAACTAAACTAAAAATTACCCCTAAAATCCCTGACCTAAAAAGAGACTACCCAAGGCCGGCCAGGCGAAAAAAGTGTGTCTTTAATTTTACGCGGAAGGAGCGGAGGTCCGTAGTTGTCCTAATATCGGGGGGAAGGTCGTTCCAGAGGGCCGGGCCCGCCACAGAGAAGGCCCTTCCCCTGGGCGTCGCCCGCTGACAAAGTCTAGTGGACGGCACCCGGAGAAGTCCCTCTCTGTGGGAGCGAATCGGCCGTGAGGATGTATGAGGCAGGATCCGATCCCGCAGGTAACTAGGTCCCGAGCCATGGAGCGCTTTGAAGATGATAATTAACACCTTGAAGCGCACCCGGAAGACGACAGGTAGCCAGTGCAGCTCGCGCAAGAGCGGTGTTACGTGGGCAAACCTAGAGGTGCCCATAATTGCTCGCGCGGCTGCGTTCTGGACCAACTGAAGCCTCCGGGTGCACCTCAAGGGGAGCCCCATGTAGAGAGAGTTGCAATAATCCAGTCGGGATGTCACGAGAGCATGAGTGACTGTGCGAAGGGCGTCCCGATCCAATAGGGGGCGCAACTGGCGTACCAGGCGAACCTGGTAAAACGCCCTCCTGGCCACGGCTGTCACGTGATCTTCCATAGACAGCCGGGTATCCAGGAGGACACCCAAGTTGCGCGCCCCATCCACAGGGGCAAGATGTTCGCCCCCTATGGCCAGAGATGGAATCATCTGGTTGAATCGGGCAGCCGGAAACCACAGCCACTCGGTCTTGGTCGGGTTGAGCCTGAGTCCGTTACTTCCCATCCAGATCCGCACGGCTTCCAGGCACTGGCACATCACCGCTACGGCATCGTTGGGGTGGTTTGGGGTAGATATATACAGCTGAGTATCATCAGCGTAGAGATGATACTCTACCCCAAAACCACGGATGATCTCGCCCAGCGGCTTCATGTATGTGTTGAACAGGAGGGGCGAGAGGACCGACCCCTGAGGCACCCCACATGTGAGGGGTCTCGAGGTCGACCTCTGCCCTCCTGCCAGCACAAATTGCGATCGGCCAGAGAGGTAGGAGGAGAACCACCGTAACACGGTGCCTCCCACCCCCAACCCCCCCAGCCGATGCAATAGGATACCATGGTCGATGGTATCGAAAGCCGCCGAGAGGTCTAATAGGACCAGGATGGAGGAACAACCCCATCTCTGGCCCTCCAGAGATCATCGACCAACGCGACCAATGCCGTCTCGGTGCTATGCCCGGGCCGAAAGCCGGACTGGCGTGGGTCTAGATAATCAACTTCCTCCAGGTGACGGGGAAACTGTTGTGCCACCACACTCTCAACAACCTTCGCCAAAAAGGGAAGGTTGGAGACTGGACGGTAGTTGTTTAAAAGAGCTGGATCCAAAGAGGGCTTCTTAAGGAGGGGCCTCACCATAGCCTCTTTTAGGGAAGCAGGCAAGGAACCCTCACTTAAGGATGCGTTGATAACCTCTTGGAGCCAGCCTCGTGTCACCTCCCAGGATGCCAGTACAAGCCAGGAGGGACAAGGGTCCAATAAACATGTGGTGGCTCGCAGTCGCCCACGTAACCTGTCCATATCATCGGAAGCAACGGAGTCAAACTCCTCCCAGACAAGATCCGCCTCGCGGCATTCCACTGGACCAGCAATGGGGGATAACTCATTCTGTATCTGAGCGGTTTTCTCCTGCAGATAAGACACAAATTCCTCTGCTCTACCCTGTAACGGGGCTTCCCGCACCCTCTGTTGAAGAAGGGAGCGGGTCACCCTAAACAGGGCGGCAGGGCGGTTATCTGCGGATGCTATGAGAGTGGCACAATGATGACGTTTGGCCACTCTCAGCGCCACAATGTAAGTCCGTAAATGGGCTCTTACCTGTGTCCGGTCAGATTCAGAGCGGGAAGCCCTCCATCTTCTCTCTAGGCATCTCTTGTGGCGTTTCATCACCCTTAGCTCCTCGGTAAACCAAGGAGCCAGGGTGGCTCGGCGCCACACGAGAGGCCGCAAGGGCGCGACCCGATCCAAGGCTCCCGTGGTCGCAATATTCCATGCGGCCACGAGGTCCTCCATCGGGGCGCGGGTCAGGGGTACAGGAAGTGGCCCAAGCGCCGCCTGGAACCCATCTGGGTCCATCAGGCGCCTGGGGCGGAACCAGATTGGTGACTCAGGTTCCGCCTCCCCGCGGAGGGGAGCAGCGGTCAGAAAATCGAGCTGGAGAAGTGAGTGATCTGACCATGACAAGGGCGTGATGACTATATCCCCTGTACCCAGATCACTTACCCATTGGCCAGAGACAAAGATGAGATCCGGTGTGTGTCCACCCTCGTGGGTGGGGCCTTGAATTACTTGGGTCAGGTCCATGGCCGTCATGGAAGCCATGAACTCCCGAGCTGCCTCGGATGATACGCCAACCGTTGGCAAATTGAAGTCCCCCATGACTAAAAGTCTGGGGGTCTCAATTGCCACCGTAGCGATCACCTCTAGGAGCTCGGGCAGGGCTGCTGCTGCATAGCGAGGAGCCAGGTATACAACCAGCAAGCCCAACTGCCTCCCTAGGCCCCACTTCACGCAGAGGGACTCACAACCGGTGGTCTGTGGCACAATGGTTTCTCTCGGCTCAAGACTTTCTTTTACAATGACCGCTACCCCACCGCCCCTACCCAGGGCCCGGGGCTGATGAAAAGCGCGGTAACCTGGTGGGCAGATTTCAACGAGGGGAAGTCCTCCCTCGTGGCCCAACCAGGTCTCCGCAATCCCAACCAGGTCCGGCCCCCCCTCTGACACAAGGTCATTAATGAGGGGGGCTTTGTTGACAATGGACCTGGCGTTGCAAAACATCAGCCGTAGGCCCTGGCTCTGTACTCCCTGACCACCTAGCCTGCGGGGGTTGAGGCACTTGACCGTTTGAAGCCAACGGCTACGAGCCTCCAACCGGGAGGATGGGACTTGTCTCCCCTATGGGCTATAAAATACCCAGGTCATTTTGCCTACCAGTTGGCTTTGTTTTTGCAAGACATGCAGTGGGCTCTGTGGCTCGGTGAATGTGCGAATCACGGGAAATAGGAAAATAGCAGAAGCAGACTCATGACTATGTCATTAGAAGCACAGTAACTCCAAATAAAATGGAGGAAAATATAAACAAGTACACATGTTTAAAGTCATAGACTAAAGACTATGTCTTTAGTCCCCCAAATCGAAGCTGAATGCCTATGACTTTAAACATGTTCCACCTGTTTATATTTCCTCCATTTTATTTGGAGTTACAGTGCTTCTTATTAAAATGAAATGATTGATTAAACACGTAATTTACTGATAGTTTGTTACAAGTACAGTTCTAATATTTTCACGATGACCCAATGGGCCAGTTTACCATGGCTCGGTGAACCTTCACTTAAGGATGATCAAATCAGCCATTCAGAGAAAATCTTCAGATGAAGTCAAGGAATTATATCTAATTAGATGCTTTGGATTTACTGGGAGATTGGACGGACTTGCTAATGTACCTACACTTGAATTGATTATATGCCACCAGGTCAGTTTCTCTAGGATGATTTGTCCCCAGCCTGATCCTTCAGGCCTTCTAGGATTGCACCTACTGCTGCTGTAATTGAGTCCATCTACTTTTTTTCCTATTCCATCTGTCTCAGCATAATAGACTTCTTCAGAGAGCTAATCTTTGCATAATATATCCATAATATAATAATTTGATCCTGATCATTTGTGGCTCTAGTAAGGATTGATTTGTTATTTGAGCCATTTGTTTGTTTTTCTTGGCTGTCCATGAAAACAGTCAGGGGTGTTTTCCCAATACCAAAGTTAAAAAGTATCAATACATTTTCTATCGTGTTTCTTCCAAGTCTAACTTTTGCTTCCTTAGTGTATCACTGGGAAAACCACTGCCTGCATTCATTTAGTGCATGCCTACTTTTTACAAGATTAGATTTTAAAAATTAATTGAACTGAGTTGAATTGAATTGACTCACCTCATTGAATCAAATCAACCAATTCTAAACTTATTGTTCAATTGTATTGATCATATGAATTGGATCTTACATACACATTCTCACTGTTAACCTGAATAAACTGATCTAATGTTATATTATTTTGCCATTGAAAAAGTATATCTCTTTTAGTGGTATACTTCTATATGATAATACATAATACATATGATGATACATATGCCTCTTATGATAATGATCATAAGATGAACATCAATTTCCAAACATAAATCAGATTAACAAGCTCTCCATCCAAAACCATAGGCAGCAGTATACATACATACATACATATATACATACATACATACATACGTGTCACAACATCCTGTTAAGCCCCAATTAAGGGAGGAAGCATACTGCTCTCCTTTTCTGCCTTTCGGCTCATCACCAGAGACCATCTAGACAGAAAGCTATGAGTTCCGTTGTGTAATTTTTTTATATGTGTGTTACGTTTTTGAGCTGATCAATAAATAAAGCTGATGAGAGCTAAAAAGCTCGAAATAGATCTATCCTAGTCTCCCTGATTTATTTATTGATCAGCTCAAAAACCTAACAAACATACACACACACACACACACACAAAGGTAGTGCTTGACACAACTATTTATTTCGCAACTTTTTTGAAGTTACATCCTTAACAAAAATGACCTGCATCCTGTCTTCACATTTATGACCATTACAGCATCCCAACAGTCACAGGTTGTGATCAAAATTCCAGAACTTGGCAACTGGCATGTATTTACAATGATTGTAACATCATCTTTTGCAACCTTCCTGGCTAGCTTTCAACAAAGAAAGCCAATAGTGGAAGGCAAATTTCCACAACTACAGCGATTTACTTAAAAACTGTGGCAGTTATAAAATCAGGCCTGATTTACTTACAGATTCAATTTTCTTGCTTAGCAACAGACATTCTGATCCCAACTGTGTTCATAAATTGAAGACTAAGTAAAGGTAAAGGTTCCCCTCACACATATGTGCTAGTCGTTCCTGACTCTAAGGGGTGGTGCTCATCTCCATTTCAAAGCCTAAGAGCCAGCACTGTCTGAAGACATCTCTGTGGTCATGTGGCTGGCATGACTAAACACCGAAGGCACACAGAATGCTGTTACCTTCCCACTAAAGTGGTTCCTATTTTTCTACTTGCATGTTTACATGCTTTGGAATTGCTAGGTTGGCAGAAGCTGGAACAAGTAACGGGAGCTCATTCCATTATGCAGCACTAGAGATTCAAACTGTCAAATTGCCAACCTTTCTTATTGACAATCTCAGTGTTTTAGCCACTGAGCCACCGTGTCCCATTGAACGTTGAAGACTACCCATATGCAAACATCTGCAGTGAGATTATGAATAGACCCTCAACAGGTGGCAATGCCTAATTGATTTAAGCTGAGCTGAGAGGCTAAGCAAAATCAAATCTGGTTAGTACTTGGATAGTGTAGCAGCACTACTATAGCAATTGCACTTAGACTTATATACTGTCCCATAATACTTCACAGCACTCTCTGATTTACAATGTCATCATATTGCCCTGGACAATCGGGGTCCACATTTTACCAACCTCAGAAAGATGGAAGACTGAGTCAACCTTGAGCCCATCAAAAGCCAGACTCTGGGCAGAGTTAGTCTACAATCATATGTTTTAACCTGTGCACCATCCTGGCTCCTACATGGCTGTAGGTAAGATTGGGAAGCCTAAGCACAACTTAAAAAGCAGCAGTGGTGAACCACTCCAGTACTTTTAATAATAATAATAATAATAATAATAATAATAATAATAATAATAATAATAATAATAATAATAATAATAATAATAATAATAATAATAATAATAATAATAATAATAATAATAATAAATTTAATTTGTTGACCGCTCCCTCTCCCCGAAGGAACTCGGAGCGGTGCACAGGGCAAATAAAACAATAAATATACACACATAATAAAAACGAATTAAATAATATCCCTGCGCTAAAAATTCCCAGTTAAAAATTACTAGAATCCCCATCTAAAATTATTAACAACCCCATAGAAGGGAGACTACCCTAGGCCGGCCAAGCAGAACAAATATGTTTTTAGTTTTAGACGGAAGGAGCGGAGGTCCGTAGTTGTTCTAATGTCAGGGGGAAGGTCGTTCCAGAGGGCTGGGCCCGCCACAGAGAGAGCCCTTCCCCTGGGCGTCGCCCGCTGACAAAGTCTAGTGGACGGCACCCGGAGAAGTCCCTCTCTGTGTGAGCGAATAGGCCGTGTGGATGTATGAGGCAGGATCCGATCCCGCAAATAGCTAGGTCCCGAGCCATGGAGCGCTTTAAATATGATAACTAGAACCTTGAAGTGCACCCGGAAGACGACAGGCAGCCAGTGCAGCTCGCGCAAGAGCGGTGTTACATGGGTAAACCTTGAGGTTCCCATAATTGCTCGTGCGGCTGCATTCTGGACTAGCTGAAGTCTCCGGGTGCACCTCAAGGGGAGCCCCATGTAGAGAGAGTTACAATAATCCAGTCGGGATGTCACGAGAGCATGAGTGACTGTGCGAAGGGCGTCCCGATCCAATAGGGGGCGCAACTGGTGAACCAGGCGAACCTGGTAGAACGCCCTCCTGGCCACGGCTGTCACTTGATCTTCCATGGACAGCCGGGCATCCAGGAGGACACCCAAGTTGCGCACCCCATCCACTGGGGCAAGATGTTCGCCCCCAATGGCCAGCGATGGAGTCAGCTGGTTGAATCGGGCTGCCGGAAACCACAGCCACTCGGTCTTGGTCGGGTTGAGCCTGAGTCCGTTTCTTCCCATCCAGATCCGTACGGCTTCCAGGCACTGGCACATCACCGCTACGGCATCGTTGGGGTGGTTTGGGGTAGATATATACAGCTGAGTATCATCAGCGTAGAGATGGTACTCTACCCCAAAACCACGGATGATCTCACCCAGCGGCTTCATATATGTGTTAAACAGGAGAGGCGAGAGGACCGACCCCTGAGGCACCCCACATGTGAGGGGTATCGAGCCAAGAAAACTGCATAAACATTCCAGAAAATCTATAGGATTCAAGTTTGGCTCAGAGACGTGGCTAATATATGCACCCCCAAGTCCAGACAGACAAGTAATGGTAACTTCTCTACGGGTTGCCTTAGAATAAATACAATTCAGTCAATCACTAAAGTTAGCTCTTTTTTTTTAAGGCAAGCAGTCTTGGCTTACATGTTTTGATTTTGTATCATTTTCTTCCTCTCGTTTCTTATTGCATTTCTCTTCTTTTCTTTCAAAACATTTCAGGGGGAAATTGTCAAGAAGAATCTTTAAAATGCAGGAAAGAAGGCCTTATTTTAAAAGTCAAGCTCCTTGGTTTTAAAAGAACAAAGGGCAATATTTAGTGAAGATACATTAAACCTGGATATAAATGGTAGAAGATTCCCAGTTCTATCCAGGAACCTGAGAATAAGATGAACAAACCAGACAAGGAACTAGCCATTGACCCTTAAGCCTGGTTTTGAACCCACTTTGAAACATAACCAGCAGATCACCAGGTTTAACTCAGCAGGTAGACAAAGAAGTTTGGTAACAACCAGTGGTGGGATTCAGCCAATTTGCACCTATTCGGAAGAACTGGCTGTTAAATTTCTAAGCAGTTTGGAGAACCGGTTGTTGGAAGAAATCTCATTTTGTTTTTTTTCCACTTTACAGGGCTAATCCTGTAAGGAAGGCATGAAGAAAACATTCTGGTGTTGTTTCTAGCCGAATCCTTATTGCCCTGCTTACAGAAACTGCTTCTCCAGGTAACACTTATTATATTGTAACAGCTAAGTCGAAGCGCTGATCGACCTGAGTAACATTAAGTTGGCCACGCCCACACAGTCACATGATCCCCAAACCATACCTACCCAGCTGGGCATTAGGGCAGAGAACCAGTTGTTAAACTATTTGATCCCACCACTGGTAACAACTTGTATTTCTGTTTTGAGACTCCTGTGAGCTTAATCAAAGTAGAAGAAGAATTGTGAGGTTACCCAGTTAATCTGAAGATGCTCTTTTGATCTGTTGATCATTTCCACTTCTAGGTTTCACTGAAACAGACATAATACCCACTCAACCATCCTCAGTTTTGGGGGTAAGAAGTGGTAGTCAATGTAGCAAGATAAATATCCTTTCTGCTCCAGGCAGGCAGCCTCGGGTCCTGTGATTCTGCAATGATTTAACTTATTTAGCTTTCAAACATCTTCTATCAAGATTTTCTGCTTGGTAAATAAATGAGAGATATGTAATCTCTGGAGCAAAAGATCCATTCTGCTGCGGCTCTTGAAAACTCAAACATCATGATTACTTATTTTCTAACTTTGGGTATATCCCAGTCAGATAGCATAGAAATATTAACATCCTTGAGCCCTCAATATGAAATATACAAACAAGAAATATTTTCATAGGCTGAATTTTGTGTGTGAATGTAGTCAAATGATTGAAGCTCCTGTACTATGCTTTTAATTTGATGTGATTTTAGTTTCATGTTGTTATTATTTTCTGCTAGATTGAAATGTTTTGGTTTATACTATGCTTTTTTTTAAAGGATAATTTAATGTATTTTACCATATAATTGAGTTTTAAAGCTTTTGGTACAATGTCTAGAGAAAGGGGAAGGAAGAGAGAGAGAAAATATGTGGAATTCCACAAACCATGGTCCAGAGGAGAAGCATTCTCAATTCACAAACCTGATTTTAATTAGAACTAAGGATTTTAACTAGAACTAAGGAGAATTTTTTTAACAGTGAGAAAAATTAACCTGGGTAACGGCTTGCTTCAGAAGTTGTGGGTGCTCCATCACTGGAGGCTTTTAAGAAGCGACTGGACAACTATTTGTCTAACATAGTAGAGGATCTCCTGCTTGAGCAGGAGGTTGGACTAGAAGACTTCCAAGGTGCCTTCCAACTTTTGTATTCTATTATTCTGTCTCTTATTGGTTTCTGGGATGCCTGAAATAAATGCACAGAAAGCAAAAACAGTTCACATCCAACCAGTGGTGGGATTCAATTTTTTTTAATACTGATTCTGTGGGCGTGGCTTTGTAGGGTGTGGGGTAGCTTTGTGGGCGTGGCAAGGGAAAGATACTGCAAAATTTCCATTCCCTCCCCACTCCTGGGGGAAGGTTACTGCAAAATCCCCATACTCTTCCTACCCACTAACCTGCTTTCCAGCTCCCTTCTCCTGTTCAGGGCAACAAAAGAAGATCAGCTGGGAGGCTGGGAGCCAGTGGTGGCAGGGCCAGCCTATTTGCCGGTCCTCCGAACTACTCAAGAACCTGTCAGAACTGGCTGAATACCACCTCCGCATCCAAACCACAAGCTCGGAGAATGAACCTCCACCCTCATTTTACAACCAAACTACAGATATTCGCCACTATCACAGATCTCATTCGGCCCATGTTTCAAAAAGCCAGTGTAGCAGCCTTTGGCCCCCTTCATCATGTCGGAGTTAGCTGCTATGACAAATATAGATTCATCCTGTCTTGGCGGTATTGTCTATTCTGTGGCGATAACAAAACTCTTGTACTATCAGCATTTTTTTCATTAACCTTCTTGCTGGTGTCATTGTAGCTGCTCGTTCAGTTATTCTTCCAAGATGATCTCTTTCTTGTCTTTTTTCCTTCTCTCTCTCTCTCTCTCCCTCTCCCTCCCTCCCTCCCTCCCTCTCTCCCTTCCTTCCCCTGCCTGTCATCCCCCTTCCAATAAGGAACATACCCAGATCTACAGATTCTTTATCTCAGATGAAGGCATCAGAGCTTGGGAAAGGAAAAATCAGAACAGCTACAAACTTTATTGGAAGCCTGTCCCTAATACCTTCCCTGCCTCACAGAAGTACAGTTACAGTTTTGTCTTCATCAAAGAGGAGGTGTCATTTCCTTTAACTTCAGCTACAAATGTCGGAGTGATTACAGAAGCCCAGGACAGAGGTGATAAGATTCATGGTGATGAGGTCTCTGGCAGGAGGCTATGAAATACAGACAAATAATCTATGCATTGATTTGGAGGTGGGGGAGGAGATAATGAGTGACACCAACTGACAGCCAGTGATGGACGCTGAGCTTAAGCACAGCGAACTTAGATGCAAACACTGATCAGGATGGAAATGCCATTAATTCACTTTGGACAAATGGACCTGCTTGATCATTTTATATATTATGCTAAGAGTGTTGTAACTGCTTGAAAATATAACCATAAAGGCAGTATTTCATCTAAGAAACTCTCTGCACATTGGAGGCTGAAATCTGTTTTCCACTTACAAGTGACTAATCTACAGATTATTTGAAACCTCCCACAGTCCACCCTAACTTTGTTACCAGGTGCAGAATTTTGTGTTCCAATGTAATGTCCAACTTTTTTCTTCTCTTTTTTATATGCATAGAAATGCAGACAAATGGCATAAATGTTCCCCTCGCACATATGTGCTAGTCGTTCCTGATTCTAGGGAGTGGTGCTCATCTCCGTTTCAAAGCCGAAGAGCCAGCGCTGTCCAAAGACGTTTTCATGGTCATGTGGCTGGAATTACTCAACGCTGAAGGCTATTACCTTCCCACCAAAGATGGTTCCTATTTTTCTACTTGCATTTTTACATGCTTTTGAACTGCTAGGTTGGCAGAAGCTGAGACAAATAACAGGAGCTCACTCTGTTATGTGGTGTGAGGGATTCGAACCGCCAAACTGCTGACCTTTCTGATTGACAAGCTCAGCATCTTAGCCACTACGTCCCTCTACAAATGGCATACTTTGGGATAAATGGTGCAAAATGCATCCATTGGAAAAATGTGCTTAAAACTGTATATACTGCCTGAGAAACAAATGCACCCTCTGTGTGTATATATGAACAAATACACACAATGCATCTATAATTGTAGATATTCTTCCAATGCACGTATCAAATTTGTATGGAAACATGTATATAAATATAGATATGTTTTGTGCGCATTTTCCCCTTATGTATAGTTTTGTGCATACCTCTCCTCATCATGCATATCGGTGAGAAGAGTCTCCTAATGCATTTGTGCTTCAATGAGTTTTAATACAGAATTGCATTTTAAAATTCAAAGAAACTTTTAAAAAAGGATAGTCATCGTTCTGCAGTCTGTGCATGATGCCAAGATGTAGGGGATCACTTAATACTTATAAAACTGTGAGCCATGTGGATTTCTCCTCCTCTCAAATCATTTCATCTAAATCAGATTGCTAGATTCCCTGATGCAGATATAGATTTGCGTTTATGTAATCAGGTAATTCCTCGGTTGACTAAGGGCTTAGGTTGAGTAAGCAATTGGCTCAGTTAGTGGAATTGCTACTTGGCCTCTGAGTCCAGCTGGTGGAGCTTGAGATTATGTCAAAAGAAAAACCAGTCAAAAGCTTCTCCTTTCCTGAACTAGCCTATCTTCCTCTATTCATTTATCATTGATGAAACCAAAGTATTTAAAAACTGTGGCAGTTATAAAATCAGGCCTGATTTACTTACAGATTCAATTTTCTTGTTTAGCAACAGACATTCTGATCCCAACTGTGTTCATAAATTGAAGACTAAGTAAAGGTAAAGGTTCCCCTCACACATATGTGCTAGTCGTTCCTGACTCTAGGGGGTGGTGCTCATCTCCATTTCAAAGCCTAAGAGCCAGCGCTGTCTGAAGACATCTCCGTGGTCATGCGGCTGGCATGACTAAACACCGAAGGCACACAGAATGCTGTTACCTTCCCACTAAAGTGGTTCCTATTTTTCTACTTGCATGTTTACATGCTTTGGAATTGCTAGGTTGGCAGAAGCTGGAACAAGTAACGGGAGCTCATTCCATTATGCAGCACTAGAGATTCAAACTGTCAAATTGCCAACCTTTCTTATTGACAATCTCAGTGTTTTAGCCACTGAGCCACCGTGTCCCATTGAACGTTGAAGACTACCCATATGCAAACATCTGCAGTGAGATTATGAATAGACCCTCAACAGATGGCAATGCCTAATTGATTTACGCTGAGCTGAGAGGCTAAGCAAAATCAGCTGGTGGAGCTTGAGATTATGTCAAAAGAAAAACCAGTCAAAAGCTTCTCCTTTCCTGAACTAGCCTATCTTCCTCTATTCATTTATCATTGATGAAACCAAAGTGCTTGGGGATACCATGTGGGCACGGTGGTTAGAATGTAATATTGCACGCTAATTTTGCTGATTGCTAGCAGTTCGATTCTCACTGCCTCAAGGTTGACTTATAAGCTTTCCATCCTTCGGTAAAACGAAGACCCAGATTGTGGGGGACAATTCGCTGATTCTGTAAACCACTTTGAGAGGGATGTAAACCACTGTGAAGTGGTATATAAGTCTAGGTGCTGTTGCTATTGCTATATTGGCACCTCTGAGACTCAATCCAGTAAATCAGGGCAGCGGGAGAGATGTCCAGATTTAGAAGAGAAAGAAGCAAAGAATTGGAAAACAAATAGGACACGGAAATACTCTTAAACTACAGAAGTCTGTCTCCTGCCTTTCCTCGCTCAGAAAATATTGTACGTCATTGAATCTGACCATGTTATTCTGGGGAGACTAGTCCAATATTTTCACTGCTTTCTGAGAAGGATTAGGATTGGGGAATTACTCCGAGTACGTCAATTTTTCACAAACTATAGACTTTATATCCTCAAACCCTTCATTTGAATCCTCAAACCCTTCATTGTATTACCATTGTGATGCTAAACGTTGGCATCAGAATCTTGAAAATCCCACATTATTTCAGAATGCTGGATATATTCCATGGCCCCTAGATTGCCAAACTTGGGCGATGCTCGTTCAGTGTGTTCCTCTTACATGTTTTAAGTAACCTGACTATACTTTTGTCCTTCCTCCTGGTACTTCTTGTACTAAACAAATATTCAGTAACAATATCAGAAATAAGCATCTTACACATTCAATTTATTTTACTAATTACATTTTATTTTAAGCTGTGTTTCCACAGTGGTGTACATAACATAGTCTTTCCCTTTCCTAATTTATTCTTACACAAAAAAAACCCCATGTAATATGAGCTACACTAAGAGAGATGCTTGCTAGCACATTGTTATTTTGTAAAGTGTTTGAGAAATGATTTAAAATGAATTTTTCTCCAGGGGAAATGGGGTGGAAATTTCCAACAAGCACTAGATGGCAGAAAAGAAAGAATTTGTTCCATCTCCTTTCTGCCATCTAGTGGTCATTGAGATGTCTGCAGCTCAGGAGCCCTATTCTGCCCTGTTCCGGTTCCAGCTGTCTTAATCATTAGATCATAAAGACTGATATGCAATGAATTATAAATATAATTATATTCAAATTTTGTTTGTTTGTTTTTTATTTATTTATTTATAAAATTTATATAACCGCACCCTCTCCCCGAAGGGACCCGGGGCGGTGCACAGGAAATTTAAAACAAACAAATACAAAATATAAATAATTAAAATCGAATTAAATAGTTTATCCCTGTGCTAAAATTTAAATAGTTAAGACATAATCCCTTACAAACCCAATTAAAACAATTTATAATACAGACTGCAGGCTAGGTAAATAACTTAGGCCAAACCGGCCTGATGGAACAGGAGTGTCTTTAATTTCTGGCGGAAGGTGCGGAGGTCCGTGGTTGTTCTGAGGCCGGGGGGTAGGTCGTTCCAGAGGGTTGGGCCCACCACAGAGAAGGCCCTTCCCCTGGGCGTCGCCCGCTGGCATTGCCTAGTGGATGGCACCCGGAGAAGTCCCTCTCTGTGGGAGCCAATCGGCCGCAGGGATGTATGAGGTAGGATGCGGTCTCGCAGGTAGCTTGGTCCCGTGCCATGGAGCGCTTTAAAGATGGTGATCAACACCTTGAAGCGCACCCGAAAGACCACAGGTAACCAGTGCAGCTCGCGCAGGAGCGGTGTTACATGGGAATATCTAGACGTTCCCAAGATCGCCCGCGCGGCTGCATTCTGGACCAGCTGCAGCCTTCAGGTGCATGCCGAAGGCTGCTTTTCTTTTAAGAAGAATAAGAATAAAATCCTTCCAGGATTCAGGTGGATAGGCTGAAAAGGATTCCTACAAGAACAGTCTTTAGTGGGAGTTCTGAGCTTGTCTGCTTGTTCATAGCATAATTATATAAATCCCAGGGACAAGTGAGATGGAATCCCCTCCTTCTTGAATGACTATGCCAGAATTTCTGGGAACCAAGCAACCTGTTGTAGGAAGTTGAAACTCACCCTTCTCCTAGAAAAATGAAATATCCTGGGAAATATTGAAAAGGTCGAATATAATATTGCCCTGGATAAGAAATGGAGAAACATGTTTTTAGGCAGGAAACAGACTCACTCTTAATAGCCCCCACCTTTGTCAATGGGCTATTAAAAGGCCTGAGCCAGTCTATTCTACATGACAAAAAACTTCCTCTTCAGCGCCAGGGTGGTGGGATGAAGGCATGATAGTATTAGCCCCTTTACCCATCTGACCAAAGGGCACCTGGGAAGATGCAATTCTCAACCAAACCTGGACTCAAAACACAGCCTACAGAGTTGCCCCTGCAAGGCCCCATGGGAGTCTGACAACCAATCAGAATACAGGCTTAGGTTGAAAGCCCAGAAAGAGCATAAAATCAGGGACCTTCAGCATCTCTGTCTTTTCTTTTTCTTCTTTACCTAACATCTTGAAGCATGTCATCACCTTTTTCCCCAGGACCTCAAACCACATGGTCCTGTCCACCATTAAAACCATATTTCCAAGCAGCCTCCATGTTTCCATTGTCTTTTGCCCCACTTGGAACTGAACCCAGAAGGACATTTCTTCCAACACTGTAATTGGGTATATCCATTCTGGATATACTTAAACTCTCCATGATATCACTGATCATGGTGTGTCAGGCACAAGTAACCAGTTGAGTTCTTCCAAGTTTATTACATGCAACCTATACACAAGAATCTGATCTACTAATGTCAAGGCAAATTAGCACTAGATAAGAATGTATTGCATAAGATATTTCATTTCTTTCTCTTACTTGGTCTTTATTATTATTATTTTTATTTTTTATTTTTCGAATTTATACCCGCCCTTCTCCTTGTTAGGACTCAGGGCGGCGCACAGGCATTATTAAAAGACCATTACAAAACAATATATACTATTAAAAACATATTAAATTAACTTAAAACCCGTGCTAAAAACCCTTTAAAACCCTAAAAAATTAAAATTTATAAATATAGTCAGAAACGAGGGGCTACGCTAGGCCGGCTTGTTGGAATAGGTACATCTTAAGGCGTTGGCGGAAGAGGCGGAGGTCCAAGGTAGTGTGAAGGTCGGGGGGTAGGTCGTTCCAGAGGGCGGGGCCCACCACAGAGAAGGCCCTTCCCCTGGGTGTCGCCAACCGGCATTGCCCGGCCGACGGCACCCTGAGAAGGCCCTCTCTGTGGGAGCGGATCGGACGAAGGGATGTATGGAGTAGAAGGCGGTCTCGTATATAGCTAGGCCCCGAGCCATGGAGCGATTTGAAGATGGTCGTCAACACTTTGAAGCGCACTCGAAAGGCCACAGGCAGCCAGTGCAGCTCGCGCAGGAGAGGTGTTATGTGGGCTTGCCTTGGGGCACCCATAATCACCCGCGCGGCCGCATTCTGAACTAGCTGTAGCTTTCGAGTGCACCTCAAGGGGAGCCCCATGTAGAGAGCGTTACAGTAATTTATTCTACATATAGCTTTATATGTGGCTTTATTTTTACATATTTCAGGTATAGCTCACTCTGTTCAGGTATATAGCAATAGCACCTAGACTGTACCGCTTTACAGTGCTTTACAGACCTCTCTAAGTGGTTTACAAAGTCAGAATATTTCCCCAAACAATCCTCATTTTACCTACCTCTGAAGGATGGAAGGCTGAGTCATCCTTGAACCTGGTGAGATTCAATCTGTCAAACTGCAGCTAGCAGTCAGCTGAAGTAGCCTGCAGTTCTGCACTCTGACCACTGTGCCACCAGGGGAGAAGAACTACACATAACCAGCTATGCTATAGAAGTCACCCACAACCCTCTTTTTAATCAACAAGCTGTGGTTTGTTTGTGGGGTCTCATTTCCCATCAGTCAGACATTCCTGCCCACACTGCCTATTTATTTGTTAGGCATTCATATACATTCCAGTGTATTTATGCGTGCATCATAATTCAGAACATAAACTGCCACAGCCAGGTAATTCTGCATTGTCTAAGAAGACACACCAGTGCAAGATGTTCCCTAACGCTTACGCCTTTATGAATGTTAGCTGTGTTGTGTGCTTCAATTATTGAAAGGATAAAAAGAGAGGTTTTCCAGTTACACAAAAGGGAGATCAGTACTGTTGGGAGAGATCGCTTGCTTTATCTGAAAAAGGAAAAAAATAATCTCCGGTTCAGTTCTGGGTAACACAAAGAATAGAAAAACAAACCCAGAAATGTCTTTAATAAGAGGAGAAAACTTCAAGGGTTTGATTGATGCATACACACACATGGACACCAGCACCCCTGTGCTTTTGCATGTGGGATATTTGGGGAACACAGAATGTGGGGGAAAGAAGCATAATTGTATGTCTTTAGCCACAATTCCAATAAACGCTTCCCCTGTCCCAAGTCTTTAAGGCTTCAGGAAAACTACATTGTAATGGTGATGATAGGTCAGCTAGATCAGGGGTCCCCAACCCCCGGGCCACGGGCCGATGCCGGTCCGTGGCTTGATAGGAACCGGGCCGCAGGGCCAGAGAGGATGGGGCAGCCCCCTGTGCAGAGCGCGCACTGGGGCGGGAGAGCGCAGGCTCGTGCCATTGGGGGCTGAGAGGGGCGAGTGAGCCGACTCACCCCCCCGCGTGCGCAGGCGCCGCCTGTTCCCCCTCTCCCCCTGCTCCCCCTCTACGCCAGCAGAGACATGCCCACCGGTCCACGGAATATTTTTTTAAATGAAACCGGTCCCTGGTGCCAAAAAGGTTGGGGGCCCCTGAGCTAGATTATAACTAGGGGAGGTTTTGGTTGATTCAATCTTTCCTAGACATATGCTTCTATCCCAATGAAAACCACGTCAGGGGTGCTCTGACTTTTTATTTAGCTAATCTTCCAAAGTGGAGTAGTGATTAAGGCATCAGGTTAGAAACTGGGTGACCATGAATTCTAGTGCCACTTTAGAAACAAAGCTATCTAGGTGACTTAGTCTCTTTTAGTCCTAGAAAGAAACAGGGGATGGCAAATCACTTGCAAAGGCCTGCTAAGCAAAGAGTCCAGGAAGTCACCAGGGTCTAAACTGGCTTGAAGGCACAAACAAATTAAAAGTAAAAGGGGAAAAAACCTAATTATGTTACTGAAAGCATAGTTATTTTGTTTCTTCCTTGATACCCTCAAGATTTACTATAGGTTAGTAGTAATTTAAATAGATCAACACATAAAAGAGTTTTCTGTATGAGTGTACTGTATGTGTAATGGAATGTGTGGATGACTTTGGAGGATAAGGGGAAGAATAGAATAGAATAGAATAGAATAGAATAGAATAGAATAGAATAGAATAGAATAGAATAACAGAATTGGAAGGGACCTTGGAGGTCTTCTAGTCCAACCCCCTGCCTAGGTAGGAAACCCTACACCACTACAAACAAATGGTTATCCAACATTTTCTTAAAGACTTCCAGTGTTGGGGCATTCACAACTTCTGGAGGCAAGTTGTTCTACTGATTAATTGTTCTCACTGTCAGGAAATTTCTCCTCAGTTCTAGGTTGCTTCTCTCCTTGATTAGTTTCCACCTATTGTTTCTTGTTGTACCCTGAGGTGCCTTGGAGAATAGTTTGACTCTCTCTTCTTTGTGGCAACCCCTGAGACCATGATGGCGAATCTATGGCACGGGTGCCACAGGTGGCACTCAGAACCATTTCTTAGGGCATGCGAGGCATTGCCCTGTCAGCTCCAGCATGCATGTATGCATTGGCCAGCTGATTTAGGCCTTCTTTTGAGGCCGTTTTTCTCCCTCTGGAGGCTTCAAGGAAGCAGTTAAAAGTGGCAGTAGAAAATGTGTCTTCAGATTTGAAAAGTTCTGTTAATGTAACCTTACAATAAAGTAGAATTCGTTTATCTTGTGTTTCCTGTCTGGTTTTCCTGGGAGGTCTGACAACATGTTTGTATCTTTGTGAAAAAAAGTTGTGTGAGGTGATAAAGAAATACCAAAAGATTCACAGTGTTTGTTGGGGGTGGGGGGGAATCACACATTCTCACAAACATAATGGAATATTCAGGACAGTTAAAACGAAGTTCTTATTCATAAAGTACAAAGTTAATCTGTGGAAAGTTTCCCATTGCGACATGAGTGATTTGGGAAAGGTTGGAAAGTAATAGGCATAAATAATCAGTGAGTAGAAGTGGAAGCAGTTCAGAGTTTATTTCATGAATGACAATTTAGCCAAGTTGGACTGAATACTGAGAAGAAACCATTCCAGTTATTCAAAGAAATTCGCCTTAATTAACACACTATACGTGAGTTTAGCAAATTTCTCCAAAATTCTGAGTGGAAAGGTGCTAATATGTTCTGCACCTTGCTTCTAGATATGCCTGAAGTCTTCAGATAGTCACAGTAGGAATGAAATACTGAGTTAAATGAGTCTTTAGGTCAACATGCCATTATGCACTCATTTTTTTCAAGCATTTCTCTTGATGTTTTCAAAGTAATAGGAAGAATACATAATAGTACCATTGTGATTAGTTGGGCCATAGATTGTGACACAGAATACTTTCACATATTCAGTCAATCTAGAAATATTATACTTATATTGGATGTTCTCCATCACTCATTGTCCATCACTCAAAATGAAGTGTGGCATATGAAACGGTTGTCTCTACCACATGATTGGTCTGCCAGATTAAAAGAACATTCCTTTAAAATGGAATCTATTACATCTATTTCAGAAAACCACCAAGAACTAAACATAAACACAATCTGTAGGTGATTTCTTTTTCTCCCATTCAGTTGTGTCTTTCTTGGAGACTGTTTGGACTAGTCCCTGCAGTTTTCTTGGCAAGGTTTTTTAGAAGTGATTTGCCATTGCCTCCTTCCTAGTATTGAGAAAAAGTGACTTGCTCAAATTCACTCAGCTGATTTTGTGCCTAAGATAGGACTAAAACTCAAGTCACCTAGTTTTTAGCCTTTGCTTAACTCCTATCCCAAACTGACTCCCCATTAAGTGATATTATTCTCGGCTTCAGATTACACTTTAGACTAAAGTGAATTAAATTTTATTCTTAAGAATACATTTCAATTATTAAAGAAAGTGTTGGCAATAAGCAAATTGGTGGCATATTAAGATATTTTGTGACAATGCCCAATTAGTACTTTAAATCATATGTCCATGAAGAAACTGGAATATCAGCCAACCAACCTGAAAATGATTTATTGTCAGTGTTTTATAATAAACATAAATGAATCTGGGAGAAAACATAGTTCCATCTCCATAGCTAACAATTAGATTTGTTGTATTAAAAATTGGGGAACAGAGGTGTGTGTGTGTTGGGGAGGGGGGATCCTGGCAGTAGGAGCAGTTGAACAGTGGAATCCATTACTCAGAGAGGTCGTAAGCTCCTTGTCACTGTATATATTCAGAGAGAAGCTGGTCAGCCATCTGTCACCAATACTTTAATTTAAATTCTTGCACTGAGCAAAGGGTTAGGCTTGATCTAAATGTCCCCATTCAACCCAATGATTCTGGTTGAGAACAGGTTGAGTTAACAATGAGAATAACAATAGCTTGAGAAAGAATGGAAACAGTTCCCCCTCATTCCTTCTCAATGACAAATCCCATTCCCCACCGTAGCATTTAGGGTTCACAAGTCTTCCTGTCTGCAAAGCTCTGATCTGATCTATGACCAATGAATCTAATGCAGCCGATCTGCTTTAGAAAAATTATGGTTGGCATGGAAATTCAACTTCTCCTACAAGTGACTACTCTGCATGTTTGGTCTTTAAGCTGTCTCTCAATTAATGGAGAAAGCACTAAAGCAGCAACAACAAAAAGCTTTTTTTTTTTTTAATAAAGGCATCTGTCTGACTAAAATGAGAGGTAAAATCCTGGATCCTGATGGCACCAAGCAATGTAGACAGCCTTTAGATTTCTTTACAAGCCCTTTCACTTGAGTGGATGCCCTAGCATCTGCTCCCAAAATGTTCCCAGACTGTTTAAAAAAAAATTGACCTGCATATAGATTGGCCTTAATGACCAAATGTTTTAGAAATTCATTGCAGAAGAACAGCTGAAAGCAGTTGATTGGTTTGAACTTTATTGTGTGCACCTTGATTCCCAGACCAGCAGTAAAGAGGAAGGTCAGCTGGCAAACATTTGGGTATTTAAAAAAAATAAAAATAAAAGAGAGATTTGTTCCCATTTCTTCCATCTATACATGGGTGGAAAGGACAGACAGAGCAGTTTTCTAAATTTTGGGTTTAGTGGTGTAATTATTCTGAATTATAATAATATGCTTATTAAAATAACAGGCACCATTTTATCCAGGACACTATTTCAGGAAATTAGTAAAATTGAAATTGGAATGAGTGCTGAACTTATCCTATTGGTGAGCAAGTGAATGGGATCTGCTTGAATTGAGATTCAGATATGTCCTATCATCCACTGGTTCAGCTCTTGAGTTCCCATTTTATTTAGTAAAAGGTAGGTAGTTTCCATTAGCAAACTGTTCTGTCTCTTGCAGGACCAAATTATCAATTAGGTGCGGTAGGCATAGTATATAGGGATGCGGTGGCCAGTGGCTAAGACACTGAATTTGTCGATCAGAAGGGTCAGCAGTTTGGCAGTTCGAATCCCTAGTGCTGCATAACGTATTGAGCTCCCGTTACTTGTCCCAGCTTTTGCCAACTTAGTAGTTCAAAAGCACATAAAAATGCAAGTAGAAAAATAGGGGCCGCCTTTGGTGGGAAGGTAACAGTGTTCCATGTGCCTTGGCATTTAGTCATACTGGCCACATGACCATGGAGACATCTTCGGACAACGCTGGCTCTTCAGCTTTGAAATGGAGATGAGCACCGCTCCCTAGAATCGGGAATGATTAGCACATATGTGCGAGGGGAACCTTTACCTTTAGGCAAAAGTAGAAGTTATTTTCACACATTTAATCTTTTATTTTCATATATTTAATAAAAGGAAAGAAATGCACAATATTTGAACATCAAATTGACTGTGACATAACTATAGTATGAATACTAAAATTTAGAACATAGAGTATCAAGGTTGGAAAAAATCTTGGAGAGCTTCTTATTCAACCCTTTGCTCAAGCAGGAAATTTTAATACCATTCTGGACAAATGGTTTTCTAATATCACCCTGAACACCTCCAGTGATGTAACATCCACAATATGTAGAAAGACATGATTAATTATTCTCAATGTCAGGAAATTTCTCCTTCGTTTTAGGTTCGATCTCTTTTTAATGATCTCCCACCCAATATTTCTTGTTCTGCCCTCAGATTCTTTGGAGAATAGGTCGACCTGCTCTACACTGTAAGAGGTCCTCAAATACTGCTATCATGCTGTCCCTACTCCTTCTCCTCATTAGACTAGACATACCTGGTTTTTCTCAACCATTCATCATATGGTTTAGCCTCCAGACCCCTTATCATTTTTATTGCTCTTCTTTTCTAGGGTCTCAGCATGTTTTTTTTTTTTGTGTATTATGGTGACCAGAACTGGATGCAATATTCCGAGTGGAGACTCAACAGTGCAGTTTATAATGGCATTGCTGTTAAGTTTCGTGGATTGAGGGAGTCCAGACCAGGTTAGCTAGAACAAATGCCGTTTATTTGCAAGATAGAAAGATCACAGGAAAAACTATGTACAGCAAATAATAGGCGCGGTAGACAGGGGCTCCCGCGTTTGACAGCTATTTATACGCAAGCTGTCAAACGGGGAGCCAATCAGATCGCAGCCAGACCGGTTTTCCCGCCAGTCGCGTCTTAGCCAATCAGGCGCGACTGGCGGTTTTCAGGCTTGCTACAGCCTGTTACCAAGGCTCCAACCGGCAGACTTGAAGACCTGCGGCTGGTCGTAAGTTGAGACCAGTCACAGGTCGAGGACACAACACCCCTTCCCCCCCTCGGTCTGCGCATGGGCGGCTTGACTGTCTATCTAGGTAAGTGGAGCATGCGTAGTCTGCCAAGTAGGCGGGGCGGCGCCGGGTCCGCCCAGACCGCCTCATTTGCTGCGGAGAGCTCGACGAGGTGAGTGGGTCCTGTGGAAGCTCCTCCCTTCGGGGAGTGGGGCTCCAGGCTGCAGCGTCAGAGGGGCCTACCCGAAGAGGCGGCGTCGGCTGGACCGGTGAGTCGGGGCGAGGGGGCGTGGCGGTCGGGGCATAGAGTGATGGTGTTTGCCGGTTGGTGGTGGCGATGCAGGGCGGGCCTTTAGGCGCAAAGGCCCACGTGTCCTTGTCGGCTTGAGTCAGGTAGTCCAGTGTCTGCCGGAAGGTGGCGTGCGAATCAGGGAGGCCTGAATAAGCGAAGGCCTCAAACGAATGGTGCGGCTGTCCGGATTGAGTCACCACTGGCCCAACGGGGGCAACTTGGCAGGCCGGTTCTGGTGCTGGGGTCTGCGGCGGCGGTAGGCGGCGCCTCAGTTGATCCAAGTGGCGCTGCCACTTGGATCCGTCAGGGAGGTTGACCCTAAAAGAGCAGGGGCCCGTTAAGTCAGAGATGGTGGCAGGGACCCACTTTGGATCCCCTGCAAAGCTTCGGGCATATACCGGGTCCCCGGGTTGGAAAAGGTGGGGAGGGGGCGCCCCCAGGTTGCAAGGCTGCACCTCGTTGTATGATGGGTGCAGCCTGTCCAAGGTAGTCCGCAGGCGGCGGCCCATCAAGAGCTCGGCGGGGCTCTTCCCGGTGGCCGGGCAAGGGGTGGAATGCTGACCCAGGAGGTAAGCAGCCACCCTTGCAGGCCAGCCCCCTTGGTCATCCGTCCCAAGGCCTCCTTGGCCGAGTGGACAGCCCTCTCCGCTCTGCCAATGGAGGCCGGATGATAAGGGGCCACCGGCGCGTGGCGGATCCCCTGAGAGGCCAGGAACTCCTGGAAGGTGGTGGACTGAAACTGGGGCCCGTTGTCGGACACCACGATGTCCGGCAACCCGTGCGTCGCGAAAAGGCGACGCAGTGCCCTGGCCGTACTCTCTGTTGTTGTGGATGCCATCAGGATGACCTCCAACCAGCGGGAGTAGGCGTCCACGACCACCAGGAACGTCTGGTCTCAGAAGGGGCCCGCGAAGTCCACGTGGAGCCTGGGCGGTGTGACCGGAGGGGCGGGGCAGGAGGACTGGCAGGTGACACAACCCCCGACCCAGGCTGCTACCTCCGCATCCATGCAGGGCCACCACACATAGCTGCGGGCGAGCGCCTTCATCCGAGCTATGCCGGGGTGGTCTGCATGGAGCGTCCGGAGCACCTGGTGACGGAGCGGGGGGGATGATGACCCGGTCCCCCAGCACAAGCAGCCGCAGTGGAGCGAGAGCTCCAGCTGGCGTGACTTGTACGGCCGAAACTCTTCGGCCACGCTGCCCTGAGGCCACCCTCGCAGGACCCAGGTGGAGACCTAGGACAGGACAGGGTCAGTCTTTGTCCGGGCAGCGACATCGGATGACATCAAGGGCAGACTGGAGTCTGGCACGGACAAGACGGACTGTGCTGGTACCGGCTCCGGGTCCGCCTTGGGGAGGGGGCATCTGCTCAGGGCATCGGCGTGCCCGAGCTGCTTGCCAGGACGGTAGTACAGCGTATAACTATACGCCGCCAGGAACTCCGTCCACCTGGTCATCCTGGGGGACAGGATTGGGGGGTCAGACGGTCACCGGCCAGAAGCCCAAGGAGAGGCTTGTAGTCTATGAAGACAGCAAAAGTCCGACCGTACAAGTACTGGTGGAACTTTTTAATCCCGGACACTATAGCCAGGGCCTCCTTGTCGATCTGGCTATAGTTTCTCTCAGTGGGAGACATCATCCGGGAGTAAAAAGCAATGGGGGCTTCTGAGCCATCTGGGAAGGAATGGCTCAGGACGGCCCCCAGGCCGAAAGGGGAGGCATCACACGCTAATGTCATAGGCAGCCTGTCATTGTATTGCACGAGGACTGCCTCTGACGTAAGCGTGGCTTTGACAGCCGCGAACGCATGCGCCTCGCGGTCGCCCCAGCGCCAGGCTGCGGATCGATCGAGCAATCGATGTAGCGGCTCGGCTAGCGATGCCTTATGAGGTAAGAAAGGCGCATAAAAATTCAAAAGGCCGAGGAATGCCTGCAGCTCCGTCTTGGAGGCTGGCATGGGGGCGTTCCTGATCGCCTCGACCTTCCTGGGGGTGGGGTGGATGCCCCAGGCATCCATCATGAAGCCCAGGAATTCCACCTCCTGCGCAACAAAAACGCATTTGCTGTGCTTTAATTTCAAGCCCGCGCCCCTGAAAACCGTGAGGACCTTCCGAAGCACTTTGGCGAGTTCTGAGATGCTGGAAGCAGCTATCAGAACGTCGTCAAAATACGGGACCACGCCTGGGAGCCCATGGAGCAAGCGTTCCATGAGGCTCTGGAAGATCCCCGGGGCGACGGATACGCCAAATTGGAGTCGGCGACAGCGAAAAGCCCCACGGTGGGTGATGATGGTCTGCGCCTCCGCAGCAGCATCGTCCACCGGGAGCTGTTGGTAGGCCTGGGCCATATCCAGTTTTGCAAATATGCGGCCTTGTCCCAGGGAATGGAGCAGGTCCTGTACCACCGGAACTGGATATGGGTTCGCCTGGAGCCCACGGTTGATGGTCGACTTGTAGTCGGCGCAGATGCGGACGGACCCGTCGGGCTTGATGGGGACCACTATTGGGGTCTCCCATTTCACCTGGTCAACGGGCTCGAGCACGCGCTGCGCCACCAAACGGTCAAGCTCCGCGTCAACCTTGGGTTTCAGGGCAAACGGCAGCCTGCGGGCCTTGAGCCTAATGGGTGCAACCTTGGGGTCGAGGTTGAGTGAGCCGGGGGTGCCTACGTAGGCGCCCAACTGGCTGTCAAATACGTCGGCGAATTCCCCCAGAACCCGGGTGACAGGGGAGGTGGCGGGAACGGAGTGCACCCCTTGGACAGACAGGCCTAGCGCCGGAAACCAATCTAGGCCGATAATGGCCGCTAGGGGGTCAGAGACTACCAGGATTGGTAGGTCCCCACGGAATGACCCATACTCCACCCTCAGGGACACCTGGCCTAATGTGGGAATAGAAGCCCCTTGGTAGTCCCTCAGGACCGTCAGCGGCGGGGGAAGGCTGTCCACGGCCAGGCCGGGGCGTAACTTGGCTAGCTGGGCCCTCGAGATAATGGATCTTGAGGACCCTGAGTCCACCTCCATGAGGACCCCCACCCCCTCCAGTTTCACAGTCGTCCGGAGCCGCGTACGTTCGGCGAAGGTGGTGTCCAGCGGGGCGGGCACGTCGGTGAGGGCGAAGCAGCTGCTGGCGGCGAGCTTGGCGTCGCTGGTTCTGTTGGCGGGGCGCCTGGGCTTGCCGGTCGTCCACGTCCCGTCTCCGGGCCTCCGGGGAGGGCGGCATGACCGTGGGCAGCGCGGCACGGCATGTCGCTGCTAGGTGGCCTTTTCGGCCGCAGCGGCAGCAGGTGGTGACCCTGAAGGGGCAGTCAGCCCGGGGGTGCTTTCCCCCGCAGCCCAAGCACTGCTGCCTCCCGGCGTTAGATGACGGCTGGGAGGTAGGGCTGCGCCGGCTGATCGCACATAGGCGACCTGGTCCTCGAGATCCAGGTCGTCCAAGGGTGCGAGCTCCTCCACCAGGCAGGCGTGGGGTGATGACTGTTGTCCCTGGTCGCGGGCGAGGACAGCTATTGAGGATTTGGACATCTCATAGGCTCTGGCCTCGTCCACCGCCTGCTCGAGTGATAGTTCAGACCGGGCCAGGAGGCGTCGTCTAAGGCGGATGTCCTTCAGCCCCCAGATGAACTGCTCCAAGAGTGATTCGCCCAGGAAGGCGGCAGGGAACTCGCAAGGGATAGCCGCGGCCCTGAGCGCCTGTCGGAAGTCGGCCACAGACTGGGACGGCTTCTGAAGGCACTGCCGAAAAGCGAATCAGTGTGTCATTTTCGATGGCACCGGGGCGTAATGGGCCCGGAGCCTTTCTATCAGCGTGTCCCAGGGTAGGTCATACACCGCCGCTGGCGCGCGACGGTGCGTGCAGTCACGAACAGATTGTGGCCTCCGCAGCCCAAAAAATGCCCGAGTTTCCTGGCTGAAGGCAGAGACCCATAGTCATTGGCCAACAGGAAACACTCGAAGCGGGCCATGAAGGAGGCCCAGGTTTCCTTAGCTGCATCAAACGGAGCGAACGGAGGAACCGATCCCATTGCGTTCGTACCGCGAAAGGAAAAAAAAATACGTGAGGAATTTTTCTTCCTTTTCCTGTTTCAAGATGAGCTATGCCTGGCCCCAGTCCTCATCGCCAGTGTTAAGTTTCGTGGATTGAGGGAGTCCAGACCAGGTTAGCTAGAACAAATGCCGTTTATGGGCAAGATAGAAAGATCACAGGAAAAACTATGTACAGCAAATAATAGGCGTGGTAGACAGGGGCTCCCGCGTTTGACAGCTATTTATACGCGAGCTGTCAAACGGGGAGCCAATCAGATCGCAGCCAGACCGGTTTTCCCGCCAGTCGCGTCTTAGCCAATCAGGCGCGACTGGCGATTTTCAGGCTTGCTACAGCCTGTTACCAAGGCTCCAACCGGCAGACTTGAAGACCTACGGCTGGTCGTAAGTTGAGACCAGTCGCAGGTCGAGGACACAACAATTGCCACTTCACATAATCTATCCCGCAATTGATACAGCCTATGACTACATTGGCTTTTTGGGCAGCTGCAGCACAGAGCTGTCTTATATGGTGGTCCACAAGGACACCTAGTCCCTCTCACAATTACTACATTTGATTTGCATGAAATTTTGTTCCTTGTACATGTGAATTTGCTAAAAAGTATGCTTTTACTTTTCTGCAAATTGCAAACAAAAGGATTGTATGCTACATATGATATATGACACTCTAAAACCATTTCTGTGCTATCATAAAGCTCAGACAATGACCTAAATGCTTCTCAATCTTGGCAACCTTATGATATTGGATTTCAACTCCCAGTTCTGGCCATCACTTTTTAAGATGGTCTGGTTGATAAAGGATATGAAGTGAAGTTTAATAAACAACATACAAAACACACACACACACAAATCTGATTAGCATTAGTGTTTTTAATATTAGTAAACACTGAAACAGAAGTTCTGAAAGCGGTAGACTTTCCTACAAGGATCATATATAAGCAGAAACTAGCGGCCATCATTCAATGATGCTTCCTTATCATGGTACAAAACAGATCGGCAATCTTCAAAGTTTGTCCCATTTTTAGTATGCTGGGATGTGACAATAATTTTGAGTCTAATAAAATCTTGGTTTCAACCAGGGATGGATGGTACTCTGAGATATGTGCACTACCCCAAGTTTCATAAAAGTAAGCAATAGAGTTTTCAATAATATAACTAAGTTCATTTTTTGTTGCCTTTATTCAAAATGTTTATTTGTAAAAACTGAAAGCACCACAGTGTTTTTGAAATCTGGGAGTCGTTTTAGCATTAAAACTTACTGATGCAATACAGAAGAAAGGATGCAGCACAAGAAAGGTGAAGTTCCCAAATCCTTTTTCGTTTTTTTGTAATTAAAATCAGCAGGAAATTCTGGATGTCACTTCTTGAAAAAATAAAGCCTTGAATTCTTTTTCCTGTCTTCCAAACAAATGTGTTGAGTTTGCTATATCTCATCCTACCAGGCATCACAGTGCTAATAATGATGTTTTAATAGTGTCTAGTACGCTTAAGTTTCTTGAAATCTGATATGCAACACTAGCTAATATGAGCAGCATCACCCTTTTTAATAAATCCATTTATTTTAATGAAGAACTCGGTTTTATTTTACTGATAAAGACTAATGGTATTATAGGCCTTGTGTTTATAATTTAAATTGCAACCAGGTTTCTCCTTCCTTACTTATTTTTAGATTGCAATAATACAGTGTATTCACCTTGAGAATTTAGTTAATCAACTAACGAGAGGTTTCTGGTTGCTTCTCTTGAGCAGAACAGATTTATATGCTTCCTATAACAGGAGAAGAAAACAAGCTGAAGGTTTTTCTGGAACCTTTTATCTTTTTTAAAAACTTGCCCTTATTTTCCTGCCTATTTTGAGGTCATAACTTAGCTGAGTCTGGTTAACAAGTTCTCATTGTTGAGAAGGAGAGAAAGAATGTGGGAGAAAATTCAAACATAAGCCTTACATAGTTTTTTTTTTTTTAATGAAATCAAGGCCCAATGAAGCTTCGTAAATGAATGACAATGTTTGGAAAATATAGAAACTCATTTCCTTTGATAGGTTAGAGGCAATTTAACCAATCTGTGTTTATAATTACTGTCTAGTTTATTTAGCGTGAAAGAATCTACTTGTTACCCATTTATAAATAAACAAGCTGGAATTGCTTGCTTATACCACAGCAGTCCTGTTATGATTTATTTTCTTTTTCTTTTTTTCCCATTACACAAGCCTGCCTGTACTCTTAATGCTTAAATGGTGTTTTTGTCCAATTACAACAAATTCTAGTACTTTGATTGGACCAAAAAAAAATCTTTTGACTATTTTGCAACATTTGCACCTTGTCATATATATGTGTGTGTCTCTATGTGTGTCTGTGTGTGTGTGTATACACATCTATACAGCTATACACATATATGTGTGTACCCACATGCATGTGTGCACACACATATACACACAAACAATGTTTCGGCTCTTTTAAAAAGCCCAACGATTTTTGTTAGTTAAAAATAGTTTTGTGCATGAGGGAAGAATATCTATTGCCTATATTTTGGTACTTGGTAAGTCACCAAGGATATTATTTTTTTTGGCCCAAACCTCATGGCAAAGTTGCTACTGCTAGTTCATTGGAAACTTAGATCAAATTAAGAGACTTTACAGGGCCTGGCTGCTACAAATAGTGTCCTTTTAATAAATTGTAAACAAGTCTTTAGACCACCTAAACAGACTTCAGTGAGCTACCACAAACAGCTGATCTTAATTTGAGCACAAGGGAAGCTTCTCACTTTCTAAAACATAGTCATATTTGTGAGTTTGAAGTCAGGCCACAAATCTTGTTCCCTCTTGCAAATGGAAGATAAATCATGTAATTTTGCTGATGAACAAATGGATGTCAGAAGGATCCAATTTTATATACAGTATTAAATATGTAGTGCTGCATGGAATATAAAGGTTTTACAGAACAGGAAGAGGCTCATTTATACAGGCTATAAGTCAGAGAATATAGAAGGATAGAGCATCAATTTGTGTCTATGCATCTGTTAGTAGCCACAGTAACATAAAAATGAGGTCACACATCATCATTATTCTATCATTGTACAAGCAATGCAATTGTATCCTTAGCTTCAGTTTCATTATGTCATAACACAAACATGAGTCTGTACATGTTTGTTACTATTGTAAATGTACAGCACTGAATAACCCATCCCCACACAGCTAGTTCAATGCCCCATATTTGTGATAGGGAGAAGTATTTGCTGAATGGCATTTAATCACATATGGCAGAGATGACCACTTCCATTAACATTGGCGCAATTCCTAAAGAGGCGATGGCAAGAGCAATTTCTCCTTGAGCCCTGATTTCCTCCTTACCAGAGAGAGCCTCCTTGTGGAATACTGTGAAGCCATAACCATGGCAATTCCACTGCACTGTATAGTAGAAGCCATTTTAAGGCACAACAGGCTGTAACTTAACAGAACACACACACTGAGGGATGTTAGGGGTGTCTTTCCAGAGAGAAGGTCATCTGTGTACCAAGTTTGGTTGAAATTGCTCAAGGCATTCCAAAGTTATGCTGGAACACACACACACAGATAGACAGACATTTCTGCTGGTCTTGTTGCATTCGGGTGTTTTCCCATGGAAGCATGAGATTGTTTTTGCAATGTTTCAGCAAGATGTCACTTGCCATCTTCAGGCTTTGGTCTGTAGCTACGAAGGTGCCGCCCTTCCTTAAATCTTGGTGTGGGGGTGGAGTGCTGACTCTGTTGTTGTGAGTGGGTTGATTGGCTGTGCAGCTATATCATGATTGGTAGATTGATACTGATTGGTCTTATTTGTATGTGTCTCCTTATTTTGAATTTCAATGGCTTGGGTGGAGGGTGGGACTCTGTTGGTCAGTGCTGGTTTCCAGATGTCTGGTAGGCTGGAGGTGTCATCACGTTTGTTCATATTGTTAGGGTGTTTCTCTATTTCGATGGCTTCTCTGATTATTCTTCTGTTGAACTGTTCAGCCTTGGAGATCAATTTAGTTTCTTGAAAGTCAATATGTCCTGTAGCTTTGAAATGTTGATAAAGAGATGAGGTTTTAAGATGATTTTTTACTGCATCTTATGTTCTGCGATGCGTGCACTTATTCTTTTATTGGTTTGTCCTATTAAGTGGCAGGGCAGGTTTTACATGGAATTTTGTAGACTCCTTGGCTTTCTAGCTGGATCTTGTCTTTGGGATTCCTTAGGATGTTGGTTATTTTTTGGTCAGTGTTGAAGGCTGTCTTGATATTGTGCTTGTAGAGAATTTTGCTGATTTTGTCTGTAGTGTCTTTGATGTATGGGAGGAGGGCAATGACATTTTCCTGTTCTGTGTCTTGGCTCTTGGGGGGTGTCTCTTTTTGGATTAGGTTGGTGATTGTTTTTCTTCGGAATCCATTGGATATTAATGCATTTGTGAGAAAGTGTAATTCGGTTTTCAGGTGGTCTTTGTCAGCTAGGTGTTTGGTTCTGAATATGAGGGTTTTGGCTACAGAGTTTATCTGTGCAGGGTGGTGATGGGATTGTGCATTTAGGTAGCGGTTTGTGTGTGTGTTTTTTCCAGTAGATGGTGTATCCCAGGGAACCATTAGGTTTTTTGTAGATTAGGACATCTAGAAAGGGAAGTTGGTTATTAGCTTTTATTTCCATGGTGAATTGTATTTTGGGGTGTAGGTTGTTGAGGTGTGTGAGGAAGTTGTCCAGTTCTTCTATCCCATGTGGCCAAATTACGAAAGTGTCATCCACGTATCTGAGCCAGAGTTTGGGTTTGTGTTCAGATTTGTGTAAGGCGTTGGTTTCAAAATGTTCCATGTATAAGTTTGCAATGACGGGTGAGAGGGGTGATCCCATGGGTGCTCCTTCTATCTGTTTGTATCTTTGTCCATTATGAATGAAGTATGTGTTGGTTAGACAGTGGTTGGTCAGATCCAGGATGTGCTTGGGGGGGGTTGTATTTGTTCTGGATAGCTGTCAAGGTTTCTTTTATAGGCACTTGGGTGAAGAGGGATATGACATCAAAACTCACGAGTAGATCGCTGGGATGTAGATTTTGTTTCTTTATTGTTTCTATGAAGTGGAATGACTTTTGTACATGTGAGTTGATGGATTCTGCGTAGGGTTGTAATTCTTTTGCGAGGAATTTGGCAAGATTCTGTAGCGGTGAGCTTTCTTTATTCCTTTCTTTATTAATGTCAGAAGCACCTAAAACTTATAGATATGTAACATTCAAAACTGAGCAAATAAATTAGGCCACAGAAATATAGCATATGTAGAATAAATAAAATTAAATGGCATTCACCCAGTATCAGGCCATGTGAACAGCATTTCTCTCACCAGCATGAGGTCTTCCTTTGTACATGTTGAAGGATATTGTACGCACCGGTCTGTCGGTGGATTGTTCTTCTCCACATTCACACACAGTGTCTTCTATGGGAGGGGTATCAAACTGACAGCCCATGGGCCAGATGTGTCACATGCAGGCCATGCCCACCCCAACTCCATGAAGGGAAAAACTATCACAATGCATCACGTGATGGCAATGTGACGCTGTGAGTTTGACACCCTTGTTCTCTGGGGAAGCCAGAGAAACAGACATTCTTTATTTCTGATATTTATATACTACCAGAATGCCTTTTCCCATAACCACTAGTTGGCATAACCAAGATGAACTGTAATATGAATTCCACTGTTGGAGCATTTGGAGTTTTAGGAGTTCCTGCCACATTGAATAAAAAGTTGGAAGCATTGTTGTGGGGAGGTAATATGGGGAGATAGTAAAGTAAAAGTAAATGTTTCCCCTGTCCAGTCATGTGTGACTCTAGTTTCTTAGCTGAGGAAGCCAGCATTATGTGAAGACACTTCTATGGTCATATAGTCAACATGACTATATGTTGAGGTTCGTGAAACACTGTTACCTTCCCACTGAAGTGGTACCTATTTATCTACTTGCATTTTCATGCTTTTGAACTGCTAGGTGGGCAGGAGGTGGGGCAAGAATGGGAGCTGACCCCGTTGTCTTGAACCCGGGCAGTCAGCTTTTCAGTTGACAAGCTCAGCATCTTTAATAGCTAAGCCATTACAGCCTCTAATTAGGTAAAGAAGCCAATATAATAAAAGCATTGTGGTTGGGTGGAAAATAACCAAAAAGGGGTCTATGCAAGAGCCCTGACACATCTGCTGGCTCCTTCGAGATACTCAAGATGGTTGTTTCTGGATATCTTGACTTCATTCACTTCCTGCTTCCCCTTTCTTTCAGTGACATCTCTTTTCATAGAGCAACACAAGGTTTTCACAAGGTTTTCTGATCCAGATTATATAAACTCAGATAATCTCACTTTGCACACCATCATCAAGAGTGTGTATCTGTCGACAAAGTCAACAGCGATTGTTATAGATTGGCAGTTCAGCCGTTTGAATCTCTAGCACTGCATAATGGATTGAGCTCCCGTTACTTCTCACAGCTTCTGCCAACCTAGCAGTTCGAAAGCATGTAAAAATGCAAGTAGAAAAATGGGGACCACTTTGGTGGGAAGCGTTCTGTGCGCATTCGGCATTTAGACATACCGGTAACATGACCATAGAGAGGTCTTTGGACAGTGCTGGCTCTTCAGCTTTGAAATGCAGATGAGCAGCACCCTCTAGAGTGTGGAACGACTAGTACATATGCACCAGGGGAACCTCTACCTTTACCTTAGGGGGGGTAACATACAACTATAGTACACAGATAAAAAGAAAACAAATCCAATGAACATCTGCAAAATGCATATCAGAAACTGAGAGTATCAAATAGAAAGTAATCCTAAAATCTTTAGGATTTTGGCTGAGCTTTCCAAATTATTCTTATTGTTTAATTTACCCTTGTTCCTCCCATCCCTTTGCTATACCAGACAGCTTTTTTTGAGATGGTGATATACCAAATGGCTTACACGGGACATAATAAATATGTCTCACAAAGTTCAGAGGAAATAACAGGTATTTCAAAAACCTCACTTTAAAAATATGCATCCAACTTCTGGAAGCTATTAGAAAGCCAAATAAACAAAAAAGATTAAACTTCAAAGAAATGTCAACAGCTTTTCCTCTTCTATAACAGAGCAGCTTTCTCTACTTTTGTCTGTAGCCACATCTGGAAGGTGCTTCATACATTTCTAAACAGAAAGCTGTATTTATTGTCTTTATGGAAAATAAATAACTGATAAATTTTATGAGAGGTTTTAAAAGGTGAAATTCACTTCCTGGTTTTATATATACTTTTCTAATAACAGCAACAATGAGTTGTGAGGGGAAACGTTTTTTAAAATGTTTCAAATTATATAGAGAGAGAGGGAGGGAGGGAGAGAAAGAGAAAAGCTGAATTGGAAGAAGATGGCTATGTTTTAAAATTGTATGAAAAACTATCAATCCATGCACTGCTGATGTCACTACTTTGATAGCTGAAAACACAAAGGTTCTGCAAGCTTTAATAATAACATTCAAGAAGCACATTGAAAAACTGGGACAGAAATTAAAATAAAGAAGGTCAAACTAATGACAATAGATAAATAACTAAAATTAGAATTGACAATGACTATATCAAAGGGGTAGATAGCTTCTGCCTTTTAGAATGAACCATCAACAATAAAGGAACAAATGATCAAGACGTAGAAAGACCAGCACTTGGGGTAGAGCAGCCATGAAGAGAGATTTGTTTTTGGTCCCCCCGATGTAAAAAAGATGTTGAGACTCTAGAAAAAGTGCAGAGAAGAGCAACAAAGATGATTAGGAGATTGGAGGCTAAAATATGCTGGAACTGGGTTTGTCTAGTTTAATGAAAAGGAGGCCTAGGGATGACATGATAGCAGTGTTCCAATATTTCAGAGGCTGCTACGAAGAAGAGGGAGTCAAGCTATTCTATTCTATTCTGTTCTGTTCTGTTCTGTTCTGTTCTGTTCTGCTCTGCTCTGCTCTGCTCTGCTCTGCTCTGCTCTATATATAGCTTCAGGTACTATCATTAACTAAAATATGTCCTTGGCCCTGGAGTTTGAGTTCTGTTTGTGATTATCCTTTGATTAACCAGCTATGTTTCATTTTCTTTATAAACTTTGGTGACAACTCTTATATTTTAACTCATGATAAAGGGTGTAAAGACACCCTTTACTTTTAATTCTGTAGCTGGTTAGCTGCAGTGAGGAAAAGCTGAATTGATATTTTAATAATTATTATAAGCAGTATTAATGTAGTTGCTTTAAAATAAAAACCTGTTAGAGTAAAAGTTTAAAATAAAAATCATTATAAACAATGTGGATACAAAATGGTTGACGTTGAAAAATGAAGTTTAGTTTGGAAAATGAATGGATATTTTTAAACAAATGCATATACATAAGCTATACACACACATTAGCCACATGGAAGCTTGTTATGTTTCATTATGATTTATAAAGCACATTGCAGAAGAATGCAATTTAATTTGATTTCAGATGTTGAGATTGTTGTTATAGGATGCAATTGTTTTCTCCTACAGAAATAATTTCAAAGAACAAATTTCTCATTCAGTGGAATCAATAGCTTTCACGACTGTTAAGAATGTGCCACTTTTCTAATAATATATTTGTCAAATGGTACAATAGAATATGCATCTATTATGGTTTAAGATATTTTTGATTACTTTTAAGGTGGTCATTTAACATAGTATCCAATTATAATTGTGGGTTTTTAAAAATTATTGGTAAATTATTGGATGGCGCATTGGGATATTGGAAATCTACAGCCAGATGTGGAGAAGTGTCTTCTTTATATTTTCACCTAATCTTGAAGAATAATGAAAAATCTGAAGGAATTTTGAGAAACAAAGATGGTTTGGCTTCTTATGACATGGCATTTCATCCTCATCATCTATTTTATGTTAACATTATCTCAACAAATACAAGAAAAAGACTCTGAACATAGACCCTTTTCTTTTGTGTGTTCAGCCAGTGAGAAAGAAACATGTTTGCATGGTACCTTATAAACTCTACTTTACAAATAATATATTAAGCATTGGATGAGTTTTGCTATTACATTAAACTGAATAACAGTGTAACAGAGTTGGAAGGGACATCAGAAGTCTTCTTGTACAACTCCCTGATCAAGCAGGAGACCCTAGAACAAGGGTATCAAATTTGATTTCATTCAGAGTTGTGTTTGACCTCAGGGTGCCAGGATAGGTGTGGGCAGGGTGGGCACCTATGGTGGCCCGAGTGCTCTGCCAGCATAAATGGGCTCTAGAGGTGGGTTCCTACAAGTTCGGACCAGTTCGGCCAAGTAAGTAGTAACTTGTCCTGCCATGCCCCTAAACCAGTTCAATTGCTGGTGGCGCCATCTTGATTTTTGGTTTTGAGCATGTGCAAAAAAATTTGCACACCACACTGGCAGTAATGCTGGAAGCAACCCACCCCTGGCTCCAGAGCACCATTTTCGACTACAGCGGCCTCCTGAATCCCTCTGCCAGCAAAAACAGAACTCGGGATGCCTGTGCAATAGCCTCCTACAACCCTCTGCCCATGAAAGAAACTCAATTTTTGCTGGCAGAGGCACTGTGGCCCAGTCCTCCACTATTTCCAGGGTGGCCCGATCTAAGGCCTTGAGTTTGACACCCCTGCCCTAGACCATTCCAGACAAATGTCTTTCCATTCTTTTGTTAAATACCTCCAGTGGTGGAGCATCCACAACTTCTAAAGGCAAGCTGTTCCATGGGTTAATTATTCTCACTGTTAGGAAACTTCTCCTTAGTTTTGGGGTTGCTTCTCTCCTTGATTAGTTTCCATCCATTGCTACTTGTCTTGCCTTCTGGTACTTTGGAGAATAGGTTTTCTTTGTGGCAAACTTAAATAATCTTCTACTTATTTTGTTACACTGATATCTATAGCTAATCTTTAGTCTTAGCATGTTATCTTACTTCTGACTTTTCATTTAAGCAGCCTTGATTTTTAAATAACAGAACATCCAAGTAGCTACAAAAATAGAATGGCTCATGAAGCTTCAGTGTAAAATTTAAATCAGCCAAGCTATTTCCAATATTGAATCTAAAAACCACAAAAATGCCTGCAGACCAGTCCAGAGTTTTGTTATTTAACCTTTCAGCCAGCCCTACCTTTTTCAAAATGAAGTAAAAGAAAAGGAAAATGGACTGACAATAACTATGAGAAACAGGAAACTAAATATTGGGTTTGAGGATGGATGGGTGGAAGTTCTAACTATTCAAGACAAAGTCTAAACAGATACTTCTGAAACAAAGAGGGATAACTTTGAAAATACTTTATGTCTCTGCATATAGATAAACCAACAGAAGATAGATAAAAAGAGATTTACTGAGATGGAAAACAACTTGCAGCCAATGGTCATTGCATGCTATTGATCCAAGCATAATTTGAAATATTTTAAAAGCTACATTCTTGCTGGCTCCTGTACTGATTTCCATAAAGAGTGCCAGTACATGCATAATTGGCACAGCCTTTAGCATACACTTTGGGAAATCTATCAAGTCTTCTGTGAATATATATGTCATCTACAAGCTTTTACCAGGAGAAATGACAATATATGTTCTACTGATTGACACTTATCCTTACAACTGAAAGAAATAATGTTTCAGTAACACCACCAATGATGATGATGATGATGCTTTAATTTCATGTCTTATGGCTACTATATTTGATGTGGTCCCTTCTATTTTTTTCTCCTTTTCATCAGCGACTGCATTTATCTCACTACTTTTTTTGTCTTCCTTAACTTTAATCTGTCATGCTCTATAACTGTCTCTCTGCTTTTTGCTGTTTGCATTCTTATGCAATAAATACTAGCCTTCTGCTTCCATTGTCCAACACATCTCAGTGCAAAAGAATTAGATGGATGACACTCCCAATGAGCTTGGATTGACTTCATCCCTGCTTGAAATTAATAATGCTTTTTACTTGAGTTTCTAAAACATAGTTGTCCAATCTTTTGGTTGCCTTGCATGTACTGAGTGAAGAGAAATTGTGTTGGGCTGAATGTAAAATGTAGACATATAATTTTATAGTAGACATATAGTATAGGCCACACTTGGAATGCTGTATTCAGTTTTGGTTGCTACGATGTAAAAAAAGATGGAGACTCTAGAAAGAGTGCAGAGAAGAGCAACAAAGATGATTAGGGCACTGGAGGCTAAAACATATGAAGAGCGGTTGCAGAAACTGGGTATGTCTAGTTTAATGAAAAGAAGGACCAGGGGAGACATGATAGCAGTGTTCCAATATCTCAGAGACTGCCACAAAGAAGAGGGAGTCAAACTATTCTCCAAAGCACCTGAGGGGAGGACAAGAAGCTATGGGTGGAAATTAATCAAGGAGAGAAGCAACTTAGAATTGAGGAGAAATTTCCCGATAGAACATTTAATTAGTGGAACAGCTTACCTCCAGAAGTTGTGAATGCTCCAATACGGGAAGTTTTTAAGAAGAGATTTGTCTGAAGTGGTGTAGGGTTTCCTGCCTAAGCAGGGAGTTGGACTAGAAGCCCCCCAAGGTCCCTTCCAATTCTGTTATTCTGTTCTGTTCTGTTCTGTTCTGTTCTGTGCTGTGCTGTGCTGTGCTGTGCTGTGCTGTTCTGTTCCGTTCCGTTCCGTTCCGTTCTATGCTATGCTATGCTATGCTATTCTATTCTATTCTATTCTAGTTAATGTATATCAATATGGCTAAAATGACATAATAATGTTAAAAGTTTACAATCTAATGAGGCCGCATTACTAGTTGTCCAAGGCTGCATGTGACCCATGGATTGCAGATTGAAAATATCTGCTCTAAAACATCTAGAGGGAAAATAGTAGTGATGTTAATTTGTTACAAGGACATAATTTCTTAATGTTTTACATTACACAGTATGTGTCTATACGTCCATGTGCATATCCATCCAGAGTTGCAGGGGAGGAAAAAGGTTTTTTTTTAAATGAAGAGAGAAGAAAATAAAATACGTAAGTGGAAAAAATTACTTTCTTAATAATCTCCATTTATAAAACAATGGTTTGGTACCAACCCTACATATTGCTTCCGTTCTCATTTAAAACTATTGATGAACTCAGGCCAGAAGTGGGATGGTGTTTACTTTAAGGAATTTGTATCATTAATTTTCTTCTGGATGGCCATTACTGAGCATTTTAGTTTTTCATATCAGCTGTTTCTTTAAATAAAAACCAATCCATTTGTCCTGAAAAGATAGTACAGCATTGCCAATACACAATACATAACATTTAGAATATATTTCAAAATAAATAGGAAGTCTTGACATTGTTTCAAAAGCTGTGGTTTCCCAGTGTACGTATCACTGAAAGCAAAAGAACCATGAACTGAATCCAGCTTATTCTTATCGAAACCCTCTTGGCGAATGTGATTTGAATGAGTCTAAGCTATGACTAGATTAAGCTACATGCAAGACATAAAATATATCAACCGAAGCATCTGTGTTTCTATATCACATAGAAGTTGCCTACCTACATGAATGAACATTCAGGCCAGAGGATCCCATGTACTATGCTAATGTGGAACAGAGTTCATACCACAAACCAATAAAAAATCTACATAAGCCCACACATTCCATACAAATAGGTACAGAGTATGTTGGATAAGGCTGTAGGTATATCAAAAGTTTCCTTGGAACAAAATCAGCTCCTTTCAGGCTTCAACTAAACTTTTTTTTAAATGATTTGTATGCAAACATACCACCAGGAGAAAAAACCCCAAAACAGGATTCTGGCTCCAGCAGATGATGGGACATGTCAAGCATTATACTGAGACTATAAGTCTCCAAGGAACTCCTCGGTGTAAAAATCCATGATATATGATAAAGAGTGTTGACTTTTAGGTCGGACGCATGACCAAACCATTCCCTTTGCCTTTTAGAGAAAAATTATTTGAATGATGTTTCTTGATGAGTTGCTCGAGGTAGCTCATTCCAAATCAGAACTAGTATTCATGTGTTTTCCATCAAGGAAGTCTGTGGTTACCTTCCTTATTCTGCTGGACTGGAAAAACATAGCTAATATGGTGTGATCTGGAGGAAGCTTTGATGCAAGAGCTTTACAAATAAACCTCCAGATGCCATATGGTTTACATCCATCTCTCAATTTATTTCCTATAAATGTATATTGAATATTCCATTGAGCCAACACATGTGAAACTGAAGCTGGAAAAAGAAAGCAAAGGAATACAGAAATGCTTTGTGGCAGCATGTGATTATCGTATTTCTTTTCCAATATTGCTACCAGCCTTAAACACACAGTAAATTAGTCAAATGCCAGAGTTCTTCAGAGTCAGAGGGAAAAATAAAGAAACAATATTTTAAACCTTTCAAAAAAACAAATAGTCGGCTTTCTCACGTGTCATAAAGTAACTCACAATCGGTGGTTTTTCTTCTTCTTCTATAGTGGCTACTTTTTTTTCAACAGCAAAGCTGCCTTGGATATTCCACTTTGGCCATTAGAAAATTAAGATTCTGGAGAACTCATTTGAGAGAAGATGAATGCTATTAAAACATTATAGGGGGAAAAAACAAATAATAGAATGGGAGAGGCTCCTAGGTATATTTTTCACTTGATTGACGAATAGCTTATATTATCATTTCTTGCCTTTCTTCAGTTTCACTTCTCTTTCCAACTGAACTATAAACATATCAGCAGGGTTTAGTCAATGGCCCTTTCTTCTGGGAAGCTCACTTTTCCAAATATAACTCACTTCACCAGTAGGCCTTCTGAAGGCCCATTGAAAGACTCAGCTCCATATAAAGTCTTTGTGTGCTTTCCTCCTTTATGACTGTTGCTTTATTCATTTCATGTTTCATGCCAAACTCATGTTGTATGCATGGAAGGTGAAATAAACACAATACTATAAAGCTGGGGAGATGATAACAACATGTTGGTGAGGGAAAACCCCCTTCTCCCTAGAATGCTGGCTGGGGAATTCTGGGAGTTGAAGTCCACCAGTCTTAAAAGAGCCAACTTTGCAGACCCCTGTCCTAGAAGAATGAAATATTTTGAGAAATATTAAAAAGCCTGAATATTATATTTCCCTGAAGGAGGAATGGAGAAACATGCTCATGAAGACAGAAAAAAACAGACCCCACTTTTCTTAATAGCCCCCCAGCAGATTTTTTTGCACATTAAGAAAGACTGGACCATCCTATCTACAAAACAAAAGACCTTCAGCTCTAGGATGATGGGATTAAGACATGACCCTCTAGGACATAATAGAATTAACCCACTAGCAGCAGAGCTCACCACATTGCACAATCTCCTAAGGACGTTGCATCAGAGTCCAAACTTCAACCAAACCTGAAAGCTCAGACCACCTACAGAGCCAGCTATGACTCCTACAATGAATAGAATACATGTTCTTGCACAGGAACAGGAAGTTCAAGTGCAAAGCCCAAGAGAAGGTATAAATACCTCTCACTCTCAACTCCATGAGGTCAACTGCCCAGAGCCCATGTGCTTGGTGGTTCTGCTTCACCATGAAATCATCTTTCCAATCAGCCTCCATGTTTCCAGTGTCTTTCTCTCACCTTGGAACTGAACCACCAGATGGCTATTTCTTCTAACATTGCCATACCAGAAAAAAGCTTTAAACATGCAATTGTTTTATGTAGGTTATGATGCCTCCCCATCAATATATACCTAAGGATTTCATGTGCAGTTCTGACTTTCTATGTCTTGCTATTCATATTCCAGAAAACTTTCTTGGATGTTATTATTCTCTCTGCTCATAATATGAGTTCAAGTTGGACCTCACAGTACCTTTGCCAGGGTTCCAAATAGCATCCAAAAGTAAACCAGAGTCCAAGGCAAAGGATTCCTCAAAGTTCCAATTTATTAAGAAAGCCATGTTGACACATCTGGGAAAACCCAAATCTGAAAGCTTCCCAGTTTTCCCACTCAGTTGAAAGTTCAAGGTCTTGCTCCCACACCCACAAGTCCATCACATGATCCAATATTCTTCCACCTATCCAGTTCCAGTCAGGTGCAGAGACAAAGGATGACCTTGGCTTTCTAGAAAGAATTTTGTTATGGCTACATATCACACAACTCCATATAATCCCCCCTCCCATTTTCCCGTAATAGAAAATACATAGTAGAATAATAGAAAGTGTGGCAAGCCTGAGGTTCAAAAGAAAATATGGCTTGCAGGCCTGACAGCCTTTTCTAGTTAGGCCTGACAGCCTTTTCTAGATCAGTCCCTGATCTCCTATTCTTATTTCAATGTCACTTTGGCACTAGAATGATCAACCACTAATAAACGTTACTTGATATTTGGCTGGCACCATTCTCTTCCCAACTGGATTAAAGTAGGTGACATGCAAGGAGCAAAAGTCAAAAATACAGTAGATGTAGTAGCTGTGAGAAAAGAAAAGAAATATTTTATTGACACTTCAGGTATAAATCGTTTGTTTCTTAGCATAAAATACCCTCTTTCCCAGATGCACAATATATGATAATTTGATTTTGAAATAGATCTCTCCTTAATATAATATACAGATTTTAAAAATATACAGTGACGAACAAAAAACACATTCCTAAGATGTTTTGGAAGAATAAGCCTTCTCTTTCAATGAAGATTTCTAATGAAACTTAATTTACCCCAAAACAATATTAATAGATTCAAGGTCGGCATAAGCCAACATGATTATATCTGACATCTAGCAAAACAAAGGGCAAAAACTTTTCCTCAGTAATCAAGGCATTCAAAGCAAATAACTTTTAGCAGATGATCTGTATTATAACTCTTTTCACAGAAGTGAAGTTATCCTTCAATCTTTGGCCCAAAGCCATGAGGGCAAAATGTCATTGTTGGAATAATACTTTTTTTAAAATCTTTATCAGTTTGCTTGAATAAATAAATTTCTATCTATATTTTCTATTTATATTTTCTACTAAAACTCTTGTGCCTCTTTGATAATTTGTAACTTTCAATTGGGCAAAAATGTGCATTGTAGAGCAATACTTTTTGAATTAAAATACCTTAAATGGGCTAACTTACAGAATGAGTCTAAAATTCAGGGCCCAGGACTTCCCTGGAATTGAAATTTGGCAAAGTTCTGGCCATATCAGCACCATCACACCTTCTTAGAACATTTCTATAGGTAGTATGGCACAAGGGAAGGAGGTAGGAGCAAATCCCCACCCTCTTCCTTTTGGAGCTTATGCCCAATCAGCTGGCAGTAAGGCCTGAAGTATGAGGGACCATTGGCTGCTTTGAGATGAGACCCAAAATTTGAAATCTCTTCCTTCGTGCTGAGGAAGAACAAAAGTGTGAAGGTGTAGCTGGCTGGAGGTTCTGGCAATTGATGGGGGAGCCTTTGTTCTTCTTGGAGGCAGGGGTGAAATACTACCGGTTCGGGCTGGTTCACCCGAACCAGTAGTAAAACTGCTACTGGTTCATCTGAACCGGTAGTAAAAAAAATGCTTTAAAAAGTTTTTTTAAAAGTTCTGGTGATCATGCAGCACAGCTGATTGTTGCACAGCTGATCGTAGGAACTTTTAAAAAACTTTTAAAAACATTTTTAAACTACTGGTTCTAGTTTAAAAAAAATACTTTAAAAAGTTTTTTAAAAAGTTGCAACTGTTTTAGCCTCCAGTCCCCTAATCATCTTTTTTGCACGTCTCTGCACTCTTTCTAGAGTCTCCACATCTTTTCTACATCGTGGCGACCAAAACTGAATGCAGTATTCCAAGTGTGGCCTTACCAAGGCATTATAAAGTGGTATTAACACTTCACGTGATCTTGATTCTATCCCTCTGTTTATGCAGCTTAGGAACCACAGGTTGTCCAGTTAACTTTCAGTGATAAGAAAAAGATGCATATCTGCACATAAAAGAAGGAAAGCAATATAACATGGAAAGGGCATGGACATTCCTAATCAAATGATTATCTTATCATGTATTGTGGCTGCTTTTGAAAACCTTGAAAAGCTTGTCATGTTTGAGCTAGTTCTGAACTGTAGGCTTTAAATTTAGATCACAGATCTTTTGCCACTAAATATAGTACATCCTGATTTATTAATCATTTCAGGAGGAATGGGGGTTCTCCCATGCACAAACTATTTGCAGTCCTCAAATCTCAGGATGGTGGAGGGGAGAATGGGGGAATTATATGAACAACAGACTACACCAATGGTACCAACAGCCTTAGGACACCTATTTAGTTTTTAAAAAGAAATTTCAAAACATTTTTAGGAGCCAAAGAGTTTGCCTTTCAGTGACCTTATTATGCCATTCATATATTTTCTGCAATAATCAATAATTCCACCCACCAAAAACACCAGACATTCCTGAAGCCACCAAAAAGTTGCCCAGCCCAAACTTAGAATGTTCTGCTTCCATTTTCATAATGCACAAGCCTCCAACATCTGGCAACTCAGTACTAGATGAACCATAATGCAAATAGTGGTTAGCTGCAATCCATCAAAAGTTCTCTCAGAACTTTCCTTTTGGAGAAACTGGATTTTCTCATAGGTCAGAATACTTGGCTGATCCCTTCATTGAAATGGATGATATTTTGGGTTTCAGATGCCACATAGGTTGCTGAACAAAGGACTTGCAAACACATACGTGTACATTCATTGGCACATCACATCTCTTTCACTTTATTCATTTTCTTCTCTCATACATATTTTTTTTTCTTTTTCTCCTCATAGGCTGGCTACCAATTTCTGGCTCTTTTTATAGTTCCTCAAACCTCCTCTGTCTATGTTAAATTGGTGGCCACCATGGGTAGCTACTAGGAATTCAGGAGTCCTGCCAAAGAATTTCACTTTTATTACCTGCTGCATTGCTCAGATTTACTTGCTTTTTTATAGAATTGTACCATGTGGCTAGATTTAGCTGTCCTTTTCGTTCTTTCACTGTCTCTGATTAGGATCACTTTAGCAATGAAATGTGAGACAGTATAGCCTTCAAATAAATCCTCAGGAAATAAATCATACCGGAAAGAACGTTCTTTTTTTCTCTGCATCATGGTTTTTCTATTTCAGAAATGTGTTTGTTTATAATATCTGCATACTACCACAGCCTCCATAGACATAAGACATAGGCATAACAACAATAAAAAGCCAGCTGAGTGACTTCGGGCCTATCACTATCTCTCAGCCCAACTCATTCCACTGTTGTGGTGTAAAGAGGTGGACAAATATGACAAACATATTTATTATGTTTGCCATCTTGAGTTATTTATAAAAATAAGAAAGGTAGCATAAAAGAATGTTTAAAAAGATATAGAATTAAACATTAAAATGTTCACAATAAGAATAACAATAGTAATATAACAATAGTAATTTAACAATAGTAAAAAAATATGAAGTTCCTTAAACTACAGATCACTTAATTTCAAATACTCCCTACAAACATTCTACCCAGAGGTGAAATTCAATGGTTCTGACAGGTTCTGGAGAACCGGTAGCAGAAATTTTGACTAATTTGGACAACCGGCAAATACCACCTCTGGCTGACCCCAGAGAGGGGTGGGAATGGAGATTTTGCAATATCCTCCCCTCAGGAATGGGGTGGGAATGGGGATTTTGCAGTATCCTTCCCCTGTCACACTCACCAAGCCATGCCCACAGAACTGGTAGTTTAAAAAAATGAATTTCACCACGGGTTCTACCTTAACTATCATCAGGAATGCTAAAAGAGAAGATGTTAGCTTGAGAAAAAGTACAGAAAATCTGTTCCACCACATAAGAACCATTGCTTGGGAAAAGTGCCTCCAAAATTCTGATTCACCTCACCAAATTGGTAACCCACAGTTTCTCCCAAAAAGCCTTTATGGGATAAGTCTCTTCCAGCTGGAAATAGCAATCTTACCAGTCCCTTGTGCCAAGCCACTGAGCGCTGCATTGGTTTAAAATCAGCCATTTGAGTTTTACTCAGAAACTTACTGGGAGCCAAGACCAGGCCTCCAAAACTAGCATCAGATGTTTCTAGTGCTTCACTCTTGTCAGCAGCAGAAAATCCTGTAATTTATGGAACTAGCAGTGCTTTCCACAGACATGGCAATAAGATGTTGTTTCAATGGAAGGAATACACCCCAACCTTTGATTCACAGATATAAAAGCTTTTTACAGTAACTCAATGCAAAATAGAGTAGGGTAGACTATATATAATAAGAGTAATGGTTTTACTCTTCTATTCTAAACAGCTCAATATCAGTATTAGGAGTATTAGCTAATACTGATATTGAGCATTGCCAGCTGAACAGTCTATCAGAGTAGTGTTCCAACAATTTCATGTCATATAATTATTTATTGCTACATCTGATTCAGAACACAGGGGCATGCAATGACAAGTACCTCTAAGTTCCCCCCATCTTACCTGTGGCATGAGCTGCACTGACTCCCAGTTCCTTTGGAATGCAATTCAAGATGACTGGTTATTACCTTGGAAGCCCCATATGGCATGAGACCAACTTTTTTGCAGGACCATCTCTCTCTAAGGACATGTGCCTGCCCTACCAGATTGGACAGGGTGGGCACACTCTTAGTCTCTTCCTTTAAAAGTGCCATCTTATGGGACCTAGAAAATGTGCCTCTTCTTGGGCAGCCCCTGCCCTATGGAACAACCTTCCCCTTGAAGTTCAGCAGGCCCCGCATCCTTTTAACTTTCCAGAAAGAATTGAAGGATCAAATTCAAGATGGCGGCACGCTTAGGCACTGCGACTTTGAGCTCCTGGTGTCACAATAGAGTTAGGCAAAAACTAGTCTATATCTGCAGGGAGTTATTAAGTTATTATTAATGATTGGATCTTCTAGTTGACTCGATATTACCAGCGACTTCCAGCAGTCTCATAATATACCGAGTGACATAGTAAGACTGCTAGGCTCTCCATGGATCGTTGTTTGGCCTAGGAGGCAGCGAAGAGAGCTGAAGCAGAAGCAGGGATGCAGAGCAGGTTTGCTAGTTCGATTACGGAAGCAGCCTCACAGACCAGCATTACCAAGCATTTCCTAACCAACTCTAGATCTTTTGTCCACAAAACTGATGAACTAGAGCTATAGATGGCAGTGAATAAGCTCATTTGTGACTGCTGTGTGATGATCATCACAGAGACCTGGCTTCATCCACTTGTACCGGATGCGTCTGTGGAGCTAACTAACCTCATTACACACCACTTTGACAGAAACAACAACTCTGGTAAAAGCAAAGGTGGAGGACTGTGTATTTACACACATAATAACTGGTGTACTAACAGTAGAGTTGCTTATACACACTGTTCTGCAGACGTGGAATTCTCAACTGTCATTTGTCAGCCATTTTATTTACCTAGAGAGACTTCTGTTATAGTTATCACTGCTGTCTATATTCCACCTGATGCAAATGTTAGCACAACGCTCAAACCAATTTCATTGTAATTTTATTACAATGACAATAATGATGATGATGATGATGATGATGATTATTATTATTATTATTATTATTATTATTATTAAGACCTAACTCTTCTCCCAAACCAGGGGTGAAATGCACTTACCTTTGCTATTGGTTTGGTAGCAATGTGAGCATGTGTGTGTACCACCTCCATGGATGTGCAGAACCTTCCACACATACGCAGAGAGTCAAAATGATGTCTGGGTGTGTGGGCGGAGCCTGCTACTGAGCACGCCTGGCAAGCAAATAAGCGAACAGCTAATTAAGTGAACAGCAAGGGGGGGGGGGATCTGCTGTGTCATGCAATTTAGATTAGCTTGAAAGCAGGAAATCTTGCTTTCTATCTAATCATGTGGCACAGCTGATCATCGGAAAAAACGGTTCGCATGAACAGGTAGTATTTTTTTATTACCAGTTCGGGTGAACAGTTGGCATCTTTGCTACCGGTTTTGGCAAACCAGTCTGAACCGGTAGCATTTCACCCCTGTCCCAAACCCAAGGTTAGGATAAGCTAAGATGTTGCTGGGAGGGAGGGGAGCTGTTGTTTTAATATCATTCAGTTTTAATGTCTTGCATTTCCTATTTGTGTACTACATAGATGTGATTTTAGCTGTTGCCTGTAAGCCACCCAGAGTCTGGTACAAGATGAGCAGCTATATAAATATTACAAACAAACAAGCAAACAAATAGTGTTTCATAAAAAATAAACCTGTGAATTTGTAGCTTGAACAAGCATTGAGAAAACCTTGTTCCAACTTCTCATTACAGAACATGATGGGGAGGGACAGAGCTGCTCTCAAACAACTTGCAGGTGCAGCCTAGACAAAGACAAAGGTTGCAACCACACTTCCCATTGAGAGAATCTGGTAGGAAGATCATAAACCTCCTTTCCCTTTCTACCAGGCAGGTAAAGAAATTGTGAGATTATCTGAGAAACTGTCACAGAATGTTGAAAATTAGGATGACATGACCACAGCAGCCACCAATAGCACTGAGACAGCCACAACTTTCCCAAATTTCATTCTCTCAGTCATGGATGGCAGGTTTTGGATGCTTTCTGTAAGTTTGAAGTATCTTGATTCAAGAAATGTTGCCCTATGATGCATCGTTTTCCCCAGGTAAGCATCATGACAGTTAGAGTTTTACTAGTATATAGCTAGCTACAAGTACCCAGCTTGAGCCTCATGTTGACTAGAAAGCACTACTTTTGCTAAAGATGTTGGGAGGGAAAAGGAGAGGAAAGAAACCCCTTAGAAATGTATGTTTCTATGTTTTTCAAGCACCTATTCCCACCTTCCTATGTTTCCTTTCTTTTGTTATTTTTAGATTTTTTTATCCATCCTTTATTATTTTTTATAAATAACTCAAGGTGGAAAGCTCATATAATACTTCTTCCACCTTCTATTTTTTTCCTGCAAGAGCAACCCTGCGAGATGAGTTGGGTGGCGAAAGAGACTGGCCTAAAGTGACCCAGTTGGCTTTCATGCCTAAGGAAAGACTAGAACTCGGAGTTTCTTTGTTTCTAGCCTAGTACCTTCATCACTATGTCAAATTTGGTCTGTATACATTGCAAGTGTAGAGACCAGAATATTGCAAAGGTTCTGTCTTTGTGAATTCCAAAGGCAAATGTATTGATGTTCTTGTTTTGGCTTGTGGGGCTAGCACATAATTAGTTCATTCATGAGTTCCTGGGCTTCTTTGTAGTGATAAGTGCCTTGGGGGAGAGGTATCGTTTTGAGTCTTCTTTTATTCTAAGAAATAGATGCACTTTTATCACCAAAGGAGCTGCATGCTACTTCCTTTTAAAGACCTACATTATAAATAATTCAGTCACTAAGATACTTTATTGGACTGGGAATTTATTTTGTGCCCATGTGTATCTAGAGATATGTTTACATGTGTGTGTAAATTCTCAGTGGTCTTTCTGATGCATATGTCCAAGAGCTCACACTGAATTGACTATCTGAATTAAAAGGAAAACTAATAGTTGGCATTAAAGGACATGGCTTTATTATAATTATTTCTCCAGACACAATTAGCTACATAACCAAACTGCTAAAAAGGTAAGATGAAGGTGACAGTTATCCTGCTTCAGATTAAGACTCACTCTATTATTTTATTTTATTTTTTTATTTTATTAAATTTATACCCCGCCCTTCTCCTTGTTAGGACCCAGGGCGGCGCACAGGCATTATTAAAACCACAAAATACAATATCAATTAAAATATATTAAATTACTAAACCCGTGCTAAAAACCCATGTTAAAACCATACCAAATTAATTTATTTTTAAAAAGTCAGAAGTAGGGGCTATCCTAGGCCGGCTTGTTGGAATAGATACGTCTTAAGACGTTGGCGGAAGAGGCGGAGGTCCGAGATAGTGCGAAGGTCGGGGGGTAGGGTTTTCCAGAGGGCCGGGGCCGCCACAGAGAAGGCCCTTCCCCTGGGTGTCGCCAACCGGCATTGCCCCGCTGACGGCACCCGGAGAAGACCCTCTCTGTGGGAGCGGATCGGACGAAGGGATGTATGGGGCAGGAGGCGGTCTCGTATATAGCTAGGCCCCGAGCCATGGAGCAATTTAAAGATGGTCGTCACCCCTTGAAGCGCACTCGAAAGGCCACAGGCAGCCAGTGCAGCTCGCGCAGGAGAGGTGTTACGTGGGTTTGCCTTGAGGCACCCATAATCACCCGCGCGGCCGCATTCTGTACTAACTGTAGCTTTCGAGTGCACCTCAAGGGGAGCCCCATGTAGAGAGCGTTACAGTAATCCAACCGGGATGTCACAAGCGCTTGAGTGACTGTGCGAAGGGCTCCCCGGTCCAGTAAGGGTTCGCAACTGGCGTATCAGGCGTGCCTGATAGAATGCCCCCCTGGCCACGGCCATCACATGGTCCTCCATGGACAGCCGGGAATCCAGGAGGACGCCCAAGTTGCGCGCCCTCTCCACGGGGGCTAGTTGTTCGCCCCCAATGGCCAGTGTTGGACTTATCTGGCTGAACCGGGGTGCCGAAAACCACAGCCACTCGGTCTTGGACGGGTTGAGTTTGAGTTTGTTACTACCCATCCAGATCCGTACGGCCTCCAGACACCGGGACAGCACCTCGACGGCATCGTTGAGGTGGTTTGGGGTGGATATGTACAACTGAGTGTCATCAGCGTACAGATGTTATTCCACCCCAAAACCACGGATGATCTCGCCCAGCGGCTTCATGTAGGTGTTAAACAGGAGTGGCGAGAGGACCGACCCCTGAGGGACCCCACATGTGAGTGGCTTCGGGGACGACCTCTGCCCTCCTGCCAACACCCATTGCGACCGACCAGAGAGGTAGGACGAGAACCACCGTAGGACGGTGCCTCTCAGCCCCAACCCCCCCAATCGGTGCAATGAGATACCATGGTCGATGGTATCAAAAGCCGCTGAGAGGTCTAACAGGACAAGGATAGAGGAACAACCTCCCGTGCCCTCCAGAGATCATCCACCAATGCGATCAATGCCGTTTCGGTGCTGTGACCGGGCCGGAAGCCGGACTGGCGCGGGTCTAGATAATCAACTTCCTCCAGATGTCGGGGAAACTGTTGAGCCACCACACTCTCAACAACCTTCACTAAAAAGTGAAGATTGGAGACGGGACGATAGTTCTCTAATAAAGCTGGATCCAGGGATGGTTTCTTGAGGAGGGGCCTCATCACGGCCTCTTTCAAAATGGTGGGCAAGTACCCCTCACTCAGAGATGAATTCACAATGCCCTGGAGCCAGCCTCGTGTCACCTCCCAGGATGCCAGTACAAGCCAGGAGGGACACGGGTCCAATAAACATGTGGTGGCTCTAAGGTTCCTCCGCAACCTGTCCATATCCTCGGTAGTAACAAAGTCGAACTCCTCCCAAGGTGTAATCTCAAGACCAGCGCTGGACGCCTCGACTGGACCACAAGTGGAGGGCAACTCGTTCCGAATCTGAGTGATTTTGTCCTGCAGAAATACTCCAAATTCCTCTGCTCGACCCTGCAGAGGGGCTTACCGCGGCCTCAGATGAAGGAGGGAGCGGGTCACCCCAAACAGGGCGGCAGGGCGGTTTTCCGCGGACGCGATAAGAGTGGCACAATACTCACGTTTGGCCACTCTTAGCGCCACTAAGTAAGTCCTAATATGGTCTCTCACTAGTGTTCGGTCAGCTTCGGATCGAGAAGATCTCCACCTACTCTCTAGGCGTCTCTTGCGGCGTTTCATCTCCCGAAGCTCCTTGGTAAACCAAGGAGCCTGGGTGACTCGGCACCGCATGAGAGGCCGCAAGGGCGCGACTCGGTCCAAGGCCCCCGTGGCCACACTATACCATGCGGCCACTAGATCCTCAGTCGAGCCGCGGGGCAGGGACACAGGTACTGGCCCAAGCTCCCTCTGGAACCTTTCCGGGTCCATCAGGCGCCTGGGGCGGAACCAACTCGGTGTCTCCGGTTCCGCCTCCCCGCGGTGGGGTGTGATGGTTGGAAAGTCTATCCGAAGGAGAGAGTGATCTGTCCATGACAAGGGTAAGATGACTAAATCCCCTGTTCTGAGATCACTAATCCAGTGTCCAGAGACAAAAATCAGATCCAGCGTGTGTCCTCCTTCGTGAGTGGGGCCCTGAACTACTTGGGTCAGGTCCATGGCCGTCATGGAAGCCATGAACTCCCGAGCTACCTCGGATGTTTCGCCCGCCGACGGCAGGTTAAAGTCCCCCATGACTATAAGTCTGGGGGTCTCCACTGCCATCGCGGCGATCACCTCGAGGAGCTCGGGCAGGGCTGCTGTTACATAGCGGGGAGCCAGGTATACAACTAGCAAGCCCAGCTGCCTCCCTAGGCCCCATTTCACGAAGAGGGACTCACAGCCGGTCATCTGAGGCACAGTGGTCTCCTTCGGCTCCAGACTTTCCTTAACAATAACCGCCACCACCACCCCACCTCTGCCGAGGGTCCTGGGCTGATGAAATGCACGGTAGCCTGGTGGGCACATTTCCACGAGGGGTAAACCCCCCTCGGGGCCCAACCAGGTCTCCGTAATTCCCACCAGGTCCGGGTCCCCCTCTGACAAAAGGTCATTTATGAGGGGGGCTTTATTCACCACGGACCTGGCATTGCAGAACATCAGCCTGGGACCCCGGCTCTGTAGTCCCTGACCGCCTAGCCCACGAGCGGCGTACAGGGGGTTGGGGCAAGCGACCGCTCGTAATCAGAGACCACGAGCCTCCAACCCATGATGGACATCCTGTCTCCCGCCGCCCCTGCCCCTCCCCAAGACCAATCGAATGACTGAATAGCAAAACATCTGGTTTTGGGATAGAGTGGGATGGAAAGGGAAAGGGAAAGGGAAATTATCTGAGAGGAAAAACTATTATTTTTAAGGATTTTGTTATTTTTGTTATTTTCCATCAAATGTATTTTCACAAAGGCCATGGCTTAAAAACACTATTTATGAGTTAGTATTTAAACAGAGCTAAAATAAATCTCTTAAGAATAAGAAGGTCACATGATTGATTGATTGATTGATTGATTGATTGATTGATTGATTGATTGATTGCCAGACATGGTAGGTAGGTAGGTAGGTAGGTAGGTAGGTAGGTAGGTAGGTAGGTAGGTAGGAAGGAAGGAAGGAAGGAAGGAAGGAAGAAAGAAAGAAAGAAAGAAAGAAAGAAAGAAAGAAAGAAAGAAAGAAAGAAAGAAAGAAAGAAAGAAAGAAAGAAAGAAAGAAAGAAAGAAAGAAAGAAAATGGATGGACTGACAGACAGGCAGACAGGCAGACAATATGCATCATTGAGTCCTTGTGATTGATTGATTGATTGATTGCTTGATTGCCAGACATGGTAGGTAGGTAGGCAGGCAGGCAGGCAGGCAGGCAGGCAGGCAGGCAGATAGAAAGAAAATGGATGGACTGACAGACAGGCAGACAGGCAGACAATATGCATCATTGAATCCTTGTTATTAAGTGACATGACATACCAAATGAACAATCCTACAATAAAAAATGAAAATGTATATATTATGTAATGTTTCATAATGGTGGTGCGAGCTTCTAAGGACCATAGTTTTCTTAATATTGATACCTTCAGAGAGAAGCCTGAAAAGAGTGATAGAACAAAGCATTCAAGTTTTGAGTACTAAAGTTATTCTTAATTTGGAGTATTTGGAGTTCTCCCACATAACACCTCTCCTGCGTGAGCTGCACTGGCTGCCTGTGGCCTTTTGAGTGCGCTTCAAGGTTTTGACGACCATCTTCAAAGTGCTCCATGGCTCGGGGCCTAGTTATATGCGAGACCGTCTTCTTCCCCATACATCCCTTCGTCCGATCCGCTCCCACAGAGAGGGCCTTCTCAGCGTGCCGTCAGCCGGGCAATGCCAGTTGGCGACACCCAGGGGAAGGGCCTTCTCTGTGGCGGGCCCTACCCTCTAGAACAACTTACCCCCCAAACTACGCACCATCTCAGACCTCCGCCTCTTCCGCCAGCGTCTTAAGACGCACCTTTTCCAACAAGCCGGCCTAGCATAACCTCCCGTTTTGACCATTTTTAGATAGTTTTAATTTGGGGGATTTTATACAATTTTAGCACAGGGTATATTTAATATTTAATAGCTTTTTAAAATTTTGTACCTTTGTTATATTGGTTATGTTTTTTTTAATTTCCTCTGCGCCGCCCTGGGTCCTTTTTGGAGAAGGTGCGGGGTATAAATCTGAATAAATCTAAAAAAAAAAATCGGGAACATATAGTATGCGTGTGTGGTTACATCTACATATCATTTGCAGTTCCCCATGGTTTCTGTTACCAAAATCTTTGATTTGCACATTTGAAAGCTTTGTGTTAATCACTTTAGTCAGAAGGACATCATGATTTGGCATCTCTTTCCTGTGAATCTTTCCCTAAAGCCAGTGGTTTCCTGGCCAAAAGATGAATGTAGTTAGCTCATCCCATTTGTGTTAAAGTCTTGACTGCAGTAAGAAGAAGCTACCTAGAAGACAATGGTAAATATTCAGTGAGAATGTTCACTCAACGCACATCTTACATCCTTTAACAAATATGGGAACAAATCAGTAGCAGCTGATCTTTAGGTCTGCAAGTGGCCTTTGTTTATGCTCACATTTATTTTTGTTCTGCGAAAAAGAATCTCACAAATGAGTAAACAAAAAACAGGGAATAAACAGGATCCATCACTTGACCAAGATCACAAGATTAAAAGAAGGATAACAACAACAAACATCTCCACAACAAACCCACACTTTAAAAGGAAGCTGAATTAAGAAGCAAAAAATCAAATGTTTTCACAGACATTCTTCAATTTCCAGCAGAACATTGAGACATAACTTAACTGCTTGTATTGGAGCAGAAAGTTCAACATACAGGGGACCTCCATAAACAGAACACTCTTGCTTGTTCCCATGAGTTTGCCCAGATGTAAGTTAGCAGTCTATCTTTCAACAAATAGGCCTCTACTATTTATATTGTGTCTTCTTCTAGGATCTGTGTACCAGGTGTCCATGTAATGGTAGTGTTTCTGTTTGTTTATTGAGCATTCCATAACCTATCCCATAGTTCCCAAAACTAATATTCTTAATAATCCCAGAAATTTGGAATGTAATCCTGTATATACAGAGGACATAAAAAGTGTCCTAACCAATAGAGCTTTCTTCTTGCTGATTACTAACTTATCCCAGAAATTATCAGCCAAATATTCAGCATTTGAGATAACTACTGTAAGTCTGAATAAAACATGAATTCTGTCCTTTTAAAACAGTTTCATCTAAAAGACTTCCTTAATTTTAGTCTTGGTCATATGGAGGTTCCTTGCAAAGTTCTTATTTTGAACAACTCTTCCAGATATTTTTGTTGTGTTTTACTATTTTCATCTAGGGGCATCCCAGTTTGTTTATCAATTTAATTTGATTTATATAGCTGCCTATCTCATAATAGTGCCATTTTTATGGATTGCAAGCTGCCTTTTTAACTCATAGGCCTTATAAACAACAAATCAATCAAATCAAGAAATGTTATTTCAAACACAAAATATACAATGGTAAACAGAGAGCAGAATATATATATATATATATATATATATATAGAATCCTGGCCTACAATCCGTTTGATCTGCTTTATTCTGAATGTATAGCAATGCAGGATGCTACAATTCTTTAAAGACTTAAGAACCCCGTTTTGTCTTTCCAATGGACTAGAAATCCACTCTTGATGAACGGGATCTTAGAGAGTCCCAAAGTCCAAGTATACCTGAAATTCACTGCATAGCATTTCAGGAGGGTATCTCTGTTCTTCTACCTGACAGCTGGGACAGTCTTGGGATGTGGCTACAATCCAGATAGTGAGCATAAAACAGCTGCTGTTGGGCAAATACAATCCCTTTGAAAATAGATAAAATAAAATCTGTTATTTCATTTTCAAGTGATGAGGGGGAGAATATCACATGATCCTTCCCAAAATTGATTAAGATATTCGTCCTTTGAAACAAAAAACAAAAAAGGAATGCCAATCTTTAGAACGGAGAAAGGTGTATCCCTCAATCAGCGTTGTGCCTGACATTATTGGGGAAAAACTGGAACAAACATGGTTTCCTATTTTATACTCTCTCTCAATAACCTCCTAAGATTCCAGCATATTCTGGTAATTTACCTTTACTGTACTGTATATTGCTTTATGAAAATTAAAACAGAATGGCACAGAATTTCTCCACTGCTGTGACCTCTCACAAAGAACTGAATATATATTTAGTATAAAAGTATAAAATACAAATAACATTTAAATAAGTAAATAAATAGCTTGCCCATTTTCCAATCTGGACAGAAATTATTTCTAATTTATTTATAACCCAAATTTCTCTGGGCAGATTACAAAGTTATTGACTGTATTAAATACTACTAAAAGCACTTTTTTCACCCAGAAAAAAAATACTGAAAGCAATAAAATGCATTAAATCCATTTGATGGATTCCCCCTATATAGAATTGGAAATGGATACATGAAAGGTGTTCCATGGTTGTATTGCCAGATTGCTAGGATTAAAAGCAGGAAGAGGTCCTTTTTTGTGCCTTGCCAACAAAGGGACAATGTTCTTACAGTTTGTTGCAACCATCTTTGTCAACTCCCTACATCAGGGCTGGCAAACGCAGTCTGCGGGCCAGATGCATCACGTGCAGACCATGCCAACCCCCAGTTTAGCAAAGGGGGGGGGGGGAATCCCAATACATCATGTGACGATGACATGACAACATGAGTTTGACACCCCGGCCCTACATTAACTAGCAAAAAGTAGGGACAATAGTTGGTGATGCCAACTATAGGTGATGCCATCTTTATCAGCTCTCCACATTAACTTTACTTTACTTTACTTTTATTAAATTTGTATACCCCCCTTCTCCCTTACGGGACTCAGGGCGGTGAACAGGCATAATAAAACAGTAAGACATCCGATACAAACTAGCACAAAACAGAATAACAAAATAACAGAGTTGAAAGGGGCCTTGAGGCAGAGGTGGTATTCAGCAGGTTCTGACCAGTTCTAGAGAACCAGTAGTGGAAATTTTGAGTAGTTCAGAGAATTGGTAAATACCACCTCTGATTGGCCTCACCCCCATCTATTCGCTGCCTCCCGAGTCCCAGCTGATCAGGAGAGAATGGGAATTTTGCAGTATCCTTCCCCTGGAATGGAGATCTTACAGTATCCTTCCCCTCCCACGCCCACCACGCCATGCCAACAAAACTGGTAGTAAAAAAATTTGAATCCCACCAGTGCCTTGAGGATCTTCTAGTCCAATCCCCTGCTCAAGCAGGAGACCCTATGCATTTCAGACAAATGGTTGTCCAGTTTCTTCTTAAATTCTTTCTGTTGAATCCTTTCTGTTTGGAAACTGGAGTCCAGAAACTGTTTGTCTCATGTGTTTTTATACTTGAAGTTATTGCAAAAAAAGAACTGGTGATATTAATTTAAAAGGGAAAAACTACACTCCTGGAAAAACACAGCCACCTAAACCCTCCATAGAAAAGTTCAAGTCTCTGCATGAAAAGTATATTCACAAAAACAGGCGATTTGTTAATAGGATCTGTGCAAACATTTTATGTGCATGGCTTTCCAACTGTTTTTTTCCTTATTGTCTGTCTGGCTTCATCTATCTAACCACAGGGCCCCTTAAGTGATGCAATTCCCAGAGCTAAATGCACATATTGTGTCTGCAGTTTCTCATAATGAGAGAGTTACTGCCATGCACTTTGCCGAGTAAACACACTTTCTTCCCTTTGCCTCTGTAAAAACAAAATATGAAATAAAAGTTCCTATTGTTAAATTACAAATGTAAGGAATATGTCAAGTGTCTCCCGGGAAACTAGGCTTCCTTCATACCACAAAAGTTAAAAAGCGAAATGTGTTTTCTTTCTACCACTTTGTCAGAATGCAATGCTAAAGTTGGAGGGTCAAGCCCCAGGTCAAATAAACAACTTTACTGTTTTGAATTTTTTAAAGGTTGAAACTCCAGATAAAACAAACGCTATTTGCACACAATATGCCTTGTGATCACATGACATGATTGATGATAAGTCAAAACAATTTTTTGTTTGTTCAGCTTTAAAGCGAATGTGTGGCTCAGATTTTCTGTGGCTTTCAATATTATTAGGCAAACAAAGGTGCACATATGGGATGTGGTAAAGGTAAAACCCTTTTTTCACAAACAACACGATGTTTCCTTTCCATAGCCCTGAGTCATTCAAAAGGAAATTAATGGCAGTAAGACTGAAGGATGACGATTATATTCCTCTAGTGCAATGCATACAAAGGACTGATTTGTGAAAAGCTGCAAAGTAGGAAAAAGTAGAGAAAGGGGCATTTCCCCCACTTTCCCCTTATCAACAGCATTTGGCTATTAACCCAAAAGCCAAGACCCACATCCTTTAACCCCATCCAAGCATGCAACCCAAAGAGGCATAAAGTCTCAGCTGCCTAGGTAGACTTCAGGTAGCACTCCATATTACTCTGAAAATCTTTAGGAAGAGGTTAAAGTGCTTTTTGTGTTAAGGTCAGAAGGATTTTGGTCGCCACGATGTGTTTTGGTCGCCACGATGTGTTTTGGTCGCCACGATGTAGAAAAGACGTGGAGACTTTGGAAAGAGTGCAGAGAAGAGCAACCAAGATGATTAGGGGAGGACTGGAGACTAAAACATATGAAGAACGGTTGCAGGAGCTGGGTATGTCTAGTTTGATGAAGAGAAGGACCAGGGGAGACATGATAGCAGTGTTCCGATATCTCAGAGGGTGCCACAAAGAAGAGGGAGTCAAACTATTCTCCAAGGCACCTGGGGGCAGGACAAGAAGCAATGGGTGGAAACTAATCAAGGAGAGAAGCAACTTAGAACTAAGGAGAAATTTCCTGACAGTCAGAACAATTAACCTCTGGAACAGCTTGCCTCCAGCAGTTGTGAATGCCCCAACCCTGGAAGTCTTTAAAAAGATGTTAGATAACCATTTGTCTGAAATGGTATAAGGTTCCTGCCCACGCAGGGGGTTGGACTAGAAGACCTACAAGGTCCCTTCCAACTCTGCTATTGTATAATAAATACAATCAAGCACAGATTTGGGCAGATTTTTGCCAAGTATTTCTACATGGCTTTCTCTTCTGAAACATAATTATTATTTTCTCAACACCACTCTGGAGCTTTCTCACTTGCTCATCTCCGTGAACAAATCTCACCAATCCCTGAATGGAGAGATCAAAGCATACATATATTCTTTGTTCACTAAGGGAAGTTGGTGGAAAGGCAAAAGCAGCAGACTCAGGGTTGAAGCCACTAAAATGTTTCAGAAAATAAAAGGCCGGCCACATGTTTGAAAACCAATTCACACAACAGCACAACATAAAGGTTTTGTACCTAGCCTCTAGAAAAACTGGGCAGATATAATTGTTCATGCCCAGAAATGTTGAACAAGTACAAGTCATATACAAAGTAAAATTCATTTCGGGGATTTGTGCATGTGTGTTTTGTGTGAGAGGCAGTTGAATTATTAAAGCAGGATCTTCTTGGGCATATTGGCCTGAGTTCAATTCAAGTATGTTTGGCATAGGAGGGCAGACAGTAAAAGATTTGTCCCTTTAAGCCAAGTTTTAGACAATATATACCTACACAGGACAAATGTTTTCTCTTAGTGTCTTTGAATGCAAGAGGTCAAAATTTCATTTTTCAAAGAGGAAATCTAGTAACATTTGGTATACACTAATAGATTTCAGCTGAAAGCGCCAATTGTTTTCAGCTTTTGTGTGTATACAGGAAATATCTAACTGATTCACTGGGAAAATACAAATGAAGTAATTTTTTTTTCTATAGACTCAGCATTTCCCCAAGAGAAAACTATGTAATTTCCTAACAACACTATCATTTATCCCTAGTCTTCCTTAAGCATATTTTTGGAAGAATTCCTCACATAGTTTCCTCTAACGAAGCTCCTTGTGTTAAACTGAGACATTTGTTATAAACATTAGAGCATATAATTAGATTTTAGTCTGAAACTATATTCTCAACTTATATAGTTCATGATTCTAAATAACAAACTGCTGGAAAAATGATTAATATACTATAATGAAATGAAGGAGGATTTTTTTCCCCTATAAAGCCACCTAATGCAATTTAAATAAAAGAAGTTGATGGCTAATTTCCCCTTACTTAGTATATCATAATTATATGATTACCTATAGAAACTCTGTACTATGATATACGAAAGAGCAAAGTTACTGAAAAGTCAGCATGTAATTAGTTTCTTGCTTTGGCACATTAGGTAGAATTACCACAAAGAGGCAAAAACTATCATTTTATAGAGACCCTTAGGAGATTTATAATGATGGTAGACAAATATATGCATACAATATCAGTTGGTGTGCTAAAATTTAATTTTCGTGAGGAAATGTAGTCGAATATGATCACAATACATGGGGATGTTCTTATTTTAATATTGGTGGATATTATTATTAGAGAATCATATCAAAAGATATGTCACCAGGGAGAAAATATCATTTATAAATTGCTAATGAGTAGCAAACAGTGAGTTGCTCGGAGGTATAAGACATTTTTTCACAATAAGCATTTATGATCAAACACAAAAGATCAAGTAGGAAAAGAAAGGATCTATATTACATCCTTTGGTCTGCAACAACATTTTCTATAGTTAAATGGCATTATACAATAGAAAAAAAATTGAATTTCGCCCTCATTGTAAAGGCAAAAAAGAATCTTTCTCCTTTTCTCTCTGATGTAGGGTTTACTCTGGGGTGGCCTTAGCAACCTTGTCTCCCATTAGGATAGCCCTCATTAGAGCATTACCTCTTTAAAGATGTTTTGTTCCCCACAAAAAGTTAGAAGTAAGATAAGTAATGCAATTAGAACTCAGAGGTCAGAACTACAATGCTATGCTAGATGTGGAAGAGATGTTAAACCCAAAATGAAAAGTTGAACACAAGATTATTCATGCAAGCCAACACCATGACAGATTAAACGCTTTGGGCTTCTATCTTCATCTCTTCCATCAATGTCCTATCATCAGGACATGGAAACAAAGCACATTTCTTACACACAGAAGGTCCCAGTTCAATTCATGACACTTCATACTGGCATTGGGAAAGACACTTTTCTGAAGCTCCATAGCAGTCGTGGGTTCCTACTGGTTCGGCCCAGTTCGGCTGAACTGGTAGTGATTTGGAACTGGCAGCGGCCCAGGCCTGCCACGCCCCTGAACTGGTTCTCCAGTTCATTTTGGGTTTTGCTTCTGTGCATGCGCAGATAAATTGCACTGTGCATGTGTGTGCAGCATGCATCAAGCTTGCATGCGGCATGCCCATGAGCGAACCAGCAGTACTGACTGCCGGAACACACACCTGCTCCGTAGAGATATGACAGTAAATAATTAGATGGTGTATGAATTCGCTTGATATAAACCTGGGGTATGTTTTTCCAAAAGAAATCCAGGACACATACAAAATCTGTTGTACAGTTTAGGGATAAATATACAACTATGTCACAGAAATGATGGCTATGACATTGTTTTGCTGTATATATAACATAATATTCTAGGCCCATCTCCTCAATAGATTAGGCAGCAATGTCCCAGGTGACATCCTCCTTGATGTTTTCCAGATTTTAAGCCACACTATTTTTAAAGTTGGTTTTCATTTTTGTAAAAACTAGTGAGAGTGCTCCTCATCCATGTCATTTGCTCTTGATTTAAGATTCTGACAATTTAGGATCTAAATTGTGTACATACCCACCTTGGATAAAATAAACGCTACTTTTGAAACTCAATTGCTATACAAGAGAATGATGATGAGAATGATGACAAAAGAGTTTGAGTTTGTAGATCTGTCTTTATTTCCCTCCCTCTTTCCTGTACGTAGAAGCTATCCATCCCATTAACACTAATTGTGGACAATGTATATCAGAAGATAATCCTGTATTTCACTTCTTAAAGACAGCATTTCTAAGGCTCCTTGCTGGTGAGAACATATAGAAAAGACCACAAAGTTCCTTGTTTTAAGAGATGGGTAAATCCTTCAGGATTCCTCTAATCAGTGAGGGGAATTAGGAAAAAAACAGGTAAATATGAAGAATGTTTCTATGCTATACTAAAAGAGCCTGAAGAAATGACTCTAAAGACACTACTTATCTCTTCAGCCTTATATCCACTGGACTTTAGAAACTGCCCTGTGTATTTCATAGAATCACATATACACAAAGTACAGGTAGCCCTTGACATACAACAGTTCATTTAATGACCATTCAAAGTTGCAATCATACTTAAAAAGTGACTTATGACTGTTGTAAAAATTATCAATTATTGGAAAAGGCTGCTACATGGTATGGTAATTGTTCTTCACTAGAAATCTTCAAAGCCTGAATGATCATCTATTAGAGAAGTTATATTGGATAAGTGGAACAGGAGGTTGGAACTAAGGCCCCTTCCATCTATGCCAGTGCTTCTCAAACATGTCAACTTGAAGATATCTAGACTTCAACTCCCAGAATTTCCCAGCCAGCATTCGCTTTCTCCTTTCAACCCCAATCCAGGAGGCTTCACAGGTAGTAGCCTCTACAACAAACAAATGTTTGTGTTAAATTTAAATTTACCAATGAAAAACAAAGAATGTATGTATTTATTTATTTATTTATTTATTTATTTGTAGGGAAATTTTAATTTAACACAAAAATGCCTGTACTTTGTATTTTTCCCTGTTAAACTCTATCCTGTTCATTTCAGTCTACTGATCAAGCCCTTCTGAATCTCTTCTTTTCCACTTGCTACCTGTCCCAGCGCTGTATCATCTACAAACCTTTTAAGTCTTCTCTGAAACCCCCCATCAGAGTTAGAGATAAATATGATGAACAGCACAGAGCCCCAAAAAAGATTCCCGTGGAACGCTTTTTGGCACTTTCCTAAATGGAATTAAGAAATCAATGAAAATCCCATGGTTGTACTCATTCAGATGGCTGAGGCTCTCCAAGAGGGATATTCTGTAATCTGCCCCATGTTTGCGGATTTTATTAAGGACAAAATTTCTTGAAGGCATTGTGAAATCCAGGTATGTTTAACAACAACATTTCTAAGATCTGCTAAGCTTTATCAAAGGAAGAGATAAATTAGTCTGGCACAATTTGTTTGTGACAAACTCCTGACTCCAGTGAATTATAGCATGCCTGCCCAAGTGCTCACAAACATGCTGCTTGATCATCTGTTTGAGGACTTTGCCAATGCCCATTATAGATTCAAGCTGGCAGTTTAAGATTTCCTAGGTCCTTGTTCTTCCCCTTTTTGAAGATAAGGATGACATTTGCTCTCTTCTAGTCTAGTCTCTTCTAGCATTTTGGGACCTCGGTAATCCTCCAGGATTTCTCACAGATTACCAGGAGCCTCTGTGATCAGCTCCACTAGCTCTTTCAATACCCTAGGATGTAATCCATTTGACCTGGAGACTTGAATTCATTTTTCAATTAGCTAAATTCTCTTTTACTTTCTCCTTGAGTCTCCTAATCTGCATTTGCCTTGTTCCTCCAGTGCCCTAAACTATAATCAGCTAGGACTCCATTTCCCTGGCCTATAGCTCTGTAGTGGTATAGGGGTGAAATGCAGACAGTAAGGAACAGGAAGTAAATAGGAGTAAAAAACCCCGCAGGCTAGGTGGTCAGGGAATACACAGCCTGGGCCTGCGGCTGATGTTTTGCAACGCCAGGTCCGTGGTCAAGTGGCCCCCCTCGTTCATGACCTTGTGTCAGAGGGGGAGCCGGACCTGGTAGGAATTGCGGAAACCTGGTTGGGCCACGAGGGAGGACTTCCCCTCGTTGAAATGTGCCCGCCAGGCTACCGCGCTTTTCATCAGCCCCGGGTCCAAGGTAGGGGCGGTGGGGTAGCGGTCATTTTCAAGGAAGGTCTTGAGCCAAGAGAGACCATTGTGCCACAGACTACCGGTTGCGAGTCCCTCTGCGTGAAGTGGGGCCTAGGGAGGCAGTTGGGCTTGCTGGTTATATACCTGGCTCCTCGCTATGTAGCAGCAGCCCTGCCCGAGCTCCTGGAGGTGATCGCTACGGTGGCAGTGGAGACCCCCAGACTTATAGTCATGGGGGACTTTAATCTGCCATCGTTGGGCGAATCATCCGAGGTAGCTCGGGAGTTCATGGCTTCCATGACGGCCATGGACCTGACCCAACTAATTCAAGGCCCCACCCACGAGGGTGGACACACACCGGATCTCATTTTTGTCTCAGGCCAATGGAAGAGTGATCTGGGTATAGGGGACATAGTCATCACACCCTTGTCATGGTCAGATCACTCACTTCTCCGGCTCGACTTTCCGACCGCTACTCCCCTCCGCGAGGAGGCAGTGCCAGAACCACCTATCTGGTTCCGCCCCAGGCGCCTGATGGACCCGGATGGGTTCCAGATGGCGCTTGGGCCACTTCCTGTACCCCTGACCCGCGCCCCGATGGAGGACCTCGTGGCCGCATGGAATATTGCGACCACGGGAGCCTTGGATCGGGTCGCGCCCTTGCGGCCTCTCTTGCGGCGCCGAGCCGCCCCGGCTCCTTGGTTTACTGAGGAGCTGAGGGCGATGAAACGCCGCAAGAGATGCCTAGAGGGAAGATGGAGGGCTACTCGCTCTGAATCTGACCGGACACAGGTAAGAGCCCATTTACGGACTTACATTGTGGCGCTGAGAGTGGCCAAACGCCATCATTGTGCTACTCTCATAGCATCCGCAGAAAACCGCCCTGCCGCCCTGTTTAGGGTGACCCGTTCCCTCCTTCAACAGAGGGTGCGGGAAGCCCCGCTACAGGGTAGAGCAGAGGAATTTGTGACTTTTCTGCAGGACAAAATCGCTCAGATGCAGAACGAGTTAGCCCCCATTCTTGGTCCAGTGGGGTGCCACGAGGCGGATCTTGTTTGGGAGGAATTTGACTCCGTTGCTTCCGAGGATATGGACAGGCTACGTGGGCGACTGCGAGCCGCCACATGTTTATTGGACCCGTGTCCCTCCTGGCTTGTACTGGCATCCTGGGAGGTGACACGAGGCTGGCTCCAAGAGGTTGTCAACGCTTCTTTGAGTGAGAGTTCCTTGCCTGCTTCCCTAAAAGGAGGGGCTATGGTGAGGCCCCTCCTTAAGAAGCCCTCTTTGGATCCAGCTCTTTTAACCAACTATCGTCCCGTCTCCAACCTTCCCTTCTTGGCGAAGGTTGTTGAGAGTGTGGTGGCACAACAGTTTCCCCGTCACCTGGAGGAAGTTGATTATCTAGACCCGCGCCAGTCCGGCTTTCGGCCCGGGCATAGCACCGAGACGGCATTGGTCACGTTGGTAGATGATCTCTGGAGGGCCAGAGATGGGGGTTGTTCCTCCATCCTGGTCCTATTAGACCTCTCGGCGGCTTTCGATACCATCGACCATGGTATCCTATTGCATCGGCTGGGGGGGTTGGGGGTGGGAGGCACCGTTTTACGGTGGTTCTCCTCCTACCTCTCTGGCCGATCGCAATTTGTGTTGGCAGGGGAGCAGAGGTCGACCCCGAGACCCCTCACATGTGGGGTGCCTCAGGGGTCGGTCCTCTCGCCTCTCCTGTTTAATGCATACATGAAGCCGCTGGGTGAGATCATCCGTGGTTTTGGGGTAGAGTACCATCTATACGCTGATGATACTCAGCTGTATATATCTACCCCAAACCACCCCAACGATGCCGTAGCGGTGATGTGCCAGTGCCTGGAAGCCGTGCGGATCTGGATGGGAAGCAACGGACTCGGGCTCAACCCGACCAAGACCGAGTGGCTGTGGTTTCCGGCTGCCCGATTCAACCAGCTCTCTCCAACGCTGGCCATAGGGGGCAAACATCTTGCCCCTGTGGATGGGGTGCGCAATTTGGGTGTCCTCCTGGATACCCGGCTGTCTATGGAAGAGCAAGTGACAGCCGTGGCCAGGAGGGCGTTTTACCAGGTTCGCCTGGTCCGCCAATTGCGCCCCCTATTGGATCGGGACGCCCTTCGCACAGTCACTCATGCCCTCGTGACATCCCGACTGGACTATTGTAACTCTCTCTACATGGGGCTCCCCTTGAAGTGCACCCGGAGGCTTCAGTTAGTTCAGAATGCAGCCGCGCGAGCAATCATGGGAACCACTAGGTTTACCCACATTACACCGCTCTTACGCGAGCTGCACTGGCTGCCTGTCGTCTTCCGGGTGCGCTTCAAGGTGTTAACTATCATCTTTAAAGCGCTCCATGGCTCGGGACCTAGCTACCTGCAGGATCGGATCCTGCCTCACACATCCTCACGGCCGATTCGCTCCCACAGAGAGGGACTTCTCCGGGTGCCGTCCACTAGACTTTGTCAGCGGGCGACGCCCAGGGGAAGGGCTCTCTCTGTGGCGGGCCCGGCCCTCTGGAACGACCTTCCCCCCGATATTAGAACGACCACGGACCTCCGCTCCTTCCGCTTGAAATTGAAGACTCATCTTTTCCGCCTGGCCGGCCTAGGGTAGTCTCTCTCTCTATGGGTTTTTAAATGTATGGGGATTTTTAGTTAATGGGATTTTAGCACAGGAACTAATTTAATCTGTTTTAATTTTGCTATGTATGTTGTATATTTATTGTTTTTATTTCCCCTGTGCACCGCCCCGAGTCCCTGTGGGGAGAGGGAGCGGTCAATAAATTTGGCTATTATTATTATTATTATTATTATTATTATTATTAAAAAGAGAAAAGAGAATAGATGGCAGGGAAGGCTGTTCTTTCATCCTCTGTGTTATCACATCATACCTGCAAACAGCAAATGCGAGAGCCCCTTAGAAAACTATGGTTCCCTCTACCTCCATTGGGAAGCAGATCAGAGTGACAAAGTAGATAGAGGAAAGAAATAAACAACATTTTGCCTCTCACACATTTCTGGTAATGGAAAGAAAGGAGAAATACTGCAAGTTAGATCTGGGAGAGGGTGGTAACTTTGAAAGATGAAAAGGATGATAGAGAAGCCAGGAATTCTCTTGTATTTTGATCAGAGCCAGAGGAAAATTTGCAGCTTTGTAAAGTTTACCACAGTTTTGAGAAATGCCCTGAAATTCATACTTCTGCCCAGCTTGGATGGCTTCCATGGCATCTTTGCGTTACATCCCAAGAGTTCTGCTGAAGATTGGGTATATATCGTACCCTCTGATCTATAGGCACACACCCTAAGTCCAGTTTGAGAAGAATCCTGGAAAAAGAAATTAGCTTGAGAGCATAGCATCACTGCACAGCAAATTTGTACTTAGCAACTTAATATTTGTATAAGCCTGGATGGATTTGTAACTTTGAAGGAACATAGAGTTTAATAAAAACCATCAAACCCAAAACTCTGACTTGATTTAAAGCTATTCTTCTTCTAAGGTCTCCGCTTGTGAATTTGTGGTCTCCCTCTCTCTCTTAATTTTGAACAGAAAAACTGATATCTTCCTTTTAGAAAGGTGGGGAGGACCCCTCTCTTTACTAAGACATGAGCTTCATAAAGCCCGTAGGGCTGAGTAGCATGCAGAGGATACCACCAGCCAGTAGCATTTGGGCACAGCATGACACAGGGAATCATACACACATCCATGCTTACAAAGATCAGAATGGAGCACAATGCCTTTTGCCGTCACAGTGAGCAAAAATCTTAAACCAAGATTAACCTTGAAGCTCAAATGAGATAAAAACAAATAGAAATTTCTCCACAGGAATAAGCGCTTAATATAAAGGAAAGAATTTCATAACTTGTGTAAGTTTAATTAAGGGGGGGAAATCCTGGCACGATATAGGCTGTCTTGGAATGACACGCTTAAATGTGTATTCAGGGCAGGGGCATAGAAGGCTCTCACATCTCATCATTAACACACTCGCTGATCCTATAGATGGTCACAGCACACAGTTGGTGCTAGATAAATGTTAAACGCTACTTGAAGCTGCTGCACTGATGATGTTACATTGGCTGGCTACTTCTTAGAAATAATCCTACAATGTGACAGTTATTCTTTAGTTTGGAATTCTGACTTCTTTCTTGACTCCTTCCTTTAATTCTAGCTGGGTTTTTTGTTTTTTTTACTTGTTCCTTGATCTCATCCTCTGGCTTGCCTTTTGATCTTGATTTGTTCTGCAATCACAGCTTCTGGTTCCTAGCTAACTTCACACTGCTGCCCTTTAACTGAAAACTACATTTCCCATGGATCCCATTAGAGGAAAAAACTGCTTCTGAGCCTCCAGGTCTTGTGCAGTCACCAGCCAAAATCTCTCCATTGAAAGAGTTGGACCCTGAGGCTATCTATTTTGAGCATCTCAAAACAAATGTTTTTGCTGGAAAAAGTGAAGAAAAGAGGCAGCTGAAATTATCAAGAATCTGAGGCAATTCCTCAGTGACTAAAGGTTAACGCTGGGAAATTATTATTCATAGAAGAGTATTTATAAAAGAATGCACATATAGTAAATCGTAACACAAAGAGCTATTCCTCCCTCTCTCATAATAATAAACTCTAGTGTTACCCAATGAAGGTGAGTAGTGGGAGAGGATTAAAAAAAGAGCAAGAGCAAACTTCAATAATGAATTTCAGCTCTAGAAGCTACAGTGATGCTGCTAAATTAGACACCTTTAAAAGGGAATAAGACTATGGATAGTCCACTGACAATAATTAGTAGTCATTCTCACTATGAGCTTCTCATCAGCATCTGCTTGGCCACAAGGAGAAACAGGTAGACAGGTTCTTCCAAAGGAGTTATTTCATTACTTGGGGTCCTCCTAGATTTATGACTCTGCTTAAAAAAGATTAAAAGGCCATGGCCAGGAGGCCTTGGCCCATCTCTGACTAGTGAGACAACTGCAGTTCTTCCTAGACCAAATTCTTTCTAAACCGAAATTTATGGAAAGAGTGACTTATGGCTGACTGGTTGAACTATGGCAACCCACATATATGAAACAATACTTGGCGACAACTCAGATGCTACGTCTGTTGCTTCTGAGAATGCATCAGCCAGACTTCTAATGGGACAACTGGTGGACATTGCTATAAATAGACTTCTAGACCAAATTCAAATTGTGGTTTATTACCTGACTAAGACATCTAGAGCACAGCACCAGAAACTATCATCTTTTGCCACATTCAACTCTGTCCATCCAATTTCTCTAGAGAGAAAACCCTACTTATAGACCATCCTCCATATGGGTAAGTTCATGGGACTTCTCTGTAATCGCTGCCATGCTCTTGAGAGATACGTAGCTCCCTCTCTTGTTTTTCATAAGACAGTTAAAACCTTTTTGTTCCCTTGTACCTTTCACCCCAAGCACTCATCTTAATATGCATAATAACTGTTGCTTTATTTTACTGTTTTTATTTCTTTGCCCAGTTGTATGTATTGCTCATAGATTCACAATTGTGGCTATAGAGGGGCAACAAGAGAATAATTACAAAATGAAAAAGCCTTGCCACAAAGCCAGTGGTCCTAAACCCTTGAGAGACTAAACTGTCTAAATCTGTTACAATCACCTAAAGAACAGTAGTTGCGCAATATATAGTGATCATATCAGTGGAAATAGATCCCATCAAAAGGAACATGACCTGGTTCTAAAGAAAGGATAGTCATGACTGTACCCAAAAGATTAACTAGATTTGGGCATTTACTCAAAAAAAAAGAAAGGCACCCTTGCTTCAAAGAAGAAGCACTCTTCTTGATTCATTCAGGAAGCCTAACAAGACATTGGCTTAGAAGTGTATATAGTTTTCTCTTTTATTTCCAGTTCAGTTTTGCTTAAGAGCAAAAAGAGAGAGAAATACACCATATTATAGCTCATTAAAAGAATCAGACAGGAATGTAATCTCCATTTCAACATATCCGCACACACGAGAAACACACACGGACACATAAATATTCAAAATATTAATATATACCATTAATGATAAGTCATGCAGCTTACATAGCAGGCTTTAAAAATACTGATGAGATTTCCCTTCAAGAAAAGTGGAAAGAATGGGATAAAATAGACAGGCGTCTAGCCTCTTTCTGTGTCCCTGCCTGACATATGTTCTAGGGACACAATCAGAAGTCACATACTCACTGCTGAAGAGCCATAATTAAACTGGCTTAAACTTTAATAGCATTTCTCCTGAGAAACGAGGGGAAAAGGAGAAAAGAGAAGGGAGGGAATCTCCATCTACAATGTTGTGCAACCTCCTAAACTTTTATGGAAACAATTACACAATTCCTCTATTTTGCCTCCACATTTGCAAAACAGATCATCTTAAAAATGAAGTCAAATAAAACATTTTCTATTAACGGTGAAAAGTTGCTTTTGTAAAGGTTAGAGAGATCAACAGTATCAGATGCTTCCAGCAGTGTGGCGTTTCCACCCAACACATGCTTTTAATAAAAATAATCAGAGCTGAAGTCCAATCTTTGCCGTTATTATTATTATTTTTCCTTGCCTCAAAGCTGGTGAATGTTAATGGTCTTCATCTTTTGCTGGTTAGATGAGAAAAGTAGGAGGGGAGTTACTCAAGGCATCTCATTGTTTTCAGATTCCACAAGCCAAAGTAGACAGCGCTGGGCGGAAAGTTGGTGGCTGGAATTCTGCTATTTTTCTTTCTGTCATGGCGGCAGGGAGGGGCAGCTTGGATCAATGCTGTGCCATGGAATGGAAGGAAATCTGCTACTTGGCCCTGAGGCAATAGATCATCCCTTCTATCGTGAGCCAGAACTGAAAAATCTACATCTTGAGCAAGAAGCAGCTAAAGCAATGATTTAAATAGTGGTGTTTTCTTCTCCATATTCTCTCACAATAAGCCCAGCCACCAAAGGAAGAAAGAGAGATCCTTCAAAAGAATATTACTGAAGTACACCCATCCAGTGGTGGGTTGCTGGCGATCCTGACCAATACGGCCGTATCAGTAGTGGCCTGGAGTATACCGGTACGGTGGCTCATTTGACTCACCTGCCCACACTCTATAGCTGTATTTATGCCAAAAGGCACACTGCGCATGCACACCCCAACAAGCAGCTGGGTGTCACAGGAGCAGTGGATTGCACATGCGTGCACAGCACACATCAGACGCATGCATGGACAGACTGTGATCGGTGTACCAGTAGAGACAGTAAGAGTAACCCACCACTGCACCTATCTCAGTTTAGTTTCTGTAAAAGATCAGGAATGTTTATGTTTTATGTTTATGTTTATTCGGATTTGTATACCGCCCTTTCTCCCTTACAAGACTCAGGGCGGTGAACAGGCGATAATAAAAACAACAATAAAAACATCTGATACAGTAACTATACTAAAAATATACTAAAAATAAATTAAACACAGGCCTGTTCTAAAATACCCTCTAAAACCCCTAGTAAAAACATATTAAAACTACGCCAGGCCGGACACACGAAATAGATGGGTTTTCTAGGAAGGAATAACCATTCAAATACATTATAGAATAGCAGAGTTGGAAGGGATCTTGGAGGTCTTCTAGTCCAACCCCCTGCCTAGGCAGGAAGCCCTATACCATTTCAGACAAATGGCTATCCAACATCTTCTTAAAGGCTTCCAGGGTTGGGGCATTCACAACTTCTGGAGGCAAGCTGTTCCAGAGGTTAATTGTTCCAACTGTCAGGAAATTTCTCCTCAGTTCTAAGTTGCTTCTCTCCTTGATTAGTTTCCACCCATTGTTTCTTGTCCTGCCCCCAGGTGCCTTGGAGAATAGTTTGACTCCCTCTTCTTTGTGGCAACCCCTGAGATATCGGAAGACTGCTATCAGTGTGTCCCCTAGTCCTTCTTTTCATTAAACTAGACATACCCAGTTCCTGCAACTGTTCCTCATATGTTTTAGCCTCCAGTTCTTCCTAACAGTTTCCATTAAAACTGAGTTTTTGTCAGGCCCAAGTAGAACTTTGGGGAAACAGGAGGCATCTGAGGGCAAAAGCTATAAGCAAAATGTACTTTTTAAAAAGTGATGATGTTCATCGATGGCATTCGAAGAAGACTTTGACATCTAACAGATTGTGGGCTGTCCACAATGTGGCTGGAGGTGGCTGGGAGGTCCTGTACAGGCATGAAATGTTCTGCCACATGTCAGGCAGACCTGTGTGGGCACCATTGTTGCAGCATCTGCAGCTCTGGCTTTGTGAAGTGCCCGCTTCTCTTGTACCATAGTTGCTCTTCTGTCCTCAGATGTCTGGCAGCCTTGGTGGATCAGGTGTGCCATTTTGATCGATCTTGTACCAGGGTTTCCCAGGAGGTGGAGTCAATTTACAGGGACTTTAAGGAGGCTTTCAACATGTCTTTGTATCATTTCCCTTGTCCCCCCATTTGATCGCTTTCCTTGAGGAGCTGTTTAGGAATGTGATGGTGTGGCATCCTTGCAACGTGGCCTGCCCAGCGTGTCTGGGCTTTCATCAGCAGGGTGTGAACCAATCGCAGGCCTGCTCTGGAGATAGCTTCTGTGTCTGGCACCTTGTCCTTCTACTGGATCCTCAGAATTCAACGGGGGCAGGCCATGTGGATGTGGTACAATTGCCTACCGTGCCTCCTGTATACTGTCCAAGTCTCACTGGCATACATCAGGGTAGTTAGCACTACTGCTCAGTAGACTTTGAGCTTTGTAGCAAAGCTTATTCCATGGTTTTAAAAAGTATGTTTACAGAGAACTTCAATGTGAGGAAAACAGTGTACTTAAAAAGTCAAGAGATTTTTTTTCTCTTTGGAAATGTTCGTTGCTGATCTGGTCCAATCAGGGATGGTGGTGGATTGGCTGTCACTTTCCTATCTTGTTAATTAATTTTGGCCAATGTGAATTGACAGAATATGCCAGTTCAGGAAGAATGAGACAGCTTTAGGAGCTAATGCTGCAACTTCTTGTACTGAAATTCTGACAAACTGATTGGTCCAGCCATATTTTTCTTAAAAGTTGTTCCTTTGCTACCCTCATTATGAGTGACCGAATGGCTTGCACATTTAAAATAGGTTAGAATAAATCAGCTTTCATTTTCAATTTGTCTTTTTTAAGACTTGAAATTGTTTATCATAAAGGAGCTCAGGAACAAGAACGAAATTATATTTTTAATACAATTTTCTTCAAACTGCTGCCCTCCAGAAGTGTTGGAAATGCAGCTCCCATAAATCTCAACAAAGATATTATTTCAGAAGCAAAATATCTTTCTCCACTTCTTAAAATTAAAACAGTTTGACCAAACATTTATCTCATTATACTACTGTTGTATTTTTTAAAATACTAATGCTTTCAACAAAAAGCAAAATTGGAAACTGTGTAATACAAATCAGCTCTGCCCTTAAAGTAGGTTTTCTTAAGTTATCCACCTTGTATATTTCAAGCTGTATTTAAGTCACTTAAATTGTATTTAAACCATTTAGTCATACTTTAGTCCATGCATTAGAACAGCGTTTCTCAACTTTGATATCTTGAAGATGTGTGGATATCAACTTCCCCATGCTGACTGGGGAATTCTGGGAGTTGAAGTCCACGCATCTTTAAGCCACCATGGTCGAGAAGCACTGCATTAGATGAACAGGAACACAGCATGTGACCAGTGTGAATTAGGTTCTATCAAGGCAATCAACATTTTCATTTGACTGAGAAGTTGGAGGGAAAAAAGCTGATTTGATAGAACACACTGGTCCATAATTTGTTTGTTTTTTTAAAGCATAATATGACTACATCCATATCTGGGTTGCACAATTCCAATTCTTGCACATTCCAAAAGCAGAGCTAAAATCATTGTAGAATTCTATGTTTTGTATAAAAAATACTACTAAGCAAGTACTGTAGTGCTTCATGCAGAAAGACCTAAGATCAATATTTCTTCCTACAGTATATGACTTCTCCCATTCTTGCAAATACTTTTCCAGCAATCTCACATGTGCATGGTAAAAGTCTGGGGAAAGTAAACCATAATGACAATAATGTAGGAGATGATCAGGCTGATCCCAAGAGTCGAGTCAAATGCATCATCAATTCGGAGATGCTATGCCCCTCTAAAAGACTATGTCCAGCCTCCCTTGAAGTCCATTGACTCTTACCAGGCACCAATTTGCCTTGATCGTTAGTAGATCAGAATCTTGTATATACTGTAGATCAGGGGTCCCCAACCTTTTTGGCACCAGGGACCGGTTTCATGTAAAAAAAAATCCGTGGACTGGTGGTAGCCTCCAGCGGGTGAGTTGAGTCACGTGGGCCGTGCACATGTTCGGCAGTCACGTGCAACCAGGCGGGAAAGCTGCCAGGGGTCCCGGGCGAAGGATCCTCAGCTGGGGCAGAGAAAGACGGGCTGTGTCCTGGGCAGGAGGGCCTGGCATCCCCTTCCCCCCACGCGGCCGGGTGGTGCCCCAAACCCCCCCAATGCAGGCCATTGCCCCCATCCCGTTGCCCCCCGGCCAGCCACCAGGATAGCGGAGTGTTTGCTACACTTTCCTAAGAGTTGCGCTACTCTCTCCACCGCTCACTCCGGCCCGGTTACTATCAGGCCACAGACTAGCACTGGTTCGCGGCCCAAGGGTTGGGGACCCCTGCTGTAGATAGCATGGAATAAACTCGTAGTGCTTTTGAACTTACCATATTTTTTGGAGTATAAGATGCACCTTTTTCCCTCAAAAAAAGGGTGAAAATCTGTGTGCATCTTATACACTGAATACAGCATTCCTGGCCTCCCAAAACCCCACCCCCTTCACAAAAATGGCCATGCATAGCCTTTAGGAGGCTTTCAGAGTGCTCCTGGGGGCTGAGGAGGGCAAAAAATGGGCTGTTTTTTTTCTCGTTCCCTCCCCCCCCCCGACCCCAGGAGCATTCTATAAGTCTCCTAAAAGCTAAGCATGCCCTTTTTTTGACAAAATATGGACCCGTTTTCATGAAAAATGGGTTGTTTTGGGGGAAGTCTGCAGAGTGCAAAAACTTTTTTTTATTTGCCTCTTCAAAAACATGGTGCGTCTTATACTCCAGGGTATCTTATACTCCGAAAAATATGGTATCTTGGTTCCTGATTTCTTGTGCCTGACAAACAATATATCACATCATTCTTATTATGGAGTTTTGTTTTGCTTCAAACACAAATTTTAATTCCTGCAGCATACCTATAATGCTACAGTTTTCCTGTTTCCCTCACCCTCATGCATCAGGAACAAAAGAAACATCTTTTGGAATCCTTTTGTTTTCAGAAGACGTGAGGAATTCCAGGAGCCGGGTCTCTGACCACTATCTGAATCAGATTTTAAAAATGAAAAATGAGTTTTGCTACCTGCCAAGAGTGTTCTTAGCCTGTGGTGAAGCTAAAAAAAGATGTAGGAGAACTTTAGCATCTGGAATGTCTCTCTCTTAGAGGGGAATTTTAGAAAGAATTTATATTTCAACTTTCAAAAACCAAGAAAGTCATTTCCAAAAGTGTATGAAAATCTACCAGATTTTCTATTTATGAATTCCAGAGATTTAGTTAATTGGGAGCCAATATTTTACAGTTTAAAAATCCATAGACATACCTTTCACTTTTACATAGTTCTTGAAGTACTTTAATGATACAGGAATTAATGAAATGTTTAGGAAGTGAAAAATCAACTGTCACATTTTTTTGACACCAGGAAGGTAATGCATAAAACTGTGATTACTTTTTTTTTTTTTGCAGAAGTGTGTAACAATGACTATTCTCCTTTCTCTCTCTCTTTCTCCCTGATAATATTGGTATATGCAAATAATTGCCTTTCTTCTCTTTTTGATACAATTTCATTATTTGCATAGCTACTAGTGGTCCACCAATAAAGGCAAACGTCATATTAGGATTCATGACAGTTTTCACATTGTATTATCAATATGTGGAAATAATTGTCTGCTCTGAGATTAAATTACATTATTGTGTATCTTTTTTTATGCCTAATAAATAATGATGGATGGCTTTTATTTTCATCACCACCTGCAACCATTTAGTCACCCCTTGACTATTCAAGATAAAATAATAAAAGGCGAGTGTTATGTTGCAAGTCACAGAATGAAGTCAAAATAGTTGCCTGTGTTGCATTTTTGTGTGCTCTATTTTGGTTCATACTGTCGTAAAAGACTCAATCATATGCTTCAATGTCAAAGACTAGGTACCAACAGATGGCCATTGTCTGAACTAAACAGGCAAGAGGCAAGACTCCACTTATATAATAATTGTCTCACATGAATTTTTTTTCCACTTCTCATGTGTAAATAAATTAAATGTGGTTATAATCCAGAGTAAGAAAGAGCTTTTAGCAGCTTACTCAATGATAAAATTTACTATATGGAGCGGAGAAAGTCAGTACCCTATTCAAGACTTTACTAACAGTAAATAAATATATATATGAATTACAAGTTGTACAACCAACTTTGAGCCACTCTGAGAGTGAGATGGGAGTTGTCTGAATTTAATAATAAATAAATAAAAAGGAAGGAAGGAAGGAAAGAAAAGAAAGAAAGAAAGAAAGAAAGAAAGAAAGAAAGAAAGAAAGAAAGAAAGAAAGAAAGAAAGAAAGAAAGAAAGAAAGAAAGAAAGAAAGAAAGAAAGAAATTGCAAATGAAAAATGTAGCTTCTTCAACAGACCATTCCAAAGGTGCTTTCTTCAAGAAGCAACTGAACTTTTTGGTTTTTCTTTGAAGACATTTCGCTTCTTGGATGAGAAGAGAAATGTCTTCAAAGAAACACCAGAAAGTCCAGTTGCCTCTTGGGGGGAAAAGAACTTTTGGGACAACATGACCTGGATGACTGAGAATCTCCATAGACGTTCAGTGAAGATGTTTGCACCTTACGCATGGGAACTATAAACACATTTTGCTGCCAAAATATGTGACATTTAGGATGAAACTAACTATGCATAATGCATTGAGCCATTTAGAGTTGAATGTTGAGATGGGTGGGTGGGTGGGTGGGTGGGTGAGTAGGCAGGCAGGCAGGCAGGCAATTATTTTTCAGGGTTCTTTTTATATATTATAATGGATATCACACATATATATCACATTATAAAGAACAAGGTGCTTTGTGGATCTTTTTTATATCTGACTAAGCCAGATGTTAAGTCCTGTCAATAGTTGATGGATTGAGAAGAGAACATCAAGTATATTGTCCTGCTTTGTCAAAACAACAGCACTTACAAAACTGACTTGACTTCAAGACCTTCTCAAATCCTATCGCATTACACTTTGAGTGGCGTCTCCTGCTCATTAAGGAATGTTGGCTGCTAACTTTTCAGCTGATTTTAAGCATATAGAAAATGCTTTTAGATTAGATGGCTACGCCTATTACTTTCTCATGCTTTTAGAATTCCTAGAAGAAACAACACGCAGTGATATGTAGTTTATCTATTTTAAGACTTTTCCTTCATTACCCATAGTAAGTGATAGTAAGAAACAGAAAAATTGAGTTCATTTATAATAAAACTCTCCAATGCTGCATTTATTTAATGTGTTTCTGTTTGTATATTTTCCATTTATATCCAATCCAAAAAGCCCAGGGCATAGCCATGTAAATATCTAAAATTTAAATTAAATTAAAATTGTTGTACTTCAATTTGGATTCTACAGCCTCCTTTGAGAAAATTTAAACTGCAAATTGTTCTTATTACTATGAGAGAATAAGAATAGTGATGGTATTTACTAGTAATAACAAAACAGCTTTATTTTTGTTTTAAACTAAAAAAAAACCCCAAAGCCTCTGATGTTAAAACACACTGATGTTAAAATTTTAGCAAGGATTCTCTAATTCTGTTATCACATTTGTAATTTTTGGTGCTTTACTTTAAAGTGGGATAGACACATCTTCTAAAAATGTCTGGATAATTATATAGTAGCAGGGAAATTATGTTAGCATAATTCTCATCTAATTTTTTTTAAAAGTTACACCAGGGATTTTCAGGGTTTTGGCTTCTCTGTGCAATCCTGAGCCTCACAGTATTTAGCCACACTAAGGTGCCAATCTCAATAAGTTAAAAACAATTAAAACAATTCTACATGTGCAAGCATACTATGAATCGTATTATTTTCTCTATCCCGTGCATTGCACATTTTATCTCCTTTCTTCAGTAGCTCCATGTAGGCTTACAGTTTCATGCTATCTTATCATCTTCTGAATGTTTGGGATCTCATGGGGATGGGAGGTCCAAAGACATTTTGGCAATGGCTATAGTTGGAAGTCAACACTTGGCTTTCAATTGATTCCAGACACTAAAGGGAGGACATTTTTTCAAAAAATAATGAAAAATTGCTGTAAGTAAATGTTGACATTCCAGTTATGAGAACTCTGAAGAAGGTGTACAGGAATGTTCTCGGAACTACTGTGTTGTTGGCCCATGGGATATACAACACTTTAAAAATATTTATAATTTATACAGTTAACTGTATAATTTATAGTGTTATTCTAATACAATAAAGGAGAATATTTGTAGCTGAGGGTTGAAATGAGGAGTCCTTGGTGCTCTCTGAGCTTGCTTGTTTTCTTGCAGAAGCTTCATTACCCAAACTAGGTAATGATGATCAGTAAAGTGATGATGTTACCTAGTTGGGTAATGAAACGTCTCCAAGAAAACAAACCAGCTCAGAGAGTGCTAAGGGCCCCTATTTTAATACATGGACGTATAACTGTTATAAACTCGGTACACCACAGTTCTGACTAAAATATCACCTTCATTCTTGGCTATCTATGATTGTAGTTAGTATTTTCCCCAATTATATGAAAAAGGAGATCTTGAAAACAGTACTAAAACTACCTTTCTCCATCTTATGATTTTGGCAGAACTTTGGTAGAGGAGCTAGTTTTGAAATGATCTATACCAGGGGTCTGCAAAGTCGGCTCTTTTAAGACTGGTGGACTTCAACTCCCAGAATTCCCCAGCCAACTTTGCTGGCTGGGGAACTCTGGGAGTTGAAGTCCACCAGTCTTAAAAGAGCCGACTTTGCAGACCCCTGATCTATACCAAGAAGCACCATGTCTTCACTTAATTCTGGAATACCAAACAAGAGCCGACTTTGCAGACCCCTGATCTATACCAAGAAGCACCATGTCTTCACTTAATTCTGGAATACCAAACAAGTCCTTAATACAGGGCATTCGTTTATATATAGGGGCATCTACTGATATTCACTATCTGGCTTCATACTATGAAATGGTCTGTTTCAGCTGGAAGCCCTGGAAATCTAATGGGAAGGGGGAGGGGTCATTACTATGTATGCATGTTGTTGGCCAGGGGGAAAGGAAAGGGGGAAGGGGGAGGAGAAGGGGAAGAAAAGGAAAGGGGGAAGGGTAGGGAAGGGAAGGAATCACTTTAAAATCTCACTTCCCTGCTGCTGCATAATAATAATAACAAAAATACCATTAGAAATAGCAGCATTAATATACTTGCAACATATTTCTATCTGGCACAGCAAGAACAATATCTGGGAATTCTCTGGCTGCATTTTCCTGCTCTCCATCTGCAAACAGGAGCCGCCAATGCTGGTGAGAACAAGAAATTTTAAAAAAACCAAGCCAGAAATGTCCTTACATCTCTCGCAAGCCAACAGTAAGGATAAGAGACTGTCCTACAGTTCCCAATATATCCCAAAGAGCTAGAATTGGAATTCCTAGGCAGCAGGAAGTGAAGCTCCCAATGCAGTTCTACCACTGCACTTGTTTTAATAAAAAGCATGCAGAACCAATCTACTTTTTATTTATTTTTTTAGAGCTTCTAGCCCAGGAGGATCCTCTTCTGGGAATATCTGAATCTGAATCAGCAAGAGAAGAACCACAGCCAGCAGCATAAGAGGGGAGGCGTGTTTAAAGTACGCAAGATGGCAGTTATGCCATTTGATCAAAGCTTTGATTTTTCATATGTGTGGGCAGTGGTGGGTTTACTACCAGTTCACTCCACGCATGCCCACTCGCTTTGTGGGTGCATGCATCACTTCCGCACATGCATCCGGCCTTCCGCGCATGCGCTTTGTGTGCATGTGCACAATCTGTGCATGGTCCAGGCCTCAAAAATGTGGCTAAATAGGATGGCATAGAGCTGGGGCGGATGGGCGGGCCCATGATTTCCGCTACTGGCGCAGATGAACTGGTCTGAATGAACCAGTCCGATCTGGCTGAATACCACCACAGTGTGGGCCATACTTGAGCACATATGAAAGGATGCTTGGTCTTTGATTTCAATGCTGTGGTCTTCCTTGTTTTGTTGTCCTCCACAGCTGTAGCTAGCAAAGAAAGATTAAATCATCTCTTCCTTTTCTCTGTTTGCCATTTTAAGCTGCTGAGGCTATGCTGGGCATGGCCCTACATGCCTTTGGATTGGACAGATGCTTATGGTATGTAATATCCAATTGGTCTTCTACATTCTTCCAACTGTTTGGAAAGTCTATAGAGATTCTCTGTCATCCAGGTCATGGTTGTCCCAAAGGTGCTTTTTTCAAAAGGCAATCGGGCTTACTTTGCGACTGGACAAAGAAAGTTCAGTTGCCTTTTCAAAAGCATCTATTGGACAATTATTTTGAAAATATTTATTAGGCCTGTCTTCTTTTTAAAAAAAGTGGGGGGAAAGAAAACTTTCATTTTAGCCAATATAAACAAAGAAAAATAGCAAATATTTGTTACCACTTTATGACTCATTCTATCATCAAGGAGCATGTTAGAGTCTTTCCACTGCTTGTGTTGAAAAGGGGTTTCCAGGGGCCTCATGTTTTATTGTTTGTTTTACAGAGAGTGAAATATTATTTTATTATTTGTTTGTTTGTTTGCTTCAGTATGTTATATTTCCTAAGTTGTTATGGCAGCATATAATTTCCTTATTTCAGTGAATTTCCATACATGCTCCATGGCTAATTCTGAATGCTTCCAGCCATGGCTACTCACTGCCAGCCCCAACATTTTCTCAGATACACATTGATTTGGACCCATGAGTGTTGAGAGAAAAATTAACAAGAGACCTCTTTGTTTCTCCGTTTAAAATCAAGTCATATGGCACAGATATACTGGATTGTCCAGGGTGAAGCGAGAGGAAGATAGGTGGATGCATCTTGTGATCCCTTCAGAGACCTAGTGACCTTCCCTTCACCCTGATTCCGAATGTAGACGTAGCAATGTCCTGAAAGACTCCTAACCTATGCCTGAAATAAACCAAACTGATAAGTTGGTGGAGCAGAAAGGGGGCCTCTGAAATTGGCAGATGACTTATTGTAGATAATTTCTTCACCAATAATATGTTACTTAGAAAACCTGAAAGATGAATAAAGTCCAAGCCCATCCCATCGTACATTAAAGAGAGCAGTTTGATGGTTTATTAGTTGCTCAATGAGGTTGGGTCAGAGGAGAAACATAGCCAGAAGGATCCCCAATTGCTGCCCTTAAGATGCCCCCCATTAAAACGGTAAAGAAAAGTTCATCCTCAGCTGTATAACTAAAGCAGAAGAAAGCTAAGCTAGCAAAATTTCCCACCATGCCTTTCTTGCAACTCAAGGGTGGAAAAATACAGGTCAAGAAAAAGCCACGAGAAAAAAGCTCCTTGATTTCTAACAACCCAAATGATGAGAATTGGTCGTCCCAGTTCCAACCACTATTGTGTTGATTTGCATAAATTCACACCAAGGTTCTTCCAAAAGTCCTAATGTACAGATACATATTGAAAACATGTGTTTGCTATTAGGACATTATTTTAGAACTTTGTGTTACCTTTCTCTCTCACTCTAGCCACCATAAATATCAGTAGTATGATAAACAAAGTCTTCAGTTTCAGAAGAAAATGAGCCAACATGTTCTTTAACATCTATGCAATGTTCAAGCCATTGTCAATATACATGTGGTTGTAGGATTCACCTCATTAAATCAACAGTTAAACAAGTTTAATACACACCATTCTATTGTATTTCTTAGCCAGTCGCCAACAGTCCATCACTGTTGACTTCTCTCTTGGCATTTGAAATCAAGAATTCATTTGGTATCACAGCAGGTGTTTCAATTCATGTAAAAGTTCAAATTAAATGTTGATTCTGAGTGCCAGAAAGTATTAGGCTGAATAGAAATGGGGATTGGGAGAAGGGGGCCATTCTTGAATTGTGAACAAAATTTGAGACCTCTACTCGAATAGAAATGCTGTCCAATTAAAACATGATTTTCAAAATTAAAGCAAAACAGATGCTGAAGGCTCAACATTCGGCTGACTTAACCCCTGTCTTCTAAAATCACAAGTCTAGAAATATCGATATTGTGGATAGGTCACCACATGTTGTCAATATTGCAAGAAACATAAGAAGACATTCTTGTTCAAAACTCATCGGAAGAACAAGTTCTCTTAGCTATATTTTACTTAAGTTGCTAGGCTGACCGTTGAAAAATATTAGTTGCTCAAAATTATCTCATGTGACTTTCCTCCAGCCATAGAGGTGCTTCAAAAAGTTTTGTAAAGAGTAACAGAAGCAGAATCCACCTTCTCATAGTGTGTGCGTGCATGTGTTATTTTGTTTCCATGAGCGCATCTGCTCACATTGATAATAAAGATTCAAATTCAAATTGTTGCTTTGTTCATAAGATAACAATATGTTATCTCCACTGTTAAGGGCTTGTCTTAATGATTTCTGCCCTATTTCTGTTTATTTCAGAAATGAATTCAGACTCTACAAATGATCATAACCCAAGAAAATGCTAAAATGCTATCTCGGTTAATTGTGGCTGTTTAATTCTTTTAGGTCATTCAAAGTTTAACATCGTGAGATCACAATTGTGAGCGCTAGGTTGTGTGTGTTACAAAACAGTATCAACAACTGAAAATTGACATTTCAGTATCTGCATCCACCCAAGCAGCCATGTTTTGTATTTCTTCTGGGCATGTCCGTCTAAAAGAGATGAGCCCAGAGAACATGTGATTTTTGGTGAACAGATCTTTCAAATATTAATCAACATGGCCAACATCCACACTCTGTTTGCTTTATAAACATTCTATCGTGTCAGTAGCCAACCTAAATCTCCCATTAGACAAGAACATACTGTGCCTCTTTCCCCCCCGAAGCAAGTGATAGGACTAGTTACAGCCAATTGATGTGCTCACCATTGGGTGCTGAGGACAAGGCATGTTCAAATTAAACATGAACTCAGAGTTAACTTTAAAATGTATTTTGTTCTGAAAATTGAGAACTCTGAGCAGCAGAAAGGTATCTGCTTTCCATTATGCTAATGGCCTTTTCTTCCCCTTGTCAACATTCAGGCCTATATCTAAGTGCAGAATTTGGCTCACGGCTCAGAAAACATCCTCTGTTTTTCTGATATGGGTTGTGTCTATGCTGTTGAAAAGCCAGATTCTGGATCTTTAAAACAAACAAAAAAAGTACTACAAAAGTTACTAATTTAATAACACCCTATTCCCATGAAATTGACATTTATTGTTTTTTTTTCTTTCCATTTCTCACTTATCAAGAAGAATCTCACTGACTTTGTATTAGAAACTGAGCTTCTTGAATCAAACTCACCGATTCTCATAAGCTTTCTATGAATTCTGCACAGGAGGACAGAATTGGTTGCACATTGCAGCATAACAATGCAAACAGACCTGCAGCTGGTTCCATTTAGGCTTTTTATCTTTTCTCATATGAGCTCCCAGTTCAAGATTCAAGGGAGGTGTCCATCAGCCCGATCTCCCTTCACTGTTTTTATATTGGACTTTTTTGTGTGTGTTCTGTATCATGCTGTTGCCATCCTTGTTCAGATTTTAGGAGAAGTGGCTAGGTTTACTGCACCAATCTCAGATTCAGGACATCATATTTTCTTCTGACATTTAGCATAATGAGGAGGGACAAGGGCACTGGAGATAAGGCCTCGGCTGAAAGGAGGTATGAGTGAGTGAGCATTTTTCTAGTTTAGGCATTCTGGGTGAATTCAATGAACACAAATAGTACAATTTATTGGTAAAGCCACGAAGACGGATAAGACAGTAATAATTTGATGTTTTAGGGCACCATTGACCCAACTTCTCACTTCCAAGATTCACATTTATTTGTTTGTTTGTTTGTTTATTTATGAACTCAAAAAGCTATTAGTTAGAATTGGATACATACAACATTTATTTTACATGCGATTCTGAGCAGGTTTACTTAAAATCAAACTTTATTGAGTGTAGTATAATACACACTCTTACATAAGATTGATCATACTTTTCTACAAATTATTTAAACATGGGAATCTCAAATGTTTTTTATTCAAGACTATTGTGCTGTTGAGAAAAGAGAGGTGGTTTTTTGTTGGAATTGTTAAATAACTGAGACGCAAGGAATAAGATGCCTAATGGTGGCATAGGATTCCTTAGATATAGCAGCATTACTATCTTTCTGAAACAAGGTAAGATTGTACTCTTCAGGTTAAGGTAAAGGTAAAGATTTCCCTGCACATGCATGCTAGCCATTTCCGACATTAGGGGGCGGTGCTCATCTCCGTTTCAAAGCCGAAGAGCTAGCACTGTCCGAAGACACCTCTGTGGTCATGTGCCCGGCATGACTAAAAGCTGAAGGGCCATATAACAATGTTACCTTCCCACCAAGGTGGTTCCTCTTTTTCTACTTGCATTTTTACATGCTTTGGAGCTGCTAGGTTGGCAGAAGCTGGGATAAGTAACAGGAGCTCACTCCATTATGCGGCACTAGGGATTCGAACCGCTGAACTACTGACTTTCTGATCGACAAGCTCAGCATATTAGCCACTGAGCCACCATGTCCCTCTTCAGGTTACTTAACTCCTAAATCTTCATGTTTTGCTTATTTACCTTTAGTGCCCTTGAAAGAAAGCTGAGAAAAGAATTAATATATTGATAGTTCCATCTTTTATTAATCCCGGGAACAGCATTATTTGATTCCAATTTCTACATCTTCCATGTTCATAAGTTCTAGTGGATACCTGGGCATATTGGAGAAATTTTGAGTAGTTTGGAGAACCGGTAAATACCACCTCTGACTGGCCCCATCCCCATCTATTCTTTGCCTCCCAAGTTCCAGCTGATCAGGAGGAAATACAATATCCTTCCCCCAGGAGTGGGAATGGTGATTTTACAGTATCCTTTCCCTGCCACACTCACCAAGTCATGGCCACCAAGCCATGCCACACTCACCAAGCCACGCCCACAGAACTGGTAGTAAAAAAAATTGAATCCCACTACTGCTGAAGATGATTAGTTGTTGATAGACTTATAGGATGATTTTAAGTAGGAATTGTTCCTAAACATAGCTTTAAGAATGTCCTATGTATACAAGCTGATCATGATTCTGAAATATGTATTCCAAAAGTTGTTTTGTCAGATTCTTAGTCCATGTACAAAGTTGGGCAGTCCCATCTATCTTAAGAGTTCCACTATTGACTACTGTGTTGAAACCTGGCACTGGATCTCTGTTTGAATACACTTTGTCCAAGGTATTTCATCTTCATTTGGAGCTTGTCAACATGTCCTCTTTTCTTTGATTATCCTTCACATATTTCCACCTCAGTAAGATGATTCCTTTTTAATTGAAGTCCCATGATATTGCCATTCTCTCTTTGCTGCTAACTGATGTAATAATAAACAGTTTGTCTATATACACCAAATTCACTCACAATCAAATAGGGGGGAGCCGAAAATGCTGCCCTGTATGTTAAATCAAAATGGTGGTATAAATGCAGTCCTTATAATGCATAGATGTTATTTCTGTTGTTAGATATGTTTTGTGTTGATAAATAGCCATAGCTAAAGAAGCAGCTAGTCGTACTGAGCCACATTTTAATTTACTATAATACACACTGAGATAATTCAGTAGAATCAATGCTAAGCTTGGATTCCAACTATTTACTTGAAAAATATTGGAAAAGTAAAATATTAGGCACATATCCAAGTATTTCAGGAACACTAGAAGCTGTTTTATAACATCCAAATTGTTTCAAGGATGAACAAGACCTAGAACCATAACTAGAACTACAGGTTTTTTGCATCAGATTAGCAAGTATTTCTGATCCCTGATTATTTAATCATAATGATGAGAGAAATGATAAAATACTAGGGTAATCCAGAATAGATAATGTATTTTAAAAGGACTTTGGTTGAATTCTGAAAAAAGTTGTTTCTTGGTTCAGGATTCTTTTGGGTATGTTTGCATCTTTCATACTAAATTCCAATTCTAAAACAAAGCAAAATAGATCCTATTAGCTTCAGTATTTGAAATCAAAATCAATTGTGATCCATTCTGATTTCTTATCAATAAATTTATCATCATCTGCTGATATATTATATATGTTGGTACATTAAACCACATTTATATTATTGTAGAATTGCAGTAATGGAGCGTCTTTGAAGATAGTTTGAAATGTTCATTCATTTATAATGTAGGTGATAGACTTTGGATTGGTGCTGGTGATTCAAACTGTGTTTCGTTGTCTCAAATATGACATTGCCTGCAAGAGCTATAGCAAAGGATGTTGAGCTTTACTAAAAAGAGATTGCTTGGCCTTATCACTGTTATCCTTTTTTGTACATAGCTATGAACTATGTTGCACATTCTATATGGACTCTAATGCTTATTTCTAGTTTTAGTGGACTGCTTTTTATTATTTTGATTTGTATTTCTCTGAATATTTTAATAATATAAAAATCAAAATAGATACAAGTTAATTGAATATGTAATGAATAATTAGAACTAGTTCGGTCTAGGCAGTGATGGTGTACCTTTTTTAGCTTGCGTGCCAAAAGCAGGGGAAGCGGAGGAGGGTCGTGGGTGGGTGTGCCACACCCATGATGCTATGTGCATGACCCCAGCGTGTCCAGTGCTCCCCCCCTTTTTAGTGTGCTTTTTTCACTCTCCCCAGGCTCCAGAGGCTTTATAAGTTGGGGAGCAGACTTCCAGTTTCCTCGTGGGGCAGGTTTTTCACGCTCCGGAGGCTTCAGGAAAGCTCCTGAAGCCTCCAGAGGGCGAAAAATGGCCTCAAAAGAAGGCTGAAGTCAGCTGGCCAGTACGCACATGTGCACTGGACAGCTGACAGGGCAACGCCTCGCATGCCATGACAAATGGTTCCGCGTGCCACCTGTGGTACACATGCCATAGGTTTGCCATCACAGGTCTAGGGCATGGCTGTCAAACTCCTGGCCTGCGGGCCGGATGCATCACATGCTGGCCACGTCCATGCCTGGTTTAATGAAGGGGGGGAAATCCAGATACATCATATGATGATGCCATGACAATATGAGTTTGATAACCGTGGTCTAGTGGTACCAAGGCACCAAGCTAGAAACTAGAAGACTATGATTCTAGTCCTACTTTAGCCATAAAAACTGGCTGGGTGACCTTGGTCCAGTCAATTTCTCTCAGCCTACAATGTCAGTCTTGAGTGGTAAGCCTGTCGGACAACCTCTGTCACAACAAATGGATAACTAATACGTTGATTAAAAAAAAACAACAGATCATGCACTTGTGTGAAAATGCTAGGAAAGTTTTTTTAAAAACTGATAAAGTAGTAAATATCCCAAGGACTATTCAAATTCCAAGCATAAATTTGAATTGCAAATCTGTCTTCTGAATTAGTTATCCACTGAATATTTACATCAAGAGCATCTTCTTACTCAGTTGTAAGAAACTATTAAGTTGTCCAGCTGCAACAAACTTAAATACAATTATGAAAAATAAGTAGTCAATATTTCAATACTGTGGAGCAGAAATTTTATGGGGGCACAGTGTAAAAGTTAATAATTCTGTAGACATATAAAAGAAAGCAAAGTTCAGCCTTTTTAATAATTATCTATAATCATAGCAAAGGCATATAAAAATAATAACTTAACAAAAGGACACAATATTTGCTCACTTATTAATCTCTTCTATTTAAATGACTTATGTATTATTACTTTTAATATTCTTTCCATGGAGGAATGTATGTGAGAGTTGGAGATAAAATGAGACAGATGTAGTGACCATGGTTACTATGGGAGCTGTTTCCTTAGCAATGGCAAAGCAAGTCGTCAAAGCAATCAAACATTTCTTCCCTTTCTCATTTTATTTGTTTTTACTAGTTTGCATAGACTGAGCAGCAGAGTCAGCTATTCAGAATAGACTTACTTCAAAGTAGGTGAGTAAAAACAGATGGGCAATGGGTCATCTTTCAAAACTGCCGGCTGAAAAATGGAGTTCAACAACTTTTGAATGATGACCAACCAACAATTAGTTTCTTTTCATGGTAGAATTTTGTCAACAGTAACAATAGCATTGTTGCGCCTTATTGGTCATGCCATTCCCCAAGCTTTCTGAAAACCACCCAGTTTAATTTAATCTTATTTTGTGTATTTTGTATCTTCTGCGTTTGGATGGCCCCTCTAGTCTAAAACATACAGTATGAAGAATGAATGCTGAAGAAGCTTCTTGGATGAGAAGCGAAATGCCTTCAAAGAAAAACTAGAAAGTACAGTTGCCTCTTGAAAAGAATGGTTGCAGGATTTGGGTATGGCTAGTCTGCACTAGAGGGAAGCAACTTGGAATTAAAGAGAAACTTCCTAACAGTGAGAATAATTATCCATTCAGACAACTTGCCTTCAGAAGTTGTGGGTGATTCATCACTGGAAGTTTTTAAGAAGAGACTGGATCGCCACTTGTCTGAAATGGTTTTGGGTCTCCTGCTTGAGCAGGGGGTTGGACTAGAAGACCTCCAACTCTAACTCTATTCTGAATTGAATTAAATTAGCCAGTTTTGAAAACAGCGGCCTTTCAGCAACCTCTCAGTTGCATCTATTATTTGTTTCTTTAAAGTCACCCCACAGGTACTTTTTCAAGACAACTGGATTTTCTTTGTTTTTCCTTGAAGATGTTTCGCTTCACATCCAAGAAGCTTCTTCAGTTCTGCTCTGGATGACTAAGAATCTCCACAGACATTTATTTAAAGTACTTTATTTATTTAAAGAGCAGCTTGAAAGCAACTCATAAAATAAGCCAATCCGTGTTTGCAGGCTTGCTGTCTAAAAATTATGCAAAAAAGCAGAAAGATATGTGGAATGAAGATGGGCTAAGAGTTCCAGTGTCATTTCTTAAAATTCTCATAATTGCTAGCAGGAATGGACATGTTTCTGAGAAAGGAGATTGCTCCTGCTTTTTCAATAGTGCTGATAAAATGACCTGCTTTGGATTTCTTTCTGGTTCTGAGTTGTCTATTGGACACGGGATGGGTGAGGTTAGAATTAGGTAATTTTGGAAATTTCTAATATTGTCAACATCATTTGAATTATATCTAGTTCTCCAAAATACCCTGTACCGGTGTCCTTGTCAAAAATAGTTCAAAAAAAAAAAAGAATGAAGGATAGCATCTGGAAAGCAAGCTGTTTCTGAACTGACCTTGCTCTACTCATGTAGTATGTCTGACAAAAATTAATTAAAGCTGCCAATTCATCTATTCCATATGGCTGGAATAGTACATTATTTCCACATGTAAGCAGAAATCATGATAACAAGTAAAATACAGTGTACAGATGCGATGTTTTGCATTTACCTGCCGATATTGCCTGGGCATGCAATAGCTCTCTTGGACAAAATGGCCTCCATTCACTCCTATCTCCATATTAGCTTCATTCCATCAATTCTCAGAGATGGATAGAAAATACCATTCTCTGTTTCATTCCACTGACATGATGCCAGAAGATAAATGCGAAGATCATGGAAATGTTCACTAGAAAAAGAATCAGGATTTCCTCCACTGTGAGAAAGGTTCCAACCTAAATATCATCTATGCCCTCAATAAGATTTTCTCATGTAGCAATAGCACTTAGACTTCTATACCACTTTACAGTGCTTTACAGCACCTTCTAAGCGGTTTACAGAGTCAGCGGATTGCCCCCAACAATCTGGGTCCTCATTTTATCCACCTGGGAAGGATGGAAGGCTGAGCCAACCTTGAGCCTGGTGAGATTTGAACTGCCAAATTGCAGACAGCCGGGAGGCAGCAGAAGTAGCCTGCAGTACTGCACTCTAACCACTGCGCCGCCATGGCTTTTATATCAGAGATCTATGTTAGAACTGGATATAAACGACAGATTGTATTGAACATTATTAGGATCAAAAATAGTCTCCTTAAAAACCATAAATGCCTGTCAATGAGCTGTTTTGTTTTTGCTATCCTTGGAACTTATTTTACAGCCTTTTTTGTATTTGCATAAACAGAACAAGTCTTAGGTAAACTATCCTAATATGTAAATTATATTTTACTGAAGGAAATTTTATTAATAGATAAAAAAATGCTAAAAATAATCTTAAGAAAAATATTGAGAATGTCAAAATTCTGAAGAGGTTCCCACTCTAGTAAGTTGTTTAAAAATATCTATTTTAGGAGAGATTAGTATCACTAGACTCTGTAGGTGTTATGAAACAGCAGAAAAGTATTAGTTACTTGTTGCTATTTTATTTTTACCAGGAATGAAGGGAATTTCTGACTCATAGGCTGCCAGACTTTGAACATGATGGATGTCAAATGAATGCTGGTGAGATAAGTTCCTTTTCTTGCTTTGTTTTGTTTTGAGCAACTACCTATGTAAGTCTGATTCCAGTATACACGGTGTGTACCCTAACAAATAAGATTTGTAGGACTCTTATGTCCTTTAGCAGGACTCTAGAATCTAGTTGTGAATGCTCCAACACTGGAAGCTTTTAAGAAGATGTTGGATAACCATTTGTCTGAAGTGGTGTAGGGTTTCCTGCCTAAGCAGGTTGGACTAGAAGACCTCCAAGGTCCCTTCCAACTCTATTATTCTATTCTGTTCTGTTCTGTTCTGTTCTATTCTATTCTAGTTTTAATCCAGTTGATTTTTTTCAAATCCAGAATTTGTCAACAAGTCTCTTATAATATCGATTTATTGGCTCCTTGTTGCCTGGATCAAGAAATCATTGCCTCTTGTCTTGCCTTTCTGTGCTTTGGGAAAGCATGTATTAGTAATCTGTCCAAAAGGTCAAATAAAAGGATCATATTGCTGATTTAAAGCATGATATGGGGGGACGACGACAACAACACATGTTTTCCTGTTATTAATCATGGGATGAAGCCATTTACGATTATCCATTATAGCACACAGAAATTTCAACTATAACATGGTTCATCTGATAATATGAAATACATGTGCATGTAAATAAGCTTGAGGTAAGACCTTTATAGCAAAGAAAAAGCAGTGGTGAACTTTCAGGTTGGATGGCTGTTCTTTTGTTATGATGTTTTGCATAATCAAGGCTACCATTTACAGCAGGGGTATCAACCGCAAAGCCTTGGGCCCAGATCCAGTCTTTAGGTTGTTTAGATCTGGCCCACAGGGCCACCCTGGAAACAGTGAAGGACTGGCCACAGTGCCACTGCCAGCAAAAACAGAGTTCAGGAGGGCTGCATGTGGCCTTCCCAAGCTTAGTTTTCACTGGCAGAGGGTTGCAGGAGGCTGTTGCAGCTGGAAACTGAGCTTGGGAGTCCGTTTTCACTGGCAGAATGCTTGCCCCACTACAGGTGCCTTGATCCAAGTGACGTCAAGCTAGCTAAGCCCACCCCAGCCCTCTGAGGACCAACACAACCCTGATGCGGCCCTCAATAAAATTGAGTTTGACACCCCTGATCTACAGAGACAGAAGAGCTGCTTCATAATGTGACACTGAGCAACTCACAGGCAACTGAAGTGGGATGACTAGGTTGTTATATTTGAATCTGGCAAACTGATCTCTGATTGGCCTATGTCATTGGAATCCAAGAAAGTTGGTTCCCAGTTGGTTCCTAACTGGGTACCAGTTCTGCTTTTGGTACTGCTGTAGCGTGGCTCAAAGACAGACCACTCATGAACTGCTGATATTGTACCCACAGCTGCTGGTAGTATGTCGGGAGGAAAAAAGAATACTAAAATTATGGCCGTTCAAGTTGAAAGCTCATCACTGCTCAAAGTATCCATATTCTGTATTCAACTCATTCACATATTAAACAAACACACCAAAGTAGTGTTACTTGTTTTTACTCAGTTTAAGTATTTTTGAGGGCTGCGTTGCAAATTTCCTAGGGAGTTGTGTACCTAATTTGCCACTTTGCTGTTTATAAATATTGATGTGTTTGCAACTCTGCAAACAACTTTTAAGCATCTCTGTTTTTACAAGAGCTTTTTTTAATCCTATGCTTGAGAAATATCATTAATAATATCATATCTTTAATGAAAATGAAAGGGGCTAACACCAAAGATTGTAACAGACTTCTGGCCAGATTGGATGTCTTCCAACACATGTGAAAAACACCTGCACATAAAAATTTTTCCACCCCCTTGAGATCAATCTGAGTTGCCATAGTTCTGTGGCGCATAGCTTTTGTAGTTAGCTTTGCCTGGTATCAATTGAAGAAGACATAAAGTGTTCATTACTAAAGATCAGATTGTTGTGTTATCACAGATTCTAGAAACATAGTTGAATTAGCTTGCTAAGTAGCACTTAGCCATAATTTCCTGTTGGTTGTACAGATTTTAATTAATTTTTCCAATTTGCAAATAAAAATTAAATCTAGTTGAAGCATTAAGGGGTTCACATTTTCAATAAATGGCCCTCAGTGATTTAACCACATGCCTCCTGTTAATAAAAGTGAGAATTACACAGCTAAATCACCCCCCACTGCTTTAGAAATGTACCCCCAAGGTATACAGATCAGATGCTGGATGTCAGATTCAACTTCTCTGTTTTTCCCCTCGATTAAGGCTCCAGGAGAGTTTTCGGGTACAACTTTTTATTTAAAGAACGCATTTCTTCAAAAAGAAAATAATGGAATGGGACTAAGAAGACACAAATATCTTTTAACTATAAGAGGACGTCCTTCAAACATCTTTTTTACTTAGGTTGTATTTTAACTCCTTTGGCACTTATTCCAAATTTGCCCTTCTCAAATAAGAGTTTTGCTGAATTTCAGAAAAAAGCAGGACTCCATGATATAGCAAGTTACTAAAACTGATGTTAAAGTAAATTAGGCTTCATACATAGCACTGCTTCATTGTAGAATTAATAAAAAAGCTGGAAAGATGCTGAACAGCTGGTCAGGGAAAGCTTCATTTAGAATGCTAAGGTTCAGACCAAACTCAGAGCATTGAGACAAAGAGTATACAAAATAGTATACTGTATTTATATACTTCATTACATTGGTTTAGGCATCTACAGAAGCTTCATTTTGTACACAGTTGAACATGCTCAGTGCAGTAAAAATTCTGAAAGCATTAAGTTCTTATTCCATTACTCTTACTATGAAGTAAAAGGTAAAGGTTCCCCTCATACATATGTGCTACTCATTCCTGACTCTAGGGGGCGGTGCTCATCTCCATTTCAAAGCCGAACAGCCAGCGCTGTCCAAATATGTCTCTGTGGTTATGTGGACAGCATGACTAGATGCCGAAGGCACACGGAATGCTGTTACCTGCCCTCCAAAGGTGGTTCCTATTTTTCTACTTGCATTTTTACATACTTTCAAACTGCTAGGTTGGCAGAAGCTGGGATAAGTAATGGGAGCTCACTCCATTATGCAGCACTAGGGATTCAAACCACTGAACTACCGACCTTTCTGATCGACAAGCTCAGTGTCTTCGCCATTGAGCCGCTGCGTCCTGTTTACTACTATGAAGTAGCACTTTCTAATATTATTTTTGAACCTCTCTCCTGTCAGTTTGAGATAATGCCCCCGTGTTCTTGATTTTTGCTTAGTCATGAAAATGCTGCTTTCTAGAACCTTCTTCGCATCCTTAATATGGGTAAAGGTTTCAATCATGTCCTCCCCTTTCCTTTCTGTCCTCCAGACTGTACATATTCAGTTCTTCAAATATCTCCTGATATGTTTTGTCTCTCAGACCCTGCACTATTTTTGTTGTCTCTCTCTGGACTCGTTCGATCTTAACAATATCTTTATTTAAGTAAGGTCTTCAGAACTGAACACAGTGTTCCAAATGGGGTACAACTAAACTCCTACATGTTGAGATGAGAACCTCTTTTTACCTGCTGGTGATGCCTCTCTAGTGATGCATCCCAGAGGTTTGTTTGCCTTCATAGCTACCTGACCTCACTGTTTAAACATTTTGCAATCATCTGTTATGAGCATTCCGAAATCCCTTTCTTCTGTTGCTCTGTCTAGCACCCTATCCCCAATACTGTATCTTGCCAGAAGAGTCTTTGTTTTAACATTAGAATCATTGAACCACAGCAGTAGTGGGTTTCCAATTGTTTTACTACCAATTGGCTTGGGCACACACACATACGCACACATATGCAATGCTTCTGTGCAGAAGCATCCAGGTGGGTGAGCTACTACTGGTTTGCCTGATCCAGGCCGAACTGGGAGCAACTCACCTCTGAACCACAGGGTACAAGTTTGAACAATTATTTAGCAATACTAAATCAGTTTTGATATTTTGAATGCCCTCAGGAAAATCACACCTTTGTGTCATCAGCAAAAAGATAAACATTATCTAGCAAGCCTTCTGTCATGTCACTCACAAACACATTGAATAGGATCTAGAACTGAGACTTGTGGTATACTGCTTGTGACTACTCTCTGTTAGATTGACAAAGGAGTCCGACTCAGGCATGGTCAATCAACAGGAACATTTATTCAGCAACTATTTACAATGCACAAGAATCATTACTGGCAAGGCTTCCCCGTCTGACAGCCCTTTATATAGGCTTTCAGACAGGAACCCTTGCAGCAAGCTAGCTGCAACATTGTATCTGTTTTCTAGACAGTCTCCTGACAGCTGCGTCTTAGCCAATCAGACGCAGCTGCCGACTCCGTTCCGGAATGTGGTGACTCAGAGTTCACCAGACTTGCTGGCACGGTTGTAGACCTGAGGACTTAACACTCCTTCCCCCAAGGTCAATGCGCATGTGTCCAGTCTTTCTGTCCATCAACGTGTAGGCGCATGCGTACTCCTCCAAGTAGGCAGGGCGGTGTCAGGCCCGCCCCGAACGCCTCAGTTGCTGCGGAGAGCTCAGCGAGGTAAGTAGTTCCTGGGGAAGCTCCTACCCATGGGGAGTGGAGGCCCCACCCACATCACCGCGGCCTGCCCCCGGAGGTGGCGTCTGCGTCGCTGGAACCGGCGATAATGGTAAGTCCATGCGAGGGGGCGTGGCGGCCGGGCTTGAGGTTGTTGAAGGTTGCCGGCTGGCAGCTGGTTGGTAGGGTGGGCCTCCTAGCGGCGAGGCCCACAACTCCGTGTCAGCTTGAGTGGAGTAGTCCGGAGGGGGTCTGCAGAGTGTGTCCGATGACGAGAGGCCAGGACTGGCAAAAGCCTCCGGAGTTACCTTCTGCGGCTCGGCTTGAACAGGGAACAGCGGCCCAACGGGGGCCAACGGGCAGGAACTGCCTGGTGTGGTGAAGGCCGTCTCGGGCAGGCGGCGCCTTAGTTGATCCAGGTGGCGCCGCCACTCAGATCCATCGCGTAGGCCGACCCTGTAAGAGCAGGGGCCGGTTACGTCCAAGACGGTTGCGGGAACCCATCGCGGCTCCCCTGAGAAGTTTCTTGCCCAGACTAGGTCCCCAACTTGAAATAGGCGAGGGGAGGGAACCTGCAGGTTGCTCCTCTGCACCCCGTCGTAATCGGGGTGCAGTCTGTCCAGGATGGTCCGCAAGCGTCGGCCCATCAAGAGCTCCGCGGGGCTTTTCCCTGTGGCCGGGCAAGGTGTGACATGCTGTCCCAAGAGGTACGCAGCCACCCTTGCCTGCCAGTCCCCTTTATCCAAACGGGCCAAGGCTTCCTTGGCCGAGCGGACTGCTCGTTCCGCGCGTCCATTAGACGCCGGGTGATAAGGGGCAATCGGCGCGTGGCGGATCCCTTGGGTGGCCAGAAAGTCCAAGAAGGTGGAGGACTGAAATTGGGGTCCGTTGTCGGACACAATGACGTCCGGCAACCCGTGGGGGCCAACAGGCGGCGCAACGCGCACACGGTGCTCTCCGCTGTGGTGGAGGCCATGACAATCACTTCCACCCAGCGGGAGAACGCATCCACCACCACAAGGAAATTCTGGCCATGGAAGGGACCCGCGAAATCCAAGTGGAGCCTGGACCACGGGCTCCTGGGAAGGTCCCACTCCCTCGGCGGGGAGACCGGCGGGGCCGGCCGGGACGATTGGCAGGTGGAGCAGGCGGCCACCCACTCCGCCACTTCAGCGTCCATGCCAGGCCACCAGACATAGCTCCGGGCTAAAGCCTTCATATGGACTATGCCTGGGTGATTGGCATGGAGCGACTGAAGAACCATGTGTCTCAGAGGGGAAGGGACGATGACCCGATCTCCCCAACACAAGCACCCGCAATGGAGCGAGAGCTCCAGCTGGCGTGACTTGTATGGCCGAAAGTCTTCGGCCACGCTGCCCGTAGGCCACCCCCTCAGCACCCAACGGCAGACCTGGGCGAGGACGGGGTCTGCGCGGGTGTGAGCGGTGACGTCGGAAGAGGACAAGGGCAAGTCCGACTCTGTGACCGTCAGAACGGAGAGGGCCGGCACAGGGGCCGGATCTGGCCCCGGGATAGGGCAGCGGCTTAGGGCATCAGCATGCCCTATCTGCTTGCCAGGACGGTATAGCAGCGTATAGTCATACGCTGCCAGGAATTCCGTCCAACGGGTCATCCTGGGCGACAGGATGGGGGGGGTCGGACGGTCACCGGCCAACAGCCCAAGGAGTGGCTTGTGGTCCGTGATGACAGAAAAGGTCCGCCCATAAAGGTAGTTGTGGAACTTCTTAATCCCGGACACTACAGCCAAAGCCTCCTTGTCGATTTGGCTGTAGTTTCTCTCCGTTTGAGACATTGTCCGGGAGTAAAAAGCAATGGGGGCATCCGAGCCATCTGGAAAGACGTGGCTCAGGACAGCCCCCAGGCCAAAAGGGGAGGCATCGCATGCAAGCGTCAGAGGAAGCCTGTCATGGTACTGGACTAGTACCGCGTCTGACGTGAGCATGGCTTTGACAGCCGCGAACGCATGCGCTTCGCGGTTGCCCCAGTGCTAGGCCGCGGATCGGTCAAGCAACCGATGCAGTGGCTCGGCTAGCGATGCCTTGTGGGGAATAAATGGCACATAAAAATTCAAAAGGCCGAGGAATGCCTACAGTTCCGTTTTGGAGGCAGGAGTGGGGGCCTTTTGGATGGCCTCGACCTTGGAGGGGGTTGGGTGAATTCCTTGGGCATCAATCATGAAGCCCAGGAATTCCACCCTCGGCGCAGCAAATGTACATTTGCTGCGCTTCAATTTTAAACCCGCGCCCCTGAAAACTCTGAGGACCTTCCGCAACGTCTTGGCGAGCTCTGATATGCTGGCAGCAGCAATCAGGACATCGTCAAAGTACGGTACAACGCCAGGGAGCCCATGGAGCAGTCGCTCCATGAGGCTCTGGAAGATCCCCGGGGCCACGGACACGCCGAATTGGAGGCAGCGACAGCGGAAAGCCCCTCGGTGGGTGACGATGGTCTGTGCCTCTGTAGAATCGTTGTCCACCGGGAGCTGTTGGTAGGCCTGTGCCATATCCAGTTTCGCGAATACTCGACCCCGCCCCAGAGAGTGGAGCAGGTCCTGTACTACCGGAACCGGGTATGGGTTCGCCTAAAGCCCGAGGTCACGCCAGCTGGAGCTCGCGGAGTGGGGAAAAGAGGAGTGCGAGCGCGGCCCATGTCAGACGTGGAAATATCTGACAATTCCACCGCTTGCTCGAGAGTCCACTGCTTGCTCGAGAGTCCATCGCTTCTTCCACCGCTTGCTCGAGAGTCAGGACAGTTTTAGAGAGCAAGCGGCGCTTTAGGTGGATGTCTTTGACGCCGCACACGAACTGCTCCAGTAGAGATTCCTCCAGGAAGCCTGCGGGGAACTCGCAAGGAATTGTGGTGGCTCTCAGTTTCTGGAGGAACTCAGCTACAGATTGCGGCGGTTGTTGCACACATTGCCTTAATGCGTAGCGATGTGCTATGCGAGATGGCACAGGCGCGTAGTGTGCTCTCAGGCGGCCCAGGAGATCGTCCCACGGCACTTCGTGTACCGCTGCGGGGGCTGCTATGGTTCGAGCGGTGGCGAATAATTCTGGACCGCCACACTGGAGGAAGAGGCTCAGCTTCCTTGCTGGTGCGAGTTCGCCGTAATCACTTGCGATCATGAAACACTCGAAGCGTGCTAAGAAGGAAGCCCATTGCTCCTTCATCTGATCGAATGGCGCGAACGGTGGCATTGTCGCCATGGTGCGGCTGTGGTGGGCGCTCTGCACTTGTATAGTCGAAGCTTCGTTCCTCGTTGAGCCTAATGACAAGGCCTGAATCCCACCTTCGTTGCCAGTGTTAGATTGACAAAGGAGTCCGACTCAGGCATGGTCAATCAACAGGAATATTTATTCAGCAACTATTTACAATGCACAAGAATCACTACTGGCAAGGCTTCCCCGTCTGACAGCCCTTTATATAGGCTTTCAGACAGGAACCCTTGCAGTAAGCTAGCTGCAACATTGTATCTGTTTTCTAGACAGTCTCCTGCCGACTCCGTTCCAGAATGTGGTGACTCAGAGTTCACCAGACTTGCTGGCACGGTTGTAGACCTGAGGACTTAACACTCTCTGTTCAGGAAATGCTCCATTTACAGTTACACACTGGGATCTATAACCTGAGCCAGCTTTCTAGCCACTGGAGCACCCAGTGGTTGTGTCCTAGCCTGTGCAACTTTTTTTATGAGCTCATTGGCACATAGACACACACAGAGAGATCACTCAAAGTCGATTCCCTTTGTGTATTGTTTGCGACCTGTCAAACCCTAATGTTATCTCTAGCCAGCATTTTATTTTATCTCAAACCCCACATTTTTATCTGGAAATGGAAGAAAATAAGTTTTTGCTTCATTTCTTTATGGCCTACAACATCGTCTTTGTTTCTTTGTGAAGTTACCTTTGTTCCCTACAGTCTGAGAATTTGAAAAAAAAAAGGGGGGGGAACTAAGTGCAAAAACATTTGCTTGCAAAAAAAAGTTTACTAAAACAGCCCTTCAAGTTTAAAAGAAATAATAACATTTACAAAGGAAGTGTTATAAAGAAGATTTATTCAACAGATTGCTCTACCCGTACATTCCACTTCTCTGAAATGAGAAATTTTTGGTTTCCTGTGTTTAACCAGGATTTAGTTTCCTTGAAACAGTCGTTGAAGATTTAAGATGTTTCTGCAATATACAGGGTGTACTAAAAGTCAGGCCCCATTGACCATTTATTATTTAAATTGCACAAAATGTTCAAATTGGTTGCCATTTTCTTCTAAACACTTCCTTGCACATTTGACGCATAACCTTTGAACATTTCTATGTATAGTAACATTTTCTCTGATTTTTTTAAAAAAATTAATAAAACATGTTGGGATTTGCCTATGGGCTTTGACTTTTGGTGCACCCTGTGCACCATTGTGTGTGTGTGTGTGTGTGTGTGTGTGTGTGTGTATACACTCATAAGTTATGTAAGATTAAAGGTTCACAGCATTAACTTTGACAATCATAGATCAGGTTTCTGAAAGAATCCATAATGTGGATTGTTTGCTGCTAAGTGGGGGGAGCACTGTCCTTTTCCACTGGTATTCTGTCTGAATTGTGCCCTCCCCCAAAAAAGAGGGCAGAAGCTTCATTGCTTCCACATATTTTAAAGCACTTGAAGCCAGTTTCCTTGCAGTTATTCATGTAGATTTTAGTAGTTCCCTTTAAAAAGTTCAACAAGAATGATGAGTTGCAGCACCTATCTTTCCTTAGGAAATTTTAGCTTAAAAACAACAACAACCATACCATCAAGAAGTAATCAGCTATACATTGCTGTGTGTCAGGTCTTAAAGAGACATTATTCTTGAGGTGTCCATATGAGATACTTCTAAAAAAAATATTAAGAATTCAGAATTAAAGAATTAGAAACTTTTCTGTATAATTATATAACCAATATGCAACCTAGAGTGATGGATTTTTTGTGTGTGACTTGTACCTGTATTCAAAAGGATGGAATATATTTGGTAACCGAGACTGCGCATGCGTGAAGATGGCGGTCTGCCTCTGAGCTCCGTTGGGTCCCGGAGCTCGTTGGCTCAAAAAAACATGCAGCCCGGCCTGTTTTCCATTCTCAAGGGCCGGGCCCAGTGAGTTGCTTACCCCAGTAACAAATCGAGACCTGGATGGTCCTCTGGGGTAAGATAGCGGCGGAGATATCGCTGAGGACGCCGGGTGTGGATGGCGGCGGAAACGTGGCGGTCGGAACGCCGGCCTGAGGAGAAGGAGGCCGATGCGAAGGCCGATGTGAGTGCCGATTCTAAGCTGATTTTGAGCTGGAGGCCAGGAGGATGTGGTGGCCGGGGCTGGAGCGGCACTGGGACGATCTACGGAGCCGCGTTGCTGAGCTGGGGCGAGCTATTGAGTTGCGGCCATCCGGGAGGCTTGGAAATGGAGGAGAGACTGGATCGGGCCGGGCCGGGCTGGGAGAAGAGCGGCCGGCCCGAGACCTCTAGGAGGAGGTGAGACTCTTTTTTGGGCGGCGGAAGAAGAACGGCTGGAAGATCTTAACAACGTGGCCGTGGCTTGTGCGTCCTGTGTGTCATCGTCCACCCACTGGAGCCTCTGGATGGGCCGGATTGGGCTGGACCGGGGGCTTCGCTGGCTGTGGGGAGGCCGGGCCTGGGAGACGGAAGAGTGGTCAGCCCGAAATCCGAGGCCTGAGGTCCGAGGCCTCCAGGAGGAGATGAGTCCTGGAGACCGGAGGAGCTTGGTGACTCTTGGCAGCGGTATGGTCGAGGCCTATAAGAACTGCATGGTCGAGGCCTATAAGAACTGTTACCCGGGCCTGGCCAGGAGCAGGAGGAACGTCCTGGCCTGGCCTTCGCTGAGAGGATGCAAGGCCAGAAGAGCCCTTTGAAAATCTGGGCTCCAAAGACTGCCCACTCCCCCCCTCCCCCCCAACTATTCCCCAAATTATACTCATGATCCCCCCACCCGGACAGATAGATTATCTTAACATCTGCGATGAATTTTAAGACCAAGCCGGACTATATCTCATTGTGCATGTGAACTATTTAATTATTATTTTTAACACCTATTTTTACCACTCAAATTGCCAACGATGCTCCCCATAATTAACTATGTGACCTATTTTATATCCTGTATTCATATTTGTGTTATATTTTTATATTTATATATTTATGTATTTATATGTGTCTATGTATCTATATATTTATATTTATATAATATAATTATAATCATGTATTCTAAGGCAGATCTTATGCTACTGCGAGAGTCCCTGCTCTCGCAGGTCTGGCCCTCCTCGTTAACGAGGGCCCACCTTGATGAGGGATTTATTAATCCGGAGAGGTGGGCGAAGCGCGGCCTTAGGGGTTTTTTAGTTAGAAATTTGTTGTTTATTTTAGGGGGTACCAGGGAGGGGGGAAGGTGTAGACAGGTTGAGATGGGCCGAGCCAGCAGACCACGGAAGGAGGTGGATGGATCCGCTAAGAGGGGGGATACACAGGTCGTTTCCATAGAGGGCCTACCCATCGAGAGGCTGGTGGGGAGAGGCAGATCCGATGGGAGACATATCCCATCCTCCCGGTTGGGGGCACAGAACCGTTGGCTGCAAACGGTGAAGTGCCACAACCCCCGCAGGCTAGGTGGTCAGGGAGTACAGAGCCAGGGCCTGCGGCTGATGTTTTGCAACGCCAGGTCCATTGTCAACAAAGCCCCCCTCATCCATGACCTTGTGTCAGAGGGGGAGCCGGACCTGGCAGGAATTGCGGAGACCTGGTTGGGCCACGAGGGTGGACTTCCCCTCGTTGAAATGTGCCCACCAGGTTACCGCGCTTTTCATCAGCCCCGGGCTCTAGGCAGGGGTGGTGGGGTAGCGGTTATTGTAAAGGAAGGTCTTGAGCCGAGAGAGACCATTGTGCCACAGACCACCGGTTGTGAGTCCCTCTGTGTGAAGTGGGGCCTAGGGAGGCAGTTGGGCTTGCTGGTTGTATACCTGGCTCCCCGCTATGTAGCAGCAGCCCTGCCCGAGCTCCTGGAGGTGATCGCTACGGTGGCAGTTGAGACCCCCAGGCTTTTAGTCATGGGGGACTTTAATCTGCCATCGGCGGGCGAATCATCCGCGGTAGCTCGGGAGTTCATGGCTTCCATGACGGCCATGGACCTGACCCAATTAATTCAAGGCCCCACCCACGAGGGTGGACATACACCGGATCTCATCTTTGTCTCTGGCCAATGGAAGAGTGATCTGGGTATAGGGGATATAGTCAAAAGCCCTTGTCATGGTCAGACCACTCACTTCTCCGGCTCGACTTACCGACCACTACTCCCCTCCGCGGGGAGGCGGAACCTGAATCACCAATCTGGTTCTGCCCCAGGCACCTGATGGACCCTGATGGGTTCCAGGCGGCGCTTGGGCCACTTCCTGGACCCCTGACCCACGCCCCGATGGAGGACCTCGTGGCCGCATGGAATACTGCGACCACGGGAGCCTTGGATCGGGTCGCGCCCTTGCGGCCTCTCTTGCGGCGACGAGCCACCCTGGCTCCTTGGTTCTCCGAGGAGCTAGGGGTGATGAAATGCCACAAGAGATGCCTAGAGAGAAGATGGAGGTCTACCCGATCTGAATCTGACCGGACACAGGTAAGAGCCCATTTACGGACTTACATTGTGGCGCTGAGAGTGGCCAAACGTCATCATTGTGCCACCCTCATAGTATCCACAGAAAACCGCCCTGCCGCCCTGTTTAGGGTGACCCGCTCCCTCCTTCAACAGAGGGTGCGGGAAGCCCTGCTACAGGGTAGAGCAGAGGAATTTGTGACTTTTCTGCAGGAGAAAATCGCTCAGATACAGAACGAGTTAGCCCCCATTGATGGCCCAGTGGGATGCCACGAGACAGATCTTGTTTGGGAGGAGTTTGACTCCGTTACTTCCGAGGATATGGACAGGTTACGTGGGCAACTGCGAGCCACCACATGTTTATTGGACCCGTGTCCCTCCTGGCTTGTACTGGCATCCTGGGAGGTGACACGAGGCTGGCTCCAAGAGGTTGTCAACGCATCCTTAAGTGAGGGTTCCTTGCCTGCTTCCCTAAAAGAGGCTATGGTGAGGCCCCTCCTTAAGAAGCCCTCTTTGGATCCAGCTCTATTAACCAACTATCGTCCAGTCTCCAACCTTCCCTTTCTGGCGAAGGTTGTTGAGAGTGTGGTGGCACAACAGTTTCCCCGTCACCTGGAGGAAGTTGATTATCTAGACCCGCGCCAGTCCGGCTTTCGGCCCGGGCATAGCACCGAGACGGCATTGGTCGCGTTGGTCGATGATCTCTGGAGGGCCAGAGATGGGGGTTGTTCCTCCATCCTGGTCCTATTAGACCTCTCAGCGGCTTTTGATACCATCGACCATGGTATCCTATTGCATCGGCTGGGGGGGTTGGGGGTGGGAGGCACCATTTTACGGTGGTTCTCCTCCTACCTCTCTGGCCGATCGCAATTTGTGTTGACAGGAGAGCAGAGGTCGACCCCGAGACCGCTCACATGTGGGGTGCCTCAAGGGTCGGTCCTCTCGCCTCTCCTGTTTAACACATATATGAAGCCGCTGTGTGAGATCATCCGTGGTTTTGGGGTAGAGTACCATCTCTACGCTGATGATACTCAGCTGTATATATCTACCCCAAACCACCCCAACGATGCCGTAGCGGTGATGTGCCAGTGCCTGGAAGCCGTACGGATCTGGATGGGAAGAAACGGACTCAAGCTCAACCCGACCAAGACCGAGTGGCTGTGGTTTCCGGCTGCCCGATTCAACCAGCTGATTCCATCGCTGGCCATTGGGGGCGAACATCTTGCCCCAGTGGATGGGGTGCGCAACTTGGGTGTCCTCCTGGATGCCTGGCTGTCCATGGAAGACCAAGTGACAGCCGTGGCCAGGAGGACGTTTTACCAGGTCCACCTGGTTCGCCAGTTGCGCCCCCTATTGGATCGGGACACCCTTCGCACAGTCACTCATGCTCTCGTGACATCCCGACTGGACTATTGTAACTCTCTCTACATGGGGCTCCCCTTGAGGTGCACCCGAAGACTTCAGCTGGTCCAGAATGCAGCCGCGCGAGCAATAATGGGTACCGCAAGGTATACCCATGTAACACCGCTCTTGCGCGAGCTGCACTGGCTACCTGTCGTCTTTCCGGTGCGCTTCAAGGTGCTAGTTCTCATCTTTAAAGCGCTCCATGGCTCGGGACCTAGCTATCTGCGGGATCGGATTCTGCCCCATACATCCTCCCGGCCGATTCGCTCCCACAGAGAGGGACTTCTCCGGGTGCCGTCCACTAGACTTTGTCAGCGGGCGACGTCCAGGGGAAGGGCCTTCTCTGTGGTGGGCCCAGCCCTCTGGAACGACCTTCCCCCCCGACATTAGAACAACTACGGACCTCCGCTCCTTCCGTCAGAAATTAAAAACTCACTTTTTCTGCTTGGCCGGCCTTGGTTAGTCTCTACCTCTGGGGTTAGGAAATGTTAATTTTAAAATGGGAATTTTAGTGCAGGGATAGTTAGATTTAATTTGTTTTTATTGTATTTATCTATGTATATATTTTATGTTGTTTTAATTTCTCCCTGTGCACCGCTCCGAGTCCCCTCGGGGAGAGGACGCGCTTATAGAAATAAATACATAATAATAATAATAATAAGTAATGAAAAGGGGGAATTTTGGAAAGAGGGTTATTTTTCCATTTGGGAGCTGGAGAAGATTGTGTTAAGTAAGGTAAACCTATCTGGCGCTCTTTTAGTTGTTTAGTTTACTGTCAAAGAATGGGGAAATGTGCTGCCAATTTTCAGTGATTTGCCACAGAAAGTTGATGCATAAGACAGCATGCCTGCCTAGCCGGGGTCTCTGCCCTGCTTTCTGCATTCATCTCAGTGTCTCCAAAATAATTTCAGACACTGAAAGGAAGATGTTTAGGTCAGGAGTTAGAGGTTGCTCCAAATATGCCACTCTGCTTCCTGACCATTCCTATTCTCAGGTAAGTGTAATAGTTGAATAGGGCACCTGTGTGGGTAGCTATTTACAATACTGTTTGCAAACTACATGGATACCAGGATGTTTGTTTTATATTTCATAATGGGACTTTATATTTCATAAACTGTAGTGGTAAAGCTTATTACATTTATGAGCTGAGGCTATAAGGCTAAAGCTGCTTTTCTACTAACATTTATTCATTTAATTACTTAGATGTCACGGAGTTCTTAGCTGTCCAGTTGTGTTTGTGTGTGTGTGTGTGTGTGTGTCTATACATACACACATATATACATACATACATACATACATACATACATACATACATACATACATACATACACACATACAGTATAGTATGTATATACAATATATACCCTGTTTCCTCCAAAATAAGACCTCACCAGATAATAAGCCCAATCGGGCTTTTGAGCGCATGCAGTAAACTAATCCCTCCCCCAAAAATAAGCCATCCCTGAAAATATTGCAACACAGCAGCAGCCATGACCATGCTCGCCGCTTCCTGCACGTCAAAAATAATAAGATCTCCCCAAAAATAAGGCCAAGCGCTTATTTTGGGGGTCAAAAGAATATAAGGCCATGTCTTATTTTGGGGGGAACACAGTATATATAATTTATAACATAGGTGCATTTATCCTATTGGAAGATATATTTTAAAAATATATGTAATCTGGATAGAAACTATGAGTCATTATGTCAATTAAATATTCCATAGTGTTTTACTATAATTTAGAGGTTAAATTCCCAGTGTTATTTTTCTCCGCATAGATAAAGCCAACTTTTTAAAGTTTGACATCTTTCTTTGATGTTAGATCATTTAAAAACATGGATATTTTAGCAACAGTTGAGCCATATCTTTATCTGACATTTTGTTTTTCATCCGTTACTACTGAGTACGCTTCACTAAACTTAGATCAATATCTTAATTTGATGTGATACTCAGGAAAGGAACATAGTATATGTATGCCTGACTGATTCAATTATCAGCTTGGAAATAATGGATCTAACTGATCTCATATCAAACAGAACTTTAGTATACGTCACTCAAATCCTGACTTCTGCACTTTGGAGAAAGGAGTTGCTGTAATCTCCTTGTGAACCCTCATCTATTTTTGAACTTGTCTTAGAACAGGAAAATAATCTCAGGGTAGAAGCTGTCCTATTCATAAAGAATTAGGGTCACAGCAGAATGGATGAGTTGGCCACCCATTCATACCCATCTATCTTCACCCACTCATTGCAATTCCACGATGTAAGAATGATGAGACTTTGCCTAAAACATGATGGCGAACTTTTTAGACTCCGTGTTTCAAAATTCAGAAAATGCCTAACTTAACTCTGCTGGTGGGTCACACCTCCCTGCTTCAGAACAAAGGAGAAACAATCTCTCTCCCCACTTCAACCCCATTTAAGATACCCTGAACAGAAGGATTCTGAAGCTGGACCTGCAATAGAGGCCCAGGCCTGGACTTCAGCCGTAGTACCATTGCTACCTCTCAGAAAGACCAACTTGCACTGTTCCCCAAGGAGCACAAGCCTTGGCAATGAGCATGATAGCCTCATGTCTCAACGTTCCCTAGGATTTGCCATGCACAGCTTACCTTGTTCTCTTTCTATTGACCCATTTGAGGCTTCTCCGAGGTGTATGAGACCTACACAGTGTCAATTCACAAAGCATCTCTGTCCTGCTCTCGAGTTGCCATAGGCAGGGGGAGAACTGACAAAGCAGCATGGCAGTCACAACCAGAAGCACATTCCATGCATATCTTTCTCAAGGTTGTCTCCTAGATTACCTGCAACAGCCAGAGGGGTGTGATCTCTACAGCCCACGAAAGTGCTCCATTGGAAAATGTGATTTATGACACATTCTGAGGGGGAGGGGGAAACAGGATCATACTTGAGCTATAAATTACATGGAGTCAGAGTTGGCTTCACTTGGGTACGTGCCAACATGTTGCTCCTAATAATTAACTGAATTTCTTTTGAAGCTTGGCTTGAAGCTCATGATTTAATTAGGGCATTCATCAGAACCCTGACACATGGGCCTAAAGTCTTGAGTTGCAGTGGGTGAAGGTAAATGGGTGCAAATGGGTGAGGCTTTGCCCCAGAGCCAATCTGTTCTCTCTGCTTTCCTCCAATTACTTTCCTTAAACATCTTTTCATTCTTCTTGCATTTTCTTCTTCTAAGCTCTTTATTGATTGCAACAATCTTTTTTCTTTCTTAAAAAAATGCCAAAATACATCCAAACAATCCACACAAAACATCAACACTTAGAATCAAGTAAACAAGCTCAGCAAGAATGAGCAGCCCAGAAAAACCTCACCCTCCAATTAACATCATTTCATAAACATGACCTCCAGATAGTCTCATGGGGGTGGGGTGAGGGGAGAAATCGGATAAATGGGGGGAAATATGCAATGTTTGTTTATTGTTTTACGTTGTGGACGTATCTTTAAAAATGTAATGCTTCACCAGCCGAAGTGGGATTTCTGAATAAAAAGGTTTCCTTTGTTGTCCTAAACAATGGCCCTATGAGGTAGGTTGGGGCAGATCTTGATGTGCAAACTCACCCCGCCAGCTCACTGAAGCAGCTGCATCTCCACAGGCTGTCCACAGAAGCTGTCTTCAGCTCGTAATTTCAAAATTCCAACGGCAAAGCCCATCAAACTGGAAGCTAAGCAAAACAGCCACATTCCATATTTAGAGTTGATTTGTTTGAGGAGAGAAGGCAGGGGGGAAGTTTCCCTTCGAGGGCTTCCCGCGACAAGCCTATAATGAAATTTATCTCTTTATTAAGTCTCCCCCATTAATTTATTAGCTCCTATTTGTTTGCTGCTAATGCACCGCTTAATCAAATTCGTCAGTGAGGGAAAATGCAAGTTTACCTTTTGTCTCTTTCAATTACCATTTGCTAATTTAAAGATTTGTCTTAACTAAGTTAGCATGCTTCTTCTTTGCCCAACTGCTGCAATTATTTTGGGGGGTTTGTAATGCCAACTGATATGATAAACAATATTTATTCTGTGCTGCAAAACAATTTATAACTTTCTTTTAATTGCCGCTTCAGTCTTTAAAACCAGAGCTCAGCACTTCAATAATAAGCGTATTAATTTGTTGTGCGTTTAAGTTCTTACAAAGAGAGACAAGCATTAATTTTGTTTAGTTAAAACAAGCTTTGCTTTTGAACAGCAGGTGGTAATTGAAAGAAAACAAGGCCTCATTAGAGTAGCGTCTGGTGGCTCATGATACAAACACAGCACACTACAAAACCCAAACACAAGAGCCCTGAAATAAAGTGGTCATCATCTAATTAACAGAACATGTTTTAATTACCGGGTAAACTATGCAGCTCAGTGTGTCAATTTAACTGATGTACTAAGTGCCAGTTTACAATATCAGAAACAGACAAATAATTGGAATCTAATTACATCCAGGTCTATTGCACACCAGTGCCTCAAGCCCATCTTAATAAACAAGTTTTTACATCAAACCATGAATAGCAAATACAGCCGTGCTGTTAATTGCTACATTGTGATATTGGGACTTTGCCAGCTTTGACTATTAAAATAAGCTCTTGTGCGGATTTCAGTTGCTCTGCTACGCTTTAATTAGAATCAAATGAGAGGCAGAGATCGGGCTGTATTACTGCAATTCAATATATGTAAATAAGATAACTGGCTAATCTTTTTATTTTATTTCTGAGCCTCTGTGCAATAGGAGGTTTAGTTATGGTAATAGGTTATTGCTTTGCAAATGAAGAGGGACTTACACTGCGAAATAAATCAAGAAACACAGGAACATTTTAGGAGGGTGAAAGAAGCCATGCCAACCAAATGACAGGCTAAAAAATTTAAAAAAATAAAAATATCAAATAATATTGATGAACATTTTTGCTACTTCCATCATGGGAGAACTCTGAGTCAACCCCTGGTCAGAAATTGTTTGAAAATTCAAAACAGATCAAGTGAAACATTTTTTGAAACAATTCATTGTTTGTTAGCTTGCTAGGTTCAACACAAGATGTGTTGAACATCATTTGCAGTGGTGAATTATCTTTAAGTGGAGAAAGTCGCAATAGAGAGAGTGATAGTTTAGCAGGAATGACTATGCTATTATCTCACACTATTATATATGGTAGGTGATAGGTCATGTGACATAATCGTGCTAGTCCTAATCTTTCTCCACTAGCATAGTCTGGCTATTTTCAGAGAGGTCTTAAAAATGGGTATAGAGAAAAGTACATAGAATGAGTACTTCAATAGCTACCAATCTTCCTGTTCAGAAGAGGTGAATGTTGTTCTGAATGTTGTTGAGAATGAAACAAGCATGGATCAGCACATTGGCTTCATGGTCCACCTGTAGTTAGTTTAGAAGCAGAGTACTAGACTCATAGCTGTTATGAGTCTAGTACTCTAACTCATAACAAATTGTTATGGGTAGGGACAGATACTATTAGTCTAGTACTCTAACTAACTATAGGTAGACCATGAAGCCAATATGCTGCTCCATACTTGTTCAATTCTCAACAACGTTCAGAACCTGCTCCTCTGAACAGGAAGATTAGTAATAACACATTCTCATTTCTCTGCACCCATCTTTTTGGGAAAGATTTATCACAATGCAAATTCCATCCTTTCAAAACTCCATGGCCACATTGCAGGAAAGTATATGTTTGCAGAGCTTGAGTTTCAGCCTTGCAATGGATATATTTTTGTCTCTTTATTCCTCTGTGAATGTCTCTAGTGATATTGTCCACTGAACTAGCCCAGCAGAACTTTTGCATTGTTTATTATGTAGTATACATTTTATTGTACATAGCCCAGAGTCCCCTTTATGAGGGAAAAGTGTAGTTCTTAAATAGGGTTAAAATATGATCCTGTACATTTGATCCAGTGGTGGGATTCAATTTTTTTTACTACCGGTTCTGTGTGGACATGGCTTGGTGGCCGTGGCTTGGTGGCCGTGGCATAGCATGGTGGCGGTGGCAGGGGAAGGATACTATAAAATCTCCATTCCCACCCTACTCCAGGGGAAGGATACTGCAAAATCCCCATTCCCTCCCGATCAGCTGGGACACAGGAGGCAGAGAATAAATGGGAGCGGGGCCTGTCAGGGGTAATATTTACCAGTTCTCTGAACTACTCAAAATTTCCACTATTGGGTGTCCAAAACTGGTCTGAACCTGCTGAATACCACCTCTGATTTGATCACTTTTCTTATCAAATTAAAGTTTAACTGGTGGCAACATTTGCAGTCAGAAAATAGCAAAAATGTTAGGGCAAAACTACATGTTCTATCAATTAGATATCATATAGCTGACTTTTCTGTCCAGAATTAAAATAATTGCAGATGAGTGTAGAGACTTCAACTTTAGAACCATAAAATCATGGTGTCACATGAAATGGAAAAAAATCATTTAGATTGTCAAATCTAGCTCTCCAATCAGTGCGGTAATCTGAATTAAGCATCCCAGACACATAAACTAGGCCTGATTTTAACACTCTAATAAAGGTAAATCATTACCCCTTTCAGTAACTGGTTCCACTGCGAAACTGTCCTTACCTTTTTTTTAACCTTCAAGCACAAGCTGCTTTCCTATTGTAATTTAAATATATTATTCTGTGTCTCACACACTGCAATAAAAGGGAATAGGTCTTGACCTTATTTTATGTTATGTCCTTTCAGGTATTGCAAAATGCTATCACCGTTCTCTTAACTTTTCTCAAGACTAAACATAGCCACTTCTTCAATCTTTCTTAGTATGATCATCTTCTGGCCTGCTGCAATTTCTCTGAATAGATTTAATAGATCTGGTTCAGTCTATTCAAGTTCAGACTCATGCCTACTCCAGCATAGCATGGAATGATTACTTTAAAACTGAACTTGCTCCTCCCCCCCCCCCCGCCTCCTACTCCGGCATCATATTCATTTTGTAAACCTACTACTTTCCACAGAAGTGTTGTTATGAAGCCAGGTGAACTCAACCTAGATCTATGTATTTGATTTTTGTTTCCTAAGCGAAGGACTTGGCACTTGTCTGTTGTTAAATTTAATTGCGTTATTTTCAGCTCATCGAGATCATTTTGAATTTTATTTCTATTTTCCAAGGTATTAGAATTTTGTGTCATCTGCAAAGCTGATCAGCATTCAGTCCATCTCTTCATCTAAATGAGTGATCGAAATATAGAAGAGCAGAGGACCAAGGACTGATCCTTGTAGCACCCCACTCTAGACCTCTTTCTAATTTGATGAAGAAAGTCTGATGAGCACTCTTTGAGTATGTATGATTTTTGAGGCAGCTAATTGTCATGCCATTCAGCCCACACTCAACTAGCTTGCTAATCAGCATGTCATGAGGTACTCTGTCAAATGCTTTGCTGACCAGCAGATGTCTACAGCAGTCTCATAGTCTGTTAAATATGTTACCCTATCAAAAATGACATAAGTTTAGTCTGGCATGATTTATTCTTCATAAATCCATACCAACTTCTGGAAATTATCACTTTGTTTGCAAGGTGCTTGCAAATCACTCTATTATTGGCTGTAGATGTTCCCCTTTTTGTTGGAGAATCAAAAACAGGAGTTACCTAATATTTCTCTTTTCTTTGTTATTTATTACCTTCTTCACAGAGCAGCTGATATATCAAATCTAATGGACTTTTTTTTAATGCTGGGTGTAGAACATATAGTTTTGGAAAATGAAACATTTTCAGTGGAAGGGTTAACCTTTCTTGTGGTCTCAGTCTGAATTGGGGTTCCTATTTACTTGCTCTATAGCAGGGGTATCAAACTCGATTTCATTGAGGGATGCATTAGGGTTGTGTTTGACCTTGGGGGGCCAGGGTGGGCATGGCCAGGATGGACATGGCCAGCTCAACATCACTTGGGTTGGAGGGCACCTGTGGTGGCCCAAGCATTCTGCCAATAAAGACAAGTTCCCAAGCTCCATTTTAAACTGCAACGGCTTCCTGCAAACCTCTGCCAACGATAACAGAACTCGGGAAGGCCATGTGTGGCCCTCACGAGCTCTGTCTTTGCTGGCAGAGGCTCCGTGGGCTGAACCCTTGCTGTTTCCAGGTCAGCCCCATGGGCCACATCTAAGCACCCTATGGGGCAGATCTTGTCAGAGGGCCTTGACTTTGACACCCCTGCTCTATAGTATATAGAAGCAGAAGGATCAGTTGTATATGACTCAATTAATGCAATGTGTTCTCTCAAATGCAAATTTTCATGTCTTCCACTGAGGACTAATTCATTAGCTCACATGCCAGAGCATCAAAACATTTTCATGCATTAATACAAAAGTCTGTGGCAAGTCAAAAAGGAAGATAATTACACTAATAATTAAACACATTTAATTTATGGTTTTTAAAAAAAAAAACTTTAAACAGATCCACTTGAGCAAGAAACAACAAAATAGCCATTTCATTTTGGCCACTTAGCTGGCAACTTTTTCAATAGCCAGAATACCAAAAATTTGATTCCTGATTTCATTTATTTTGATCTAGCACAGAGGATTAGATACTTTAAAATATCTACCTCATAACCAGCTGTCTTTTCTGAATATTGAGATCTTTCACTTTTGGTCTTTTCTCATTGCTATCCCTTCTTTCCTCTTTCTTTGCCTGGAGCACTCTTCCTCCCTCCCTCCCTCCCGCCCTCCCTCCCTCCCTTTCTTAGGCAGTTCCACCTCAAGTCAACTTCTCTGACCAAGTATCAGCTCTGTATTCTCTCTGCCCCAGAGAAGCAGAAACAGTGCTCTTCTTCCATAGAGTAGCAGCAAGGATGATTGTACTGCTTGGTAGGAAAGGCTTTGGAGGGCCAACTGCACAAGCCACCTGACCAGGGTCACTATTTCCAGAAGCCTAGCTACTTAGTTCTAGATAAGCTATCACAGCTACCACCAACATACAGTTCCACTCCTTGAATATCCCCTGTGATTAGAACATGGAATGCTGGCATTACTATACCCTATGCTTAGTGCCTAGAAAATATTCCTCTAGACCAGTGATGGCAAACCTTTTTTGCCTCGGGTGCCTAAAGTACACATGCTCGCGCTATTGTGCATGCTCATGAGCCCACCCCCATAATTTAATGCCTCCCATGCCGTGCCCCCTGAGAATTCATGTGTGACATCCTCTGCTGTCCAGTGCATGTACACACAGCTTTTTTAGAGCCTGGGGAGGGCAAAAATGGCCTCCCCCAGAGGCCGTAAACAGCCCGTTTTCTGACTTTCGGTGGGCCCAGTAGGTCTATTTTTCGCCTTCCCAAGGCTCCAGAAGCTTTCTAGGAGCCTGGGGAGGTGGGGGGAAATCCCAGCACACAAATCAGAAGTTTAGGAATGGACTTCCAGGTTGCCCATTGGGCCATTTTTCTCCCTCTGGAGGCTTCAGGAGGGCAAAAAATGGCTGAAAATCAAGACCGAAAATCAGCTGGCCAGCACGCTCATGTGCGCTGGAGCTGACAGGGCAACGCCTCACGTGCCCTCAGAAATGGCTTGGTGTGCCACCTGTGGCACCAGTGCCATAGGTTCGCCATCATTTATTTATTTATTTTATTAAATTTATACCCCGCCCTTCTCCTTGTTAGGACCCAGGGCGGCGCACAGGCATTATTAAAAACCCCAAAATACAATAAATATCAGTTAAAATGAATTAAATTAATTGACCCGTGCTAAAACCCATGTTAAAACCATTAGCAAATTATAATTTGTTTTTGTTTTTTTAAAAAGTCAGAAACGGGGGCTATCCTAGGCCGGCTTGCTGAAATAAATACGTCTTAAGACATTGGCGGAAGAGGCGGAGGTCCGAGATAGTGCGAAGGTCGGGGGGTAGGTCGTTCCAGAGGGCCGGGCCCGCCACAGAGAAGGCCCTTCCCCTGGGTGTCGCCAACCGGCATTGCCCCGCCGACGGCACCCGGAGAAGGCCCTCTCTGTGGGAGCGGATCGGACGAAGGGATGTATGGGGCAGGAGGCGGTCTCGTATATCATGGTTCTAGGCTGATATGATCCCTGAATTGGACATTTGACACCCCTAGTTTAAGATGCTGTTATACTGTTACGTTTAATTAACATTACAACTGTTACCAAGATACAAAGATGAGACAAAAATAGTTATCAAATAAGAAAAGAGCATGGTTTACTTTGTGGAGAGAAAAAAAGAGTGTTGTAATTGGACACAATGTTCCATAATTTGTAATGTTTATTTATATTATTATGTGGTTTATTATTTATATTTTTGGAGGGTAGCATTATTTATATGCTGTAAGGAAGATTTCACTGCATCTATTCAAAGCTGTAGGGAAACCTATTTAAGATCTTTTTGATCTGTGAATTTTACAACTTCATCCATAGTCACTGCACTACACTACACAGCAAGATAATGTACATCTTTTCCATTCTCTGGCATTAGGAGCTGATCCAGAATTTATTATTATTATTATTATTATTATTATTATTATTATTATTATTATTATTATTATTATTATTTAGATTTTTATACTGCCCTTCTCCCTTTTGGGACTCAGGGCGGTGTACAGGCAATGATAAAAATCAATAGTATAAAACATAAAATACGTTAAAAATATATTAAATGATTAGCCTGTCCTAAAACCCTACTAAAACCCCTACTAAAAACAATTAAAACTACGCCAGGCCAGCCACACAAAATAAATAGGTCTTCAAGGCCCGACGGAAAAGGCGCAGGTCCGTGGTCGTCCGTAGGTCAGGGGGTAGGTCATTCCAGAGGGCAGGAGCTGCCACAGAGAAGGCTCTCCCCCTAGGGGTCGCCAGCCGACAATTGCCTGGCCGACGCAACCCTGAGGAGGCCCTCTCTGTAGGAGCGAGCTGGTCGGTGGGAGGTGTATGGTAGCAGGAGGCGGTCTTGCAGGTAATCAGGTCCCTTGCCATGGAGCGCTTTAAAGGTGGTTACTAGTACCTTGAAGCGCACCCGGAAAGCCACAGCAGCCAGTGCTGCTCGCGCAGAAGATGTGTCACGTGGGAGCATCTAGACGCTCCCAGAATCCCCCACCCGGCCACACTCTGAACTAACTGGAGCCTCCGGGTGCACCTCAAGGGGAGCCCCATGTAGAGAGTGTTGCAGTAGTCCAGATAGGAGGTGACGAGGGCTTGAGTGACTGTGCATAAAGTGTCACGATCCAGAAAGGGGCACAACTGGCGTATCAGGCGAACCTGATAAAAAGCCCCCATGGCCATGGCTGTCATATGGTCTTCTAGAGACAGCCAAGAGTCCAGGAAGACACCCAAGTTGCGAGCCCTCTCTGTAGGGGCCAATGACTCGCCCCCAATAGCCAGAGATGGAACCAACTGACTATATCGTGACGCCGGAAGCCACAGCCACTCGGTCTTGGACGGGTTGAGTCGGAGCCTGTTCCTCCCCATCCAGACTCGCATGGCCTCCAGACACCGGGACATCACTTCCACGGCATTGTTGGGGTGGTCCGGGGTAGAGATGTACAGCTGAGTATCGTCAGTGTACTGGTGGAACTCTACCCCAAAACCACGGATGATCTCACCCAACGGCTTCATATAAATGTTGAACAGGAGAGGCGAGAGGACCGACCCCTGTGGTACCCCACAAGTGAGGCACCTCAACGTCGACCTCTGCCCCCCTGCCAACACAAATTGTGACCAGTCGGAAAGGTAGGAGGGGAATCACCGTAAAACGGTGCCCCCCACCCCCAGCCCCTCCAGCCGGTGCAGCATGATACCATGGTCTATGAGACATTGCAAGTATGGAATGACAGTGTTGCAAAAATCTTTTCTTTGTAGATGTAGCTCATAGGATCATTGAGAATGCAGGAAGTTTCTGCTCAATAGATAAAATAATAAGATGGCTTAACTGTTCTTGCTTACATATGCTTGCAATGTGTGTTGAGTATTAACTTGTTGAAAACTCTCCCAGGTATTATCATAATTATTATAAGAATGAAAATAGATAGATAAAAGCAATTATAGGCCTAAACACACGCTATTGAACATTAAAGTGTGTGTGTGCTTTGTTTTGTCGTGGTTTTTTTTGGCAAATCTCATATAATATGGAAAGTTGGATGATTCATGTTCTTTCCACTATTTAGAATGATGCATGAAATCCCTCATGTGACTCAACTTGCATACGTTTTCATCCACTCATTGTTTGGAATAATGCTTGTTTTGCTTTAAAGCACTTCTGATTGCTTATATCAAAACTTAGAAAATCTGGGGGGGAAATACATACTGTAGTTATAGGGAAATACTTTTTTCCCAGTGTCCTTGCCACTCAACCCTTTAGAATGTTTAGGTTTAGAATGGGACTTGCCAGTGATCAACAATTAAAAAATAAGTATATCATATATCATTATGCATTAAAAGCAATAGATAATCCAAAAACAACATATCATTGTGTCATCAAAAAATCTGTGAAAAATACAGATATTCCATGGGGGAAAGATTACAATGTAATAGTAAGTTTTTAAATTCTTCTTAACACAAGTTAAAGACAGGTTGAATTATTACGGAGAGGAAATTCCATATCGGTTCGGGTCATTACTAAGATGCCCAGGTTTTGGAAATTCCAGGTGGCCTCCTTGCAAAACAGGCTTGCAATTAATCATAGCTCCCATGATATAATGTATATGGAAAACCATTCCTTCAAGTAATGTAGGTGGAACCACTTAGGGATTTATGTTACCAACTCCTTGAATTTATCTTGGAAATCTACCAGGAGCCAGAGCAATTCAAGCCAGAACACACTAAGGGCCCCAACCTAATTTTGGACATTGCATTTTGGATCAGTTGCAATTTTTGGATTTACTTCCAGCTCATTTGCACAAAGAATGCATTACTATGTCCTAAACAGCAGATAGCTAGTACATAGATAATGTCGCAATGGTGATTTTTCCAGAGGCAACAGGACTTTCTTTGATTTTCCTTGAAGACGTTTCACTTTTCATCCAAAGAGCTTTTTCAGAATTGAAGAAGCTTCTTGAATGAGAAGCAAAATGTCTTCCAGGAAAAACAAAGGAAGTCCAGTTGCCTCTTGAAAAAGCACCTTTGGGACAACCTTGACCTGAATGACTAAGAATATCCACATATGTGCATAGATAATGGTACCCAGATCAGACTTCTCCCACAACGAATGTAATTTCTTGCACATGAGTAACTGGAAATCAACACCCACTTGCTGACCTGTTCATTCCAGGTAGAAACACAAAGAGCGCTCTCATTTTATCTCCTTCTGGCAAGTGCAGGGAAGTCTCTTCAGATAGGCTGAAATGTCTCCAACCAGCCATTCATGTGACTTGAGTGGATTGCCTTTTATATTGAAAAAGTTTTATTGAGTTTTACAATTTTTTCAAGTAGGGTAGGGTAAGGTGAATAGGAAAATATTTTGAGAACTTTCATGTCGAGATCGTTGGCCCCCTCCGGGGCTTCTTGACAAAAAATAGATAATACATATTTCAATAGTACTACAAAGTGAAGAGAAGTGCATACATCGTTATAAATTCTATGCTAGCAATCGTATACAAACATCCAAACAAAAGTTATACTGTATTAAAAAAGTCATTTTTTAGATCTAAGTCTCATAGCAATTGTATCTTCTTGTTCTCCTCCCTGACCCCCAGTGGGCGAGGCTGTGGCCCCCTCTGCTCCTCCACTTTCATCCTCCAGGATGGAGGAATGTTTTTTAAGAAAGGCTTCCGCCTCAGCAACTGTTTTAATCCTTACTCTTCCTCCTTCCCAGAACACCAACATCCCTTCTGGCATCACCCACTTGAACCAAATCCCCTGTTTAAACAATTTTTTAGATAAGAAGGAATATTTCCTCCTCACCTATCTAATCTTTTTCGGGATCTGCTTCAAGATAGCGACTTCCTTTTGGTGGTAAACTAACGGACCCTCTCTCTGCGCCCTCAATATTCCCTCCCTGGTAGACCTTCTAACAAATTTAATATGTATCTCTCTGGGTAGTTCATTTATCCTGGCATATGCTGAATTTATTCTATAAACCAGGTCAATGTCCCCCCTGATCTCTTCCTTAGGTTTGTGTAAATAGTCTGCTAAAATTGTGCTCATAAGATCAGGAAGGCATTCACCAGATTCTTCAGGAATATTCTGAAATCTTAAAAAATATGACATCCTTTCAAAATCCATCCTAGACATATGACCAGTTAAATCTCCAATTTCAGTATTAACATTTTTAAGCTCTCCCTTTGCCCCAGCCAGCCCCAATTCTAACTCTTCAGTCTTTTGTGTGTTCTGCATCAATTTCTTCTGAGTCTCCAAAAGCTCTAGTTTGGAACCGCAGTGGTCTTTTCTAAGCTCTTTACTTTCCAGTACCAAAGAATGTAACACTTCTTCCATAGCTGTTAATCTTGCATCTGTGTCTGGTTTTTCTGGCTGCTTCTTGGAAGCCATGGTGAGCTGTTTAAATCAGTGCCAATAAAATGGTGTTTTTTGGGTGCGGCCGGTGGGACAAATCCAGAGGCAAAGTTCAATTCAAAGTTGTAAAAGTTGTAAAATCCAGAGAGAAAAGCAAATTTTCCAGTCAATTATGAAGACAAAGAAGGCACTCCAGGGAAGGAATCAATTAATCATTTATCAGAAATCATCCATTAGTAGAGAGAGACAGTCCAGTGGATTGCCTTTTAATCTGTTGCGATTGTGCAAAAACTACTTTAGTGATTTTCTGTTGGAATATGATATTGATGGCTATATTTCTCCCTATGATCTTTATATAGCCAGCACTGCTTCTGATAGGCAGAGAAAAAAAGTATAACAATCCCTGAGAGAGCAGGATTGGAAACTTTGCCCCCTGTTGTTCCTATGTTAGGATATTTGGCTCCCCTGCCCTTTTTTATATTTAAAAATATAAAATTTGGCTTAGTAAAAGTTTTGATGGCAAGAAAATAGAAACTTGTACCACCAAAAGCATACAGAATAGAGCAAGGGTGTCAAACTCGTGGTGTCACATTGTTGTGTGACACCACAACAAGGTATGACTTTTCTTCCTTTTCCTAAAATGGGAGTGGGCATGGTCAGCTCGTGACTCATTCAACCCATGGGCTGTGACAGCCCTGGAATAGAGCCTGGGGGATCTTATATGAAGCAATTGTCCATAAATAACAATAACATTAAGTGAACAAATGAGATGCTTGGATTTCCACATTGTAATTGATCAAATGTGCTGAAAAGAAGCACATGGCTATTGTCTACAAGCAATGTATACATTAAAGCCAGTGCAATGGGGCAGCCCTATTCTGTGGGTGTTATGCAGAATACTTCGTAAACATGTTTAAAATCACGTGTTAATGTCTTATTGAGACTCTACCGCAGATGTCACCAACTGGATGGAAAAGATTAAGTTCAAATATACTCTCAAGTACACACACACACACACCCCAGGGGTGGGTTCCAGCAGGCACTACTGCCAGTTTGCTTGTGTGCGCGCCCTGCATGCACATGCACAGTGCTATTAAAATTGAAAAACATGATGGCGGCACATATGGAGCCACCAGGGGAACCAGTTCAGGGGCATGGCAGCTCTGGGTCACTGCCGGTTCCAGCAACCCAGGCCACCAAACCACTACCAGTCTGGCCGAACTGGTCCGAACCAGTAGGAACCCACCACTGATACACACACACCATGTATCCAAAAGTAAAACATGCGAATTGATAATTTAAGAAACTTCATTTTTTGAGCAAAGTACCTCTTTTTCCTTTTGTTTTTAATACATAAAGCCTCATTAAAAATATATTATCAAGCCAAATCAGTCAGGAGGCTGCCCTCATCATTAGCGTTCCTGGTCCGTAATCTAATGATCCAGTGTGGATTGTAGGCAGATGTTTTTTGAGTCTCCAGTCTTGGATGGTTCAAAGTCACCCAACCAGCTTCCATGCCAATAGAAGTACTTTAACTTAGTCCAGCACCTTAACCACTACATGATACTACACACTTTTGTCTCCCTTTCCTTCCCTCCCTTAATCCTCTCTTTTTTTTTGTACTATGGATAAGTTACACAAAGTCTCAGGTAGCTTGTATCAGATTCCTCACTTGTTTAGATTGACCTATAGGTAACTGCAGATAAACAGATATTGTTAGAAGTGGAATAATAATCCAGCTTAATGAAAGCTAATATAAAAATAAAACGCTCCACTAATCCCTTTCAGGGAAAACATCTATTGCATTAATGAAGAACTTATAAGTATTTAATGTCTTCAACCACTGGCTTTTTTTTTAATCGTCTAAGATGGAGTGAGACACTATTCTTGCAGTCTTACACCAATACACAGAAGAGAGAAAGGAAATCAAGTCAGTATTTCTATAAAGGCCAGCGTTTCCTGTCCTTCTCTCTTTTTGAAGGCAACGGTGGAATTAAAAATGACAAACCTACACTTCAAAGCCCTGCAGTGCAAACTATCTATCCTTCCTCCCTTCACAGGTCACAACAAATTCTAATCTTTGCAGATGGCTGGGTGTTTTGGGGGCAGGGTATAGGAAGACCTGTATACATGATTGAAGAGACGAGGAAACTGCTATATACTGTACAAGCCCCTATACGGCAGCTAAAGACTCAAGGATAACTGTTCTCCTCAGTAAGCAGGAAAGAAGGAAAATGAGGAACATCCCTGATATTCATCAATTACCAAAATGCAATTATCATTGAGCAAAAAGGTCAAGAAACAAACATGAATGAAGCAGACCTCCTAATTTCCAGGGGTATTGTGAAATACTGTATACTAAATAATAACTTACACAGGCAGTTTTCTTGATATGTAGTACAATATCAAAAAGGTATATGTATCCCCTCAAGAAAAGAGCAAATATGTTGTTTATCATAGGTACAATTTTTATCTATAGGTAGTCCTTGGCTTATAACCATAGTGGAGTCTGGAATTTCTGTCATAAATCAAGATGCCCATGTGACCAACCTGATTTGACATCAATGGTGAAAAGATGAATTCAGCAGTTGTTAAGTGAATGTGACTGTCATTAAGTGAACCCAATGTCCGCAATGGGTGGGTTTTTTGCCAGAAACTGGAAGTAAACATCAGTTTCTGACAAAACATGTCATAAATTACAGTCACGTGACTGTGGGATGCTACAAATAGCTGTAAATGCAAAGCACCTGACAAACACCCAAAGTGGATCACATGACCATGGGCAGGGGAGGGGAATCAGAACTTTGAATTTGAATCAGAAGTACATTTTAGGGGGTCCATCATAATTTTCAACAGTTGCTAAGCAACAGCTCATAAATTGAGGATTACCGGTAATCATTACAGGTTCCTCAAAAAGGGAACTATAATTTTTCTTCACACTGATTTACCTGCCTCAAATTCAGTCAGCTTATTACAGTCTTAGACCAGTACAAGATGTCTGTACATGAGTGACCTATCAGCACTTCTAAATCTATCTATGAAATAATGAATAAAATTTGAATAATTAAAGTACATCTATAACGCAACCTGACTAGAACCAATGTATAAAGTCCAAAAGGAGCAATCTTTATCTAAGATATACAGTAAGTGAAACTGTGTGTGTGTGTACATATACATACACACTCACACATACATATTAATGTGTGTATATTTTAGATTTTTTTTATAGATAGATAGATGATAGATAGATAGATAGATAGATAGATAGATAGATAGATAGATAGATAGATAGATAGATAGATAGATAGATAGGTACTGTATATATTTGATAACATCTAAAATTCAAAATTTGATGACATCTGAAATTCATATAAAGTGATGAAAACTAAAATTACATAAAATGGATAATATCTAAAGTTATTTAAAATACAGCTATGTAACAAGGACTGGCACATCTTACATGCCATTGCGCAAAACCTTGTCATGTGTGTGTGCTGTAGTAAATGGGATTTCACCTGGGCACAGCCAAGATGTCTGTGTCAACTCACAAAGCTTCCCTAACCTACTCCCGAGTTGCCATAGGAGGGAGGATGGGGAATCGAGCCTCGCAGCTGCATCGAGGAATTTGCCCCTCAGTCAAAACAATGCACATGGTAGGTGGCTAAAGTCAAGGCCAGTAATGGCTGGAGGGATGACTTCTACAATCCGCAAAATTGCTTTGTTGGGGAATGTGACTGATGACACACCTGGGGGGGTGGAAACAGGGACAGAGGCAAGACGCGAACTGAGTGGGGTCACAGCTGGCTTCACTAGGTCCAAGCCAACATGGCGCTTCTAATAAATAACTGGATTTTTTTCTTGAAAACTGGCTTGAGGCTCCTGCTTTTATTAAGCCATCAGTTGGAACCCATCAGTCTGCTGATGAAGGGGAGAATAAAATTGGCTTGAATGTCTCTATCAAAGAAGAGCAATAAAGAAGAACATGTAGGGTCCTTGATGCACTTTGAGCTTGGGTTTGAGTGTGTGTGTGTGTGTGTCTGTGTGTTTGCAAACATTTCATTATCCAACTAGGTAGCATCATCAATGTCAAAAAAGAAAAACATGTTCTGGGATATCCATCTCTCCAGAATAACTGAGGCTCGCTCATCCTCCTCACAATGGTATCCATGATGTTTGACAATTTCAGCATAAGATTATTGTGGTAGATAGCTCCTCACTTATTCCTTCATGAAAAATGGTGATCTCTGTCTTAATGGAACAATGTCACATTGTGCAGATCTGATGAACATCTTAATCCAGCCTCCAGATTCCATCAATATTCCATCTATGATGTAACTATTTTCAGTTTCCCTGGGGAAAAAATAATGAAATATATGGAGACACTGCATAAAATCCAAGGGCTGAGAACCAAAAAATGAGAAGAGATTTCAACTTCCAAATTGTTTCTCACCTCTTTCATCACTCTAATTTGATATATGGAATTCATGAGAGCAAGTTTGGAACTCTTGTAAGGTTCCTTTGGACTCGGCCACGTTCTCAGATCTGGAGGGTGGATTAGAAGACCTCCAAGGTTCCTTCCAAGTCTGTTATTCTATATTCTATATTTTATATTTACTGCTGGTAAATTTGTCTTCAGTTCCAGATTGGATCTCTTTTTAATCAACTTCCATCCATTGCTTCTGGTCCTATTCTCAGGTGCTTTGAAGAATAAGTCGACCCTTTTCTCCCCATGACAATGACAGCTCCTCAAATACAGGAAGATAGCTAGTGTTTCTCTTTTCTTGTCCTTGATAGACTAGACATACCTAGTTCCCATAACCATTCATTGTAGAGTTCCTCATAAGCCTCTAGACCCCTAATCAGCTTTGTTGCTCTTCTCTTCTTTCTAGGATATGGAAGGTAGGAAGATGGTCAATTGCCATACCAAAATTATACATACAGAAATATGCCTTCGCATGGAGCGTTTTTTTAAATAAACTTCAGTGATAACCCATGAGAAGAAAAATGAAAAGTCAATGCAATCAACAGAAGAAAAAATCAAATTAGGAAGTTTTTACCTTTTAATTAGTTGCACTAATGTAATTAGTTGCACCATATAAACACATACTCTCACTCTCACTTTCTGTTTCAGACACACACTATTAGTTTGGAAGATTCACAATCCTGGGGAACACATACAACCAATCCTTTGGAATGCACCTGCATGCATGAAATCTTAAAAAAAATACATTTTAACTTTATAGTATTGGTTATCAAGAAAGCTAGATAAACATTCACAAGGGAATGCACAAAAGTGTGACAAAAACATCACTACCAACTACATAACAGTCCTCCTTCTTCTTTCCCCAGTGATTTGGTATAACTTAAGTCTCTTTGTATTTAAGCTTTAATTTTTGTTGGATAAGAAATTTCATTCTTGTCTCTGTTTAACCCTAACAAAAATGATTTCACACACTATTAAGGAGGGGAAGGATACCTTGGTGTATTAAATTTCCTCTGTCTTTATTTGTATCACACATCAGCCCATGGGAATGAGGAGAGAAGCATTTTATTTTGAAGCATTTACCCGGTTTAATCTATATTTGAAAGATTATAAATAAATCTCTTTTTGTTGTTGTTACAAGAATTATAACTGACATGCTGTCACAGCTATACATGTACAACGTTCAGAATATACATAATGCTTTGAAAGCTGTCACATTTGGTATTGTTGTAAACATCACCCAAGGTTACTAAACTGTTATCTGCAGGTGTATTTCCTGTACTTCCATGATTTCTTTAATAAAATTATGGACAACTCCATAATTTTTCTAAAGATTATTCCAGTTATTTTCTAATATTAGCAATTATTCACTTATCTAAAAATATATGTAATATGTGTAATCACAACAAGATCTCAAGAAAATGTTTCGGGTGACATCTTCAACTTCTGAAGAATGAATAATTGAACTAGTAATTTTTAGCTGATTATACATACTAGAAAGTCAGTCTTTGGATTAAACTTGTTACGGAAGTAGCAGGAAAAGTCCCAAGGATGATACATACAAAGAGAAGTTAATGCTCTGATGGCATCCAGAAAAATGAAAGGAAAACTCACCTGTTTGAATAAGATGGGATCCAGAGACAATTGAGATTTCCAAGATAACGTAAAATAAAATTTAAATTTATTTCTAAATATTTCAGCAGCTCATATCTTTGGTTTGTGCACACACAAAACAAATTGGCAAATGAGCTTCAGGAATTTTGAACCAGCTGTAGTTTCTAAATAAATTTCAAAAACAAAACTCATAGCTGCATTGCAATCTTCAAGTGTCAAAAAATGATGGATGAGTAGGTTCTGTATCTTTAAAAAATGGGTGACAACATTCCAGCTGCCCGTAGATGAAAACAGCTTGATTATAGTTTGTAATATCCAGACTCTTCCCAGATGAAATGGGGTAGCACCTTGAAGCAAAAAAATAGAAATGATAATTTCTGTATTGCTTTGCAAACAACAAACTGAGTAGGTATAAAGTAGGTCAAATGTTTATGAAATTGGTTTAAAGAGGGGATTTGCAGTTCTAGAAGTGTGGACCGCCTTCAATCTAAATTCAAACCTACTTTCCAAAGCAGTTTTTACTTCTTGTAAGGAATATCATTGGATGCAAATGGACAACTACACTGAAAAGGTATCTACCAGTAGTTATGCTAGCAGAAAAATATGTACCATCCATTCAGTGTTGACTCTTGTTGATCAGACAGATTATATAGAAAGTCAAGTCAAGTTAAGGAATGCAGGTCAAGTTAAGGAAAGCAGTTGTTGAATTCCCTTAGCTTTGTTTCTGATTTCATAAAACCTTCAGCAAGAAAATAATCAGCACCACTCTCTATAACGTGAGGTTGAGCAACTTTAGTTATGGGCTTAGAAAGTCATGAGTCTTGGGCTTTCCTGAATGAACACTACAACTTGTTTCCCAATAGTTTAACGGGTAAATTTCAGGAATAATGTGTAGTGAAATGGAATGGAGCGGTTGGTAATGAGAGAGCCCTGACCTGCAGTGATGGCAGAAAATTCACTTCTGCCTTTGTAGCTGGCATCAGAATAAGAATAATAGAGTTGGAAGAGACCTTGAAGGTCTTCTAGTCTGACCCCTTGTTCAGGCAGGAGATGCTATACCATTTCAGACAGGTGGTTATCTTACCTCTTCTTAAAACCCTCCAATGATGGAGCACCCACAACTTCTGGACGCAACTCATTCTACCACTTCAAATGGGCAACCAGAATGATGTGGCAAAACTAGTGTTGCTGTCCCTCCACATCAACAAATCTCACGAATAAATAAAATTAAGGGAACATATGGCCAATCAAAACCCTTGTCAGCAAAGGCAGTGGGAAATACCCTATTGCGAGAGATCTAATAAAAATCAGTAGGTCCAGCTTTTAAATGCAAATCTAGTATTTGTATGCCTGTTTATAAGCAGCTAATGTTCTTCTCTTAAAGAAATGCTAGGTAGGCTTTACAAAAGCTGGAGCCACCAAGAAAGCTGGATGTCCTGCAGCCCATGCTAAAAGAGACATGGAGGATGGTTTCTAATGATTGGAGGGGAGGGGCATGCTTCATCAGCCTAAAATGACCAATAAGAACTGGATAAATTAGCAACTGGAACCTACAGCCATACCTATAGCAACAAAAATGGGAGAGAGCAAGGGTGCTTTGCACTTACCTTCGCTACTGGTTCGCAAATGTGAGTGCGCTCACACATGCCATCTCCGCGCATGCGCAGGACCTTCCACCCATATGCAGAGTGTCAAAAACAGGATGTGATGACGTCCTGGTGGATGGGAGGAGCCACCTGCCACTGCTACTGGTTCACCCGAACCAGATAGAATTGGCAAAATAGCACCACTGGGGGGGGGGGGGAAGGGACAAGGACAAGAGGACAAGAAGGAAAATGTTGCTCTAAAACTGGAACAACCAACATGAGGGCATGATATGAAACACAGATTCCAGGAAATGTTTGTGCTGCAGTTGGGAGATATATATTATATTATATATATTATATTAAAGATGAGGAGAAAATCTGATATGCTTTATCTTGGTCTGATTGTTTTATTCACCTCAAAAGCCGCAGGGCTGCCCTGAAAACAGTGAAGCACTGGTCCGCACTGCCTCTGCCAGTGAAAACGGAGCTCAGAGGGCTGTATGCAGCCCTCCAGAGCTTTGTTTTCACTGGCAGAGGGTTGCAGGAGGCCGTTGCAGCCAAAAACGGAACTAGGGAGCGCGTTTTCACTGACAAAGCGCTCGGGACACCACAGGTCAAACAAAACGCTGAAGTGGCCCTGGATGAAATCGAGTTGACACCCCTGATCTATGCTAATCAATGAGAGAAGTGTTTCACAGTCTACAGTTGACTGAATCCCACTGTATAAAGAAACATATTTGGCCACTGACAGCCCAAGTGGCCTTAAGATATTTGTTCTTCTAAAACATGCAGCCTTGACCTACACTTAGAATTTGCTCAAGTTACACTGACAACCTTGTATGTTTGAAACCCTGTATCTAAAGGGGGAAAAATGTTTCTATGTAAATAGTAGTTATAATATCAGTGGGTGTCACCAGCTAGAGCTCTCAGTCCGACAGAGCTAAAATGCATGCAAACTCTTACTTGCCAATCTTTATAACTAGACAGAAGAACAAAAGCAAATCTAAGATAAGGCAAAGAATTGTGCCTACCACAGCCTTGTTTTCTGTGACTACGTTGCTGGAGCTGCTCTTTAAAATCAAGTGGAATAAGATATTCAAAGTGGAAATGTTACATCAACTGAATGCCAAATTTTAGCACCATTGAGTCCGAAAAGATCTGAACATATCCATATTTAAGTGCTACAGTTAATTAACTAGCTCTTTTGTAATATAAGCATCACGCTATAATACTGTCCTTCATGTAAATGCATTGCATGAAATTTTTAGAAGAGGAACTGTTTTACTCTCCATTAACATTTATTGTCTATGATCTTTAGTCCTTTTTTTTTCTCCACCATAAATATTTAGTTTGTTTTTCACTGATGGGATTAGACACAAACACCCTTTTCTTTACTGGAAAAAAAAAAATCCTCTCTTACTTTCCTGTGCTGGAAAAACGCCATGTCCCCAGGGCTCCTACAGCATGTTAATATTGCTTGCCTTATTGGAGGATTATTACACTGAAGGATACCCTTGGTATTACAATGCATAATGTTGCTTTAAAAGATTAACCACTCCCAAAGATCGCTTCCAAACTAAGGAGGACAAAAAAAAAAAAAAAAAAACTAGAGCAAGAACAGAATATAAAATGACTGGCCAGGTTGACAGGCGTTGTTTATATCCATCCTGAAGAAATAAGATGCACCAGACTAAAAGGACACGCCGGTTGATATCACCTAGCAGGAATTCAGGGCAGGGAGAACAAGGCTCATAGTTTTTAGATGTGGAAATAATAGCAAATATATTCCTCTTAAATGGTGCATTGATGGAATGGTATTATTCATCTCTTTGAAACAATCACTCATGAGGAAATCTGAATTCATTACTTCCAGTTCCAGGGTTGTCCAGGAAAAACACAGGCTGGTGAAAGAAGCAGTTAGTACAGCCTGTCAAGATTCATTCTTTTTAGCGCTCCAACCTTCCCCTGATGCCATCTAATGGTTTCTTGAAATACCAAAAAATGTTTTTGCATTAACAGCATTACCCATTGTGCTTCTGCTAAATGTATTTTGATGTCAGCCATATGCCTAGCAAGCCCTCCCTTTTACTCTTTACTGACACCGAAAGAAAGAAAGAAAGAAAGAAAGAAAGAAAGAAAGAAAGAAAGAAAGAAAGAAAGAAAGAAAGAAAGAAAGAAAGAAAGAAAAAAAACCCTACCTTTTTCTGCTAAGGGTATACAATAGTTGTTTGCAGACATCAGACTAAAGGACCTTGTGACCACCCAGAGGCCTGGTTTAATGGGACATTAGAACAGATTTTTGCTCCTAAACCATGACGTTCTGGACATAATTTCTGCAATCTATGTGTGGGAAGCCCCCACTCCACCCCAAAGAATGAAATATTTGAGGGGATGTTAAAAAAAAACCAGGATAGAATATTTCCCCTGAAGGACAAATGAAAAAAATTAAGGGGGGCAGAAACCAGCCCGAGTTTTCCTGGTCCAAGCAGAAACTGAGGAGGCCAACTTTTAGAAATGCAGATTTGGTAATCCATTCAGAAATACTGGGTCAAGACAGAAACTCAAATAAGCAACAAACAAAAGGTTGACAAAATTAGCTCAGACAAGCACCTAGGATTTGCATTTCCCCTTTGCCTGTAGAGCCAGCCATGATCCCCTACGTGGCCCCATAGGGATCCAGAATGTATAAAAACCCATCCGCTCTAAACATTTGTTTGGTGGTTCTGATTCATCAATAAACAGACCTCCAGCCTCCATTTTATTTCCAGTGCCTTTCTCCTCCAGCTTTGAACGGGACCTAGATTTTTTTTTCTTCCAATGTATGTTAGCACATTTGTTAAAAACTATGAAAAGTTGGTACTACCAAATTGATAGCTGACCTTTTTCTTCTACAAGTGAAGGTTAAGATGGTATCCTTTCAGTGGCGAAATTCAAATGTCTTTACTACTGATTCTGGGGCCGTGGTTTGGTGGGCATGGTGTGGCTTGGTGGACATGGCAGGGGAAGGGTAATGCAAAATCTCCATTCCCACCCCACTCTGGGGCCAGCCAGAGGTGGCATTTGCCAGGTTTCTAAACTACCAAAGATTTCTGCTACCAGTTTTCCAAACTACTCAAAATTTCTGCTACTGGTTCTCCAGAACCTGTCAGAACCTGCTGGATTTCACCCCTGGATCCTTTCCTATTCCATGTGCAGAAGCTAACTCCTAGGAGCTGCATCTTTATTTCATTCATTTATCTCACATTTATCATAACAAAAGTAACGCAAGGGAATATATATAATACATTTTCTGCCTCCTATTTTGCCCGCAACAACAACCCTGTGAGGTGAGCGGGGCTGAGAGAGAGTGTGTGATCCCAAATCACCTAGCCAGCTTTTATGCGGGACTAGAACTCCCAGGCTCCTGGTTCCTAGCCTGGTGCTTTAACTACTGGACCAAACTGATACTCTTTTTTTACATACCATTAATAGATGAGGAGAATTATAAGAGTAGGCTAGGAAACACATACAATTCCCTAACACACGGGTGTCAAACTCGCCATATCACGTTACCATCATGTGACATATCATTACTTTTTTCCCTTTGGGGAGCTAGGGTAGGTGTGGCCTGCGTGTGATACAACTGCCAGTTTGACACTCCTGCCCCAACATCTCAGCATTATGGTCCTTTGTATCAACTCAGTCATTCTGGCATCTGGCATTTCTAATGTGATGGCTGTTAGAGGACAGACTTTGGAAAGAATTAACCTTTCATTCAAGTTTACTCTTTTAAAGGTAAGAGGGAAGAACTGCTCACAAAGAAATTTATTTGCAAATATATTCAGTAGCCTGCTATTTCAGGCCTTTAAAAAATAAGCAGGAAGGATTACTCACAAGAAAAAAATTATTTACACTTCCTAAGTGTGACATTACATTTTACTCATCTTTATTTGCAAGAAGATTTATTTGAGAAAAGGTTGGTATTAGTTTTTGGGTTAGCATTACTGTTTAATGCTTTATTTATGACATTTTATATTACAGTGTTACTTTTATTTGTGCACCACTTAGATCTTTCAGAATTAAGTAATATATACATTTTATAGTAAAACAAATTTATGTTATTGTAATATGTTTATATTAAATCTTTGGTGCATCGTGTACAGTTCTGGCTGCTGATAAAAATAGATACTGTGAACCTGAGATAGGACAAGAAATATCATCCAACTTGGACTAGGGCAACCCATTCCCAGAAAAGAGCAATATTTATATCCTTTACTTATTTATACCAATGGTACTCATTTGTACCGTTTACTTATTGGAGTACCTTGTACTCCAAATGGTACAATATTTGTACCATTTATACCATTTACCAAAAGAAAATAAGATTAAAAACTGTTCTGATGTGAATCCATTTAGCATCAATCATCCAGAGTACAGGAACAAGCTGTCAAAAAATAGACCACAGACTAACCTTTGGTATAGCAGCCATGAAAGTCTTGAAAAGAGATTCCAATGTCGCAATGTGCCTATATCTACAAAGATCACAATACTACAAGCAACTGCATTTCCTGTGCTACTATGTGGGAGCAAAAGAAGTCGGATATCAAGATGGCTTTGAGTTTTGGATTATTGGAGAAGGTTCCTGGGTATGTCATGGACAGCCAAGAAAACCAGTTGATGATCACCAAATAAGACAACCCAGAGTTTTTCTCAAGACACAAATGACCAGGTTCAAATTATCCTACTTTGGACACATTATGCGAAGATACAACAACACCCTGGAGAAGGCTCTAATGCTGGGAATGGTGGAAAAGAGAAGGCAAGGTGAAGGGACACACTTACAGTGGCAATGAGCACATCACTGTTAGACTTAAAGGAATAGATTGGAGATAATTCATCGTGAAGAAAATTCTATGTGGCTGCTAGAAGTTGAAATCAACTTGATGGCACATAATTAGTCTTATGTGAATATATATTTTAAGCTGAGTTGTTACCATAGTCATAATCATTTGGCCTTTCATAACTGATAGAAGTACTACTTCTTGACCCTTCCTCAACCACAAGATGTTATCTAAACAGCAGGTAACTTTATTTTAGGAATATATAGCCAGCATTTAGCAGACAGGACATGCAAAGTCAGAAGCTTTGTTGGCATATGCACAGAGGTTTATTATTATCCCATTAGGCTTAATGAAAAGTCATTGGTTGCCTAGCTCTCATATGCAATGTTCAATCTACAGAGCAATTCCAAATTGCCTAGATATATGAACAATCCAATTTTTGCACAGTTCAAGATGCTGTGAGATTTACAAAGGGATCTCTAAAGTGTGAACAACTTGTGCAATTAAACAAACATGGGGCTGCCCTTGAAGTCCACATGGACAGTTCACGTAGTCCAGAATGCAGTGCCTCATTTATTGCCTGGCACTCAGCACCATGAACATATTGCAGATGTCCTTCAAGTCTTACACTGACTTTTGTTTGATAAACTTTCAAGTGCAAATCAAGTCCTAGTTGTTTCTACACATTCCTACACAGATAACAGTCAAAGTACCTTCAGAACTGCATATCCCAGATGGAAGAGACAGGCCTGAGTCAGTCATCCTGCATAAAATGATGGATAGCCTCCTTTCAGGGGGGTGCATATTACGGAGGTTCATAGGTCCTGTTTTTCTGTTTTTTATGGTTTTGTGTTCTGTACCTTTACTGGGAAGGTTGATAGTAATGTTGTGTGATAGATAGATGATAGATAGATAGATAGATAGATAGATAGATAGATAGATAGATAGATAGATAGATAGATAGATAGATAGACAGACAGACAGACAGACAGACAGACAGACAGACAGACAGACAGACAGACAGACAGACAGACAGACAGACAGATGAAAGAGAAATGATAGGTATAAATGATAGAAGAAGGGATAGAATGGCAGACCACTAAAATCTAACAAATAAGTTAATGTAAATATATTCATAGCAGATCATTGAGGGAGCTGTCATAGTTCTGAACAAGCATTTATCAATTCCCACAGCAGTCATCTGCGGCCTTAAAAAGGTGCAGTAGGTTTTATGACCTTGTATATGAAACATACTTCATATAGGCCTAAGTAACAGTAATCTTAATCACTACTTGCCTGGGCTACTGCAATGTGCTTTCTGAGAGGTTTTGGAGATGACCATGGAACTACTGTACAGCTAGCACACAATATAGCCGCTAGTTTGTGGGAAACTCAATCCCAGCAGTGCAGAATAACACAACTTTAAAATCACTGCCCTGGTGACCAGTAGACTGATTGTTACCTTATATCGTGGTAGAACCAGGGAACAATTGACAATGCCTTGTCATAATGGAATATCTTGTCCAGTTTGAACATGGTAAGGGAGTCCTTATGAGTCCATCTCACTTCTGGGCTGCCTAGAGTGTGTACAGTTCAGGAGGCCTTGTCAGAAGTAGCTTTCACTTTATGGAATACTTTCCCCCAGACATACACGTGATTGGCTCCTCATCAGCAGGTTATACCATGAAGTCTTTGGCCTAACCTAAGTGGGTTTGCCATGTTGGTTTCTAATAGGAATGATCCTCTATTGGTAGGAGGACTCTTAATTGCATTGTCAGGATTCTAAGTAACACCCCTAACTCCAAGAAGACTCCGAGGCTTCAGGTTCCTCAAAGTCCCATTTTATTAGAGGTGTCATACTGGCACATCTGGGAAAACCTGTTGACTCAGCCTTCCATCCTTCTGAGGTCAGTAAAATGAGGACCCAGATTATTGGGGGCAATACGATGACGCTGTAAAACCCCTTAGAGAAGAATGTAAAGCACTTTGAAGCGGTATATCGGTCTAAGACAGGGATGTCAAGATCTGGCCCATGGTGCTGACCTGGATATAGCAAAGGACTGACCCGCTGTGCCTCTGCCAGTGAAAATGGAGTTCGGGAGGGCCACGTGTCCTCCCAAGCTCCGTTTTCACTGGCAGAGGGTGGCAGGAAGCCATTGCAGCTAAAGAGCTGTCAGAGCGCTCAGGGCCACCACAGGCCCCAACATGAGTGATGCTGATATTGTCATGCCCACCCTGCCCATGTTCCCCCCGTCGGTGGCCTACCGAGGTCAAACATAACCCTGATACGACCTACAATGAAACCGAGTTTGACAGCCCTGGTCCAAGTGCTATTACTATAGCTATTAGCTGCTTTCGGTCATACTTAAAGCAAGGCAAGATTACATGCTTCTGGATTGGCTGATTCCTTTAGCCCTGCTTGAGGAAGGGTGCACTGCTGCCAACCCATCCTAATCTATGTATCCTTCTACATAGACAAGGCAGAACTCTGTATCATATGCCTATCTATAGCACTGGAGCCCAAACTTCCAGATGGCCTCTCCTAATAGTTTTATATAGATGTCAAAATGTTTCTTCGGTTGCAAGGATATTGCATCTCCCATCTCCTAGGGGGTAAGGATTTTCTCTGTGTGAAAAAATGTGATTATTCCTCAAGTTAGGGGAATCTTGCGCCAAGCCTGTCTGCATGATTGGATAGTTTATATACATTGGAACAATTGTAGAGAAAAGAGATCAATCAGCCTGCACAACTTTGTTCTGTAAAATTCCTAAGCAGCTGTTCGTGTAGCAGAACATTTCTGTGGTTCTGCATTGAACACAATCACTTATTCAAATACAATTGCTTTAAATGGATAGCTGCGTTCTCCAATGGGCTCCTTTATGAAGTCTATAGTGTCCAGGACTAGCATTAGACATATATATATATATATATATATATTAACATCTCATGGTTTAAATGTGTCTAACCGTACAAGGAGTGAGTAATAGTCAAGAAAAGAGACAGCAGGTTCTTTTAGCTTGGTAATTATTCTGGCTCCAGTCTTTTTTTGCCATCTGACAACATTCTTTATGCTGAATGGAGGTGTACCAATATGGTTTGTCAAGCCCCCTCGTTTCTTTCCCCCTCCCCAAACAGAAGAAATATGCTTAAATGTATCTGTTGTATCTGTCAAGACTTCCCATTTGTCAAACTATTAGTGGACCGACTGTCAACATAAATAAATCTGTCCATAAATCTTGACAAGTATAATGATTTGTTGCATTTGAGATGTAAGTTCTCAACATCAGGCCCTTTTGATTTCTAACAGGATTGCCTTCAGAGGCAAATATTTCAGATGCCGCCTTAATCGGGCCTCTCTCAAATGATTTCATGACTCTTTCTAGTTTATCTACACTTACGAAGTTAACCCCTGCCACTATTTGCTTCAAAGGCCACATAAGAAACACTAGGTTATATACTACATCTGGTGCCATGCTTATCTTCACATATTGTATATACTTGATAAACTAGGAATATATACTCGGCTCTTTTTCCTGGATTCCGAATTCAGGTACTTACTTCTCAGCAATTAATATTTTTCTAATAACACACATTATGCTTTTTAAAATGGCAATACACACACACACACACACACACACACACACACACACATGGGGCAGGGGTGGGTTCCGGCAGTCACTACTGCTGGTTTCCTCATGTGTACACTGCACGCGCATGCGCAGAACTGAAAAACAAGATGGTGTCACCTATGGCGCTGCTTGAGAAACCAGTTCAGGGGTGTGGATGGCTCAGTCTCTGCCGGTTCCATAGATCTAGGCCGCCAAACCACTACCGGTTTGGCCGAACCGGTCCGAACCGGTAGGAACTCACCACTGATATGGGGCAAAAAAAAATGGGGCAAAACTCACATGCTTGAAATGTGTGTGTGTGTGTGTGTGTGTGTGTGTGTGTGTACACAGAGAGAGAGAGAGAGAGAGAGATTTGAAATATGTGAAATATATGCGAGTTTTACCCCATTTTGCAACCTTTCTTGCCACAGTTGTTAAGTGAATCACTAAGTTAGTAACATGGTTGTTCAGTAAATCTGGCTTTCTCATTGATTTTGCTCATCAGAAGATGACAAAAGGTGATCGCATAACTTTGCAACTGTCATAAGTACATGCCAGTTGCCAAGCATTCAAATTCTGATCATGTGACCATGGGGATGCTACAGGGGTCATAAGTGTGAAAAATGGTCATGTCGATTTTTTTCAAACCCATTGTAACTTCGAATGGTCAGTAAACAAATGGTTGTAAGTCAAGGCAGTCCTGACAATTCCCCTCTCATTGTTTCCTTACCTTTTATTGATTAGTCCAAACTAATATTTTGCGATACGTTATTTATTTTTATTTAACTTTCCTACTCCCAATGATTTAGCAACAGTGAACTAGGACAGAGACAGAATATGGTTGCTTTCTGTAACAAATGTCTATATCTCAACTCTTTAAGAATTATATTCCAGGTTATCTTGGTTTCTAGATCTCCCATTAGAAAAGAAAAGGAATTGCGCATTTGAAAATTTGTCTTGTGCAACCAGCTTGCTTATAAATAAATAAGTCATCTGTCTAGTTCTTTTATCATTTTTGATATAATGTGATATCTCTTTTAGAGTATTTAATTGCCCTAACTATCCTTCTTTTAGTGCTCCCCAACTTATTAATTTTCTTCTTGAACTTAAAAAAAAATGATTGAATTCATCCAGGTAAACAACTCCTAGAATTAGTAATAGAAAGGAATCTTAAGAGATTTTGTGAGTGCAATAGAAAAAAGAATGGAAGAACCAGTGGGAAAAGCACAGAAAGATTTTAAAAGACAGGTGACATACATACATACATACATACATACATACATACATACATACATACATACATACATACATACTGCCTTGTTGTCTGTCAATACGTATAATATATGCTGCCTGTCCAATCTGACAGGCAATTTACATATTTATGGAATGCTCATTCCAAGTTTATATTTGTGTGTACATATGTATACATGGAATATGAAGTATACATATATGTGTACACGTGTACACATGTATGTATATTCCATATTAAAAACTTAGAATGAGCATTACCCTAAATATACATACACACACACACACATATGTGATAGGGTGTGTATGTGTGCATGCACGCATGCACACAAATACACACACCCCTTTCAGATAGTTTAAAGGCATAGATGTCAGTTCTGTAACACATTAGTCAATGGCCCAGAAAAAATGCAAAGGAACACATGCACTGATACTTTGACGATTCAGAGTATGAACAGAGAGAGAAGGAAAAGTCTGATCGGAATTGATTAAGAATTCAAGTTTCCCCAGTTTGAAGAATCTTATCTCATTCTGAACTTGTCCAGATTCCTTTGAATTGAGGCTAATCTTCCGATGTTCTTTGCTTTCTGTTACTCCCCTATTATTTTTGCATGCATAATCCTTTCCACTGACAAGGATAAAGAAAGTGCTGTCAGTAAGCTTGCAAAGGACTACCCCTTAATGATGTTTGCTTATGCTCTGGGGGTTGTGTGGTTTTTTTTTTCTTTTTTTAAATTTTCATTTCTCACTGCAACATAGACAGGAACCAAAGCTTCCGCCCCAAAGGAAAAATAAACTCAAGACTCACTAATCTCCTTCAGTGGGGAGACAGAAGAGAGAACAATAAATCTAATGCGTTCCACTATAGGTGTCCATTTCTAACAATGCCCAAATGATGCCAGGTGCGCCATGACATCAAGGCACAAGCCCTTCTTTCTCATACACATATTGCAACCTGAAACCCAAGTTTGTGTTATGCCATCACAATGCATTTACCTTGACGCAGAAACAAGATAACTTCTCTATCCTGTCCGTGGTAAGTCTCTTCTTCTTCTCCTTCTCCTTTGACTCACTGGGCACATCAGTAAGAAGAGGACTATCAACACAAGGTATTAAGTGCTCTTCCCATGGCAAAGCGTATCTTCCAGGACCTAGATTCTAGGACGAATGGAAGTGGTGCTCAGGCACTCATTCAAATTTGTATTCATGAAATTCAAGGAGGTGAGCAGTCGGGGTTAATGTGCATCTCATCAAAGAAGTTCAGATTGTCAGGAATTAAGCACAAATTAGTTCCAAATGTAGCTCTCTACATTAGAGCTAGGACGATTACTCAAAAAATTGCAGCAATCCTGTGTTAGGTTATGCAGATCTTTTTACAGCTGTGATGGCAGGCTTGGGGACTGCTTTGGATATTTTTGTACACATTATACCATCTCTAACATTCCTTCCCTCTATTAAAGATGAAAAAAAAAAAGAACAAGGTATTTTCCCCAATTTGGCCATAAGAAAGATGGGGGGAAATGTACAACCTTCAACAACTATACTGAATGGTATCGCTTTACAACTCAGATAACAAAGCATAACCAGGCATGCATGAGTGAGTAGCAAAGCTTCACAGATAAGACCCAACATAAACTTTAGGAATCATCCCAATTTTCATTATTTAAATTTTATGCAGAAGCCCAGATAAGCAAAATTAAACATCTACAGGTTGTCTCTGACGCACAACAATTCATTTTAGTGACCTTTGGAAGTTCAATAGCACTGAAAAAACTGACGTATGATCATTTTTCACAGTTATGACCATTGCGCCATCCCCATGGTCACATGATTTACATTTAGATGCTTGCAACTGACTCAGATTTATGATGGTTGCTGTGTCCTGGTCCTGTAATCCCCTTTTGCGACCTTCTGTCAGGTAAAGTCAATGGGGAAATCAGATTCACATAACAACTGTGTTACTAATTTAAGAACTGCAGTGACTAATTTAATCAATTGCAGTGATTCGCTTAACAAATTTTAACCCAAGAAAAGGTTCATACAATGGGGCAAAACAACAAATTTTTCACTTAACAACATAAATTTTGGGGTCAATTGTGTTTTTAAGTTGAGGACTACCTGCATAAATACTGTGCCGCTTCATTTGTAAGTCTTATTTAACTTTTGGAAGAGGTCATAACCTAATAGCCGACTATATGTTGAAGGACCTAAGGATATCCAATTAGATAGAATTGAGTATCAGATGATATAATACAATAGCAGAGTTGGAAGGGACCTTGGAGGTCATCTAGTCCAACTCCCTGCCCAGGCAGGAAGCCCTATACCATTTCAGACAAATGGCTATCCAACATCTTCTTGAAGACTTGCAGTGTTGGGGCGTTCACAACTTCTGGAGGCAAGCTGTTCCACTGATTAATTGTTCTAACTGTCAGGAAATTTCTCCTCAGTTCTAAGTTGCTTCTCTCCTTGATTACAATACAATACAATACAATAGCAGAGTTGGAAGGGACCTTTTTAGGTCTTCTAGTCCAACCCCCTGCGTAGGCAGGAACCTTATACCATTTCAGACAAATGGCTATCCAACATCTTCTTAAAGACTTCCAGGGTTGGGGCATTCACAACTTCTGGAGGCAAGCTGTTCCAGAGGTTAATTGTTCTAACTGTCAGGAAGTTTCTCCTTAGTTCTAAGTTGCTTTTCTCCTTGATTAGTTTCCACCCATTGCTTCTTGTCCTGCCCCCAGGTGCCTTGGAAAATAGTTTGACTCCCTCTTCTTTGTAGCACCCTCTGAGATATTGGAACACTGCTATCATGTCTCCCCTGGTCCTTCTTTTCATTAAACTAGACATACCCAGTTCCTGCAACCGTTCTTCATATGTTTTAGTCTCCAGTCCCCTAATCATCTTTGTTGCTCTTCTCTGCACTCTTTCTAGAGTCTTCACATCTTTTCTACATCGTGGTGACCAAAACTGAATGCAGTATTTCAAGTGTGGCCTTACCAAGGCATTATAAAGTGGTATTAACACTTCACGTGATCATGATTCTATCCCTTTGTTTATGCAGCCTAGAACTGTGTTGGCTTTTTTGGCAGCTGAAGCACACTGCTGGCTCATATTTAAATGGTTGTCTACTAGGATCCCTTTCACAGCATATCAAAAATCTCTACTTGAACCTTAGTAGCTCTATACTGGGGTAGATAAATACAGATTACAGACTTATAACCACAATTTGGGCCAGCATTTGTGTTGGTAAGCAGTATGGTTGTTGTAAGTTGCATCTGATTTTGCAATCTTATTTGCCATGGTAGTTAAGCCAATTATCGTAGTTGTTAAGTGAACTGTACAGTCGTTAAGCAAATCCATCTTCCATTCATAGTTGGAAGTCCCCTGGGAACATTTCAAATGGTGAACAAATTGGATGCTGCAACTATCATAAATACATACCAGCTGCCAAGTGTGCAAATATTTTATCATATGCCCGTGAGAATGCAGCAATGGCAATAAGTACAAGGACCAGTTGTAAGTGACTCTTTTCACTGTCATTGTAACTTCAAATAGTTGCTAAATGAATGATTGCAAGTCATGGATTATCTGTATATAACCTACTATGATATAAAGTGCCTTCTGTAGGAGATGACCAGGCTGAATTCAAGGGAGGGATCAAACACATTGGTCTCAAGTCCCTTTGCATCCCCAAGGGATCTAAATCCAACCCATTCAAATTCCATTGAATCTTATCTATTGCCAGTTTGCTTGGACCATTAGTATGTCAGATTCTTGTAGAGACCTTAAGCTTGCAACAGATCTTTATGCCCATTTGAACTGCTGGATCTTCTGATTTTCCTGACACCTTCCTTCAGATCTACATAAAAATGCATTGAGTTGGAAGAATAGAGACAAATATACGTATGTATATGTTTATATTTCAGTGTAAGTTCACAAGATCAGTGTTATATCCTCGACCTGCGACCGGTCTCGAGTTACGACCGGCTGCAGGTCTTCCAGGCTGCCTCCGAGAAGCCATGGAGACAGGCTGTAGCAAGTAGGCTAACCGACAGACGCGCCTGATTGGCTGAGGCGCGCCTGGCGGGAAGCCGGCTCTTGCCGCAGCCTGACTGGTTCCCCCGTTTGACAGCTCCAATATAAAGAGCTGTCAAAGCGCGGGAGCCCCTGTCTACCGCCTATTTTCTGTACTTGTTCTTGCTGTTCGTTTTAATCTGCCTAAAATAAAAGGCTGTTGTTATTGAGCAAACCTGGCTGGACTCCCTCTATTCTCAACCCCTCTGAGAATCTAACACTGGCGACGAGGGCTAGGGCCAGGCAGAGCTCTAATTGCTAAGGGGAAGAATTTTCCTCACGAAAATTTTTTTCCGTTTGTTTCTTTCTGCGGTACGATCACCATGGGTTCCGTCCCTCCCTTCGCTCCATTCGACTCATCGAAGGAGACCTGGGTTTCATTTATGGCACGGTTTGAGTGCTTCGTTCTGGCGAACGACTACGGGGCGCTGCCCCCGGCCAGAAAATTAGGACATTTCTGTTCGCGACCGCCCGCACCGTGGCCACGCCGACAGAAGTGTATGAGATGCCTTGGGACACATTGATCGAGCGGCTCCGGGCACACTACGCCCCGGTGCCGTCACGGATGACCCACCGCTTTGCCTTCAGGAAGTGCCTCCAGAAGCCTGACCAGTCGGTGGCCGAATTCCTCAAGGCGCTCCGCATGGCCGCCATTCCGTGCGCCTTCGCCTCAGAGTTCCTAGGCGAATCGCTGCTGGAGCAGTTCATCTGGGGCCTCAGGGAAATCCGCCTCAGAAGGCGCCTGCTGGCCCGTGCAGAACTGACCCTAGAACAGGCGGTGGACGAGGCTCGGGCATTCGAGATGTCCGAGTCCTCGGTCTTGGACAGAGACTTGGACCGCCAACCGTCCGCACGCGCGTGCCTAGTGGAGGAATCCGACGACCTGGATGAGGACGACCAGGTCGCCTACATGTGGTCTGCCGGCCGCAAGCTGCCCCAGCCGGTTTCCAATAGATGCTGGAGCTGCCGGGGAAAGCACCCCCGGGCCGATTGCCCGTTCTGGGCCGCCACCTGTCGCCGCTGCGGCCGAAAGGGACACTTGGCCGCTGCCTGCCGCGCCGCTGTGCCCGCCGATTCACCACCCTCCCCCGAACCCCAACGCCGCTCCGGAGAAGATCGTAGGGGGCAGGCGGCCAACCCACCCGCCCAACGCCGCCAGGGCAGACACCAGCAGCCGCAGCCGTCTGGCTGCTTTGCCTTGACCGACGACAACTCTCTGCTGGAAGCCTTGCCCGACCGTACGCGGCTCAGGACAGTTGTGAAACTGGAGGGGGTGGGGGTCCGCATGGAGGTGGACTCGGGCTCTTCTAGGTCCATCATATCCCGGGCACAGTTGGCCAAGCTATGCCCCGGCCTCTCTTTGGACAAATTGTCCCCCCCGCTCACTGTCTTGCGGGACTATCAGGGGTCTTCCATTCCCACCCTGGGCCAAATTTCCCTGCGGGTGGAGTACAGGGCTTTTAAGGGGCCCTTGCCTATCCTGGTGGTTTCCGACCCCCTAGCGGCCATCATCGGCCTAGATTGGTTTCCCGCCCTTGGCCTGTCAGTGCACGGGGTGCATTCTATTCCCGCCTCCTCTCCCATCTCCGGGGTTTTGGAGGAGTTCGCCGACGTGCTAGATGGTCGGCTAGGCTCCTACATAGGCACCCCTGTCTCCTTGAACCTTGACCCTCAGGTTGCACCCATTAGGCTCAAGGCCCGCAGGCTGCCGCTCGCCCTGAAGCCCAAGGTCGAGGCCGAACTTGACCGGCTGGTGGCGCAGGGCGTGCTCGAGCCTGTCGACCAGGCAAGATGGGAGACCCCCATTGTGGTCCCCATCAAGCCCGACGGGTCAGTACGGATCTGCGCCGACTATAAGTCGACCATCAACCGCGGGCTCCAGGCGAACCCATATCCAGTCCCAGTTGTGCAGGACCTGCTCCATTCCCTGGGGCAAGGCCGCATTTTTGCGAAACTGGATATGGCCCAGGCCTATCAACAGCTCCCGGTGGACGAGGCGGCTGCGGAGGCGCAGACCATCGTCACCCACCGGGGGGCTTTCCGGTGTCGCAGGTCGAGGATATAACAATCAGGATCATCAAATGAGATAAATAGGCAAGCCAATAGTTCAGTCTTCTGAAAGGGCCATCTTGTTTCCTGGTCCTTATCCCTTTTCTGCTCATCCATTTGATTACCAGAGTCCAAATAAATTGCCTTCAGCTTTAGTGACTGCAGTCTGTTGGGGCTGGAGCCCGTTCTCTCTTTCTCTCTTTCTTCCTTCACACGCACACTTCAAACACCAGCAATAATTAGTTTTGGGCTAGCAGAATCTGAGGTTAAGAAAGACAAATTGTTTTTCTTCTCCTGAAAGTGCTCACAAAAATTCACCCCATTTGGCTAGTTCTATCACTTAAGTTAGAAATCTGCAGGCATTCAGGAGGAAAAATATGTTGTTTTTTATGGCACATTACTCAAATACACTTAAACTCTTGTCATATGGGAAGGCAGTTACAAAGGAAGGGTATGCTTGGTTGCCTATTGCAACATGCCTTTGACAACCTGCATGGAGGGAAGGAGTCTCTGATGTATTCGCAACTTTGTACGGCCACCATTTATTTGCTTAAAAAATAACTAGCTTAGCTCTTGTAGTGTTGCACATCCTCTTTTATTTTAAAAGTAGATTTCGCAAGCGAAGTCATGAAAGCACAACGAAGGCCTTTTTTTTTTTTTTTTAACAAACGATTTGCCTGTTACAGAATCTGTTTCTAAATTTATGACAATATTTGCAAAGGAGACTAAAAATATTCCTGGAGTATGATTTTATTGTACTGCGGGAACAAATTGTGACCCCTTTGCTGTGTTTCATACAGCAAAAACAATGCCAACAATAAGAGTGGAGACATAAAACAGCATCTCCAAACTACTATTGTAAAACACAGGAGTAACACTTTCTAGCAGAAGTGAAGAATTTGAAGAGTTCTAATCTGGCAGGAATGCTTCCTCTTTGTAATTTTGACAGAACAGCATGGTAGACCATATATTAAACCTTTGGCTGATAGAAATTATGAATGATCCAACTATTATTCTCTCAGAAATGGGGTCTTATCCAATTCCAACACTGTCATTATTAAAATGCAACTATGTGATAGGCTTAGAGTTGTAGGGAAGCTGAGTTACAGCAACTGGACTTCTTTTCTGGTTGATTTGAAACATTTCATTGCTTATCCAAGTTGCTTCTTCAATTTGACCCCCCGGTTAGGGGAACTCCATATATGTTCTTCAGGAGGTTTTATTTCTCACCTAGTCTGGATAGGGTTGGGGTTCAGGGGTGGGTTCCTGCTGGCATTACTATCGGTTTAGCTCACCCCAAAAAAAATTTCTGCACATGCGCAGAACAGAAAATCAAGATGATGGCGCCAAGCATAGAACCGGTTCAGGCGCATATTCAGCCAAATTACTACCTACTCAGTCTAAACAGATAGGAACTCACTGTAAGGTCCTTGACTTGCGACCAGTTTTAAGTCCTCAACTTACAACCGGTCGCAAGTCTTTGACTTATGACCAACAGCCCAGCAACCAAAGGGCTGGAAGCGGGCTTTTTACTATGTTACTATTGGTTATTCTGCTTGATAGCTCCCATATAAATAGCTGTCAAGCAAAGCAAGGTTCTGAAGTGTTCTGTAGTTACCGTGTTGGTTTTTCTTTTGCAATAAAGCTGTTCCATCTTACCTCAGCCAGTCTGTCGAGTTTTCTGTCAGTCCAGACTTCTACACTGGCAATGAAGGTGGGATTCTGAAGAACCCCCTGCATGAACAGCTAGAAGAAAGAAGAGGGGGAAAATTCCTCTCTTTTCTCCTCAGCTTCGGTAAAGTCATTTTATGGCAGTACAGTAGAAGCCATTTTAAGGCACAGCAGGCTATATCTTAACATAACACACACACTGAGGGGTGTTAGGGGTTTCCTATCCCCACAGTATTTGTTTCCAGAGGGTAAGTCATCTGTCTACCAAGTTTGGTTGAAATTGCTTGAGGCATTCCAGAGTTATGCTGGAAAACACACACATTAATGCATATAAAAAGGGGGTTATCATCCCACCAACCCTGAAGATACCTCTAATTACAAGATAATGTTTTCATATACCAGTTGTGGAGCAACAAAATGGAAGTATCTCCATCTTCTATTTATGAACATCTTAAGGCATCCAGTTGGCCACCATGAGAAACAATATGCTAGTCTAAGCTTGATCCTGGCCTGATGTTGAACAGCTGTTCTTAATTATCAATACATATGAATTGTGGAGTCCTGGGAGCTGAGCTTGGTTGTTTTTTGCAGACGCTTCATCACCCAACTATGTATGTGAATCATCAATATATATATGAATGAGCCCATAGGTCATCTCAAATCATCGTCTAATGTTTTTTCTGGTTTTGTATCAAAATCCATGGCTAAGATTAATTCAGAAAAGATCAAAGTGGAGTGAGCATAGATCATGCATAAAACAAGGAAAGCTAACATTTAATATCAATTTGTTAGTGTTTCTAATGGCCCCAAATTCCCAGGATACAATGTTAATGTTCACATGAGAAATTAAGCTGTGTCTGATAAGACAATCACAATTTTTAAAGCTGTCATTAGAAATTATTGTAATTAGGACAAACTGTATAAAATGGTTTGAAATTGAGACCCAAGTGAATTGGAAATTAAGGGGTACATTATTATTTTGAAGGGCAGGTATCTGTACAGATAGTTTACTTTAACCATTAGTGTGAATTCATATGCATAAATCACAGCAAAGATGCACAGTGATAGTCTTGGTGTCCATATTGACATCGCATACACACATTTTGTGTGGGTTCCTGTATTTCCCCTGAATAAAATTAAGCAGTACTTAATTCAGAATATGGAAATTGCTAAAACAGGTTGATGGAAGGGAACACCATCTTTGGACAATCATGTACAATTGCAATTTATTTAAGGAATATTTTTGCTTTTCAACTAAAAAGCTGGAGGGACAGCATGTCATTCTTTCTTCTATGTTAACCACACCAGAGATCCCCAACCTTTCCAGCTTTGTTGATGGGAAGGGAGAGGGGATGATTCCACATGAGCAGTGGGCAAGTGTGTGTGTGTGTGTGTGTGTCTGCAGCTCTTTTACGGTCCCCTAACACTTCCATGGCCCTATTCCGAATGGCTCAAGGCTCAATAGTGAGCCATGGCCCAGGGGTTGGGAACACCTGAACTACACAACAACCCTGTACAGATTTCTGTCTAATGAAAGAATCAGAAGCTGTGCTTTTCCAGATGTTGATGAACTCACATCATTATTCATCACTCCTAAGGATTTTAGGTCAATAACATATAGAGAGCTAGACCAATAGCTAGCCCAAAAGTCTTTGGAAAAAGGGTGGCCCCTTAATGAAAGAGCCTGTCCAAATATTCTAACCCCCTATAAGCACAAAGTGTAACCCATCGTTGCACTGTTTAACTGAGCCTGCATTTTTACAGCCACACTGAAATGTACTCACATTAAGAGCAGCATTGAATTATTTTAGACCAATTGACAAAAAGATAAAACTATTCCTCTGTTTTTTGGTTCTTCTTCCTCAAATCTTGCTTTCAGTTCAAGTGTTATGGCTCTTCTTGAATAGGAGACCCTTGTAACCGTCACTCATGATGTTATCACTGCCAGAATGAATTTTTGTAACTCAATCTACATGGGGATTGTCTTTGGGAACGGTCCCAAAATTTCAACTATTCCAAATTGCCACTGCCTGTCCAAATAATGTCACATAACCACAGTATTATAGGAGATGCACTGGTTGTCCTTTTTTCCCCCCAGATGCAGTTCATGGTGTTGGTAATAATCTATAAAATCATCTATAGCTTGCATCTGATGACCATTGCAACTACCCAGTAGAGTACATGCGTGAAGAGTCCTCATTCCGCATGAAATAGCAAGCACTGTTTGCTTGGAGCTACCCTCCTCTGAATAAAGTTACCCCCAGAAATAAGATCAGCATCCTTATTATTAATTTTCAGAAATATTATTTGGGCATAAAGACTGAAGAATCAATTATTTTATTGCTAATGTTGATCAATTTGCCGCTATGGTTATGTTCACAACCTTATTGGTTGCTTTTCTCTACTATTAAACTGGATACTACTGCATCTAGTTTTGGTCACCGCCATGTAAAAAAGATGTTGAGACTCTAGAAAAGTTCCGAGCAGAGAAACAAAGATGATTAGTGGACTGGAGGCTAAAACATATGAAGAATGGTTGCAGGAACTGGACTAGGAGTGACATGATAGCAGTGTTCTGATATCTCAGGGGCTGCCACAAATAAGAGGAAGTCAAGCTATCTTCCAAAGCATCTGAGGGTAGAACAAGAAGCAATGGCTGGGAACTAATCAAGGAGAGAAGCAACCTAGAACTAAGAATAAATTTCTTGATAGTTAGAACAATTAATCAATGGAACAACATGCCTCCAGAAGTTATGAATGCTCTAACACTGGAAGTTTTTAAGAAGAGATTAGATAATCATTTGTTGGATTATGTCCAACAAATGTTGGATGATCTACATATCTCCCTGTTGGTAAGATAAACAATATACAGTGGTACCTCGCTTCACGAACTTAATTCGTGAACTGACTCTGTTCGCGTTGCGAATTGGTCGTGCAGCGAGGCACAATTTCCCATAGGGTTCAATGTAAATCCGGTTAATCCGTTCCGACCTTGTTTTTTGGTCGTGAATCTTGAACGGACTCTGTTCGCGTTGCGAATTGGTCGTGAAGAGAGGCACAGTTTCCCATAGGGTTCAATGTAAATCCGGTTAATCCGTTCCGACCTTGTTTTTTGGTCGTGAATCTTGAACGGACTCTGTTCGCGTTGCGAATTGGTCGTGAAGAGAGGCACAGTTTCCCATAGGGTTCTTATATACATTAAAATGTTTCTTCTACTACCTTGAATCCTGACTCTTCACTTTTTCTTAGCTCCAAAATAATGCAAACAAAAATCTTATTTCTGCCCAGCCAAAAAAGTTCAGTTTGTTTATATACTTTTTTTTAAAAGGGCTTCTCTCATTCCTCCTCCTCCTTGTTTCTCTTTCCTTCCCTAGAAAACAAGCCAAAAAGAAAAATCCCAACCCTAGTTGCAAAAACAAAACAACAGCAACAACAAACTGAAACCCACAATTGGCTGACTTCTATTAAAAAAATTTTCCTCCACAGACTTGATTACTGGCTTCCTTGCTCCACCCAAAACCTCACATTTTTAATGTTTATTTACATTAAAACAGTGCTTCCTTCTAGCCTATCCTCTTCCTCCCCAAAAAGCCACAACTGATTTGTTTACATTAAAAGTGCTTCCTCTGTTCGTTTGCACCGAACCAACCACACACACCATAATTGATGTATTTGCATTAAAATACTTCATCTAGGTGTTGCAACACCTGGTCCTCCTTCTTCTTTTCTCCCCAAAGAATCAACTGAAAAAGGCCATTCCTGCTAAAGTTCCTAACTAAGTGCCATATCACCCAATGACAAATTACGGCAGCCCAAGCAAAAAGCCTTTCTTTCATATGAGGTTGTCCTCACCAAAGCAGACAGAGCACGCTTCTTGCAAATGAGGGGAGAGGTAGAGTATCTCTGCATAGCAGTTGTCAATCTGCACAAAAGAAGAGGCTACCCTTTCTTTTTTTAAGTCAGCTAGGCCTGTGATGGCGAACCTGTGGCACGCGGATCCATTTGTTATGGCACGCAAGGTGTTGCCCTGTCAGCTCCAGCGTACATGCGTGCACTGGCCAGCTGATTTCGGCCTTCTTTTTCAGCTGTTTTTCGCTCTCCAGAGGCTTCCCTGAAGGTTCTGGAGGGCAAAAAACCACCCAACTTGCAAACCAGAAGTTCGCACATAGGGACGTTTTTTGCCCGGAGCCTTCAGGCCACAGTTCCCAAACTTCCTGATGGTGGTGGTGGTGTCACACGCAAAGCATTATGGGTGAGGGTACACCTGTGCACGACCCACCCATGCTTCCCCCGCTTTTGGCACGCAATCCACAAAAGGTTAGCCATCACTGAGCTAGACCATACCATTTCCCCAGAAAATACAGAGAAGGTAAAAGCAATGAAAAGGACACGGTGGTTCAGCGGCTAAGATGCTGAGCTTGTCGATCAGAAAGGTTGGCAGTTCGGCGGTTTGAATCCCTAGCGCTGCGTAACAGAGTGAGCTCCCATTACTTGTCCCAGCTTCTGCCAACCTAGCAGTTCGAAAGCATGTAAAAAATGCAAGTAGAAAAATAGGAACCACCTTTGATGGGAAGGGAACAGCATTCCATGTGCCTTTGGCATGTAGTCATGCCTGTCATATGATCACGGAGACGTCTTTGGATAGCACTGGCTCTTCAGATTTGAAACCGAGATGAGCACCGCCCCCTAGAATCGGGAACAACTAGCACATATGTGCAAGGGGAACCTTTACCTTTACCTTAAAGGCAATAAAGGACAGATGTTGGACTCTCATCTGCCACCAGCTACAGAAACCCCCAAAATCCTCACTTGCACAGCTGCATGACACTTCTATCCCTGTATACCAAAAAAGAGGGTTTTTTCCCCCCAGTAGTTCTGTAAGAAGGCAAAAAATATATAGGATTTCTCTGTCAGGGCCTTCGATTCATTCCCTTGGCCTTGCGAGATCATAACCACTAAGTCAAGCAGCGAAAATAGTTTTGATTTTCAAGGTGATGTAATTTAGTTGGTCGCTTGAACCATTGATTGCTGCAATCTACAAAATGGCTTACTTACTTGAACAATTCTGTCCTACTGTGCTTAGAGATGAAGAAATCTAATCCTTATATTTGTTTGTATGTTTTAAATCAGGTTCTGTTAACAAACAATGCCTTATAGATACCAGTTGTATCCAACAATTGTGGGTTGACTAACATTTCCATACAACTGTAATTATAATAATATACTGTACTTTTCCTATAATGTATATACCACAAAGCAAAATAAATAGATTTAGGTAAATAGGGGAGATACATTCAGGGTTGACACAATCAAAGTTTATTAACTAACACCTGAACAAAATGTTTTCCTCCCAACTGCCAAGGGAAAAAGGGCATTTATGAATTTTCAAGCAAAGAAATAAGTGCCAGATTTATTTCTTTATAAGTACCTGTGGATTCTGTCGCGTTGCTTGTTAACAGATGCAAGTGGGCAATATAACTATTACATCAGGCAACAGCAGAAGAAAGCCAGTCAGTTTCTAAGCAACAGCTCAGCATTGGCCACTTGTCAACACAGCTCTAAGATTTCCTCCGATAATGTAAAATGAAGAGAAGTTGGAACAGCATAGTCTAATTTCCAGGAAAAGAACAAAGCATGAAACTGGTGATTTACAAAATCATATTTTTGGAGGTTTCTTGCAAGCACTATAGGACTAAGAACAGAAAACTGTCAAACATTTCACTTCCAGAGCTGTTGAAACTTTTCCATAGTTAGGCAGTTAAACGAAAGCAGCTAAGCGTTTTCATATTAAAAAATACAGCTCCTTAATAACATAAGCGAATGTTTCTTGCAACTTTCCCTACCTCCACCTTCCATTTATGCATTCTTTACCACTGGATCATTTTATACCATGGATCATTTTATAGTACTTTCAGTGTTGTAGTGACTTGAAGTCTGACATTCCCACATGGTTGCTGAAGAACTTCTGTAAGCCTGCATAGGCACCAGTGATGGGGTTGAATTTTTTTTACTATCCGTTCTGTGGGTGTGGCTTTGTGGGTGTGGTGTGGCTTTGTGGGCATGGCTTTGTGGGCATGGCAGGGGAAGGATACTGCAAAATCCCCATTCCCTCCCCCAGCCCACTAACCTGCTTTCCAACTCCGTTCTCCTGTTCAAGACAACAAAAGAAGATCAGCTGGGAAGCTAGGAGACAGTGGGGGTGGGGTCAGCCTATTTGCCGGTTGTCCGAACTACTCAAAATTTCCGCTACCAGTTCTCCAGAACCTGTCAGAACTGGCGGAATACATCCTCTGATAGGAACCCAAGTGGAAAGTAAGTCTATATATAGTAAATACTCACCTTTCTTGGAGGTTTGAATCAGGACCCAACCCCCCAATGTTCTGCTACTTAAAAAAAATAAACATCAGTTTTTCGGGACAGTTTCATAAGCATTTTGTTTGCAAGGAGAACTGAGTGTAAATCTTAGTTTTGTCCTAAGCACCCACCTAAATAGCTCTCCCCCCCACCCCCTCTCCAAATCTAGAATCATTCAGATGTGTTGGATCAAAAATGTTACAATCCCTAGACATCCTTGTAATGCTTTCCTGGCAGAGAGATGCACATCATTGTGGCAGAATCATAACAACAAGGCCGAAACGATTGCTTTAATAAATATCAAGCAGAGGGTTGCATAACACAGAAAGACTGATTAGAGTGAGGATCCTTTGTGGATGTTTCATCTTTAAAGATCCACTATAGAAAAATGCAATGTACTCTGTGGAGACAAGCTAAAAGACTTAGCACGGGGTAAAGATAAAGGACCACCTTGTATGCTTATAACTGCTGGTCTCGCTATGGTTGTCAGCTCATCAAAAGCCACTTGTTTCACTCTGAGCTATGCAAGGTATGCAAAGCGAGTGGAGAGATGCACACATTTGCTACGAAAGTGGTGCACAGCTGTTAAGGTAAGTAGGACTTTCAGTGATGTGCCACTTGTAAATGCATATGATCCCTGTAATAGGTCTAACACATTAGCTGAACAGCTGCAATCTTTTCATTGTACCTCTTTTGCGGCATTCAGATAAAAGCACTTCAGTGTCAACAAATCTAATATCTTCTCCTGCCCAACTTGAGAGGGTCAAATGAAATTTCCCCAACAGAGAACAAAAACTGTGGCTGCCGGGTGTGTGTTGATGGCAGCAAGCCAAGAGAAGAGAATGAAATGGAGGCTTTGTTGTTGGGGGGAGGAAGCTTTTCCTAAGACACAAAGGAAAGAGGGGCAATTGTAAGTATTTTACAAAAATGTGAAACTTACAGGAAGCGCTGGTTTTGAAAATGTGACGCTTCCCTAGAAGAGAACAGCCAGCCAAGTGTTGGGCCTTGCATTGTTATAGTGATGAAATCAAGCAAGGATCGCATAAACAGAAGGCGAAACAAAAAGCTGGTTAAACATGGATGGGACACTTCAGACAAAGCTCGAAGAATATTAAATCATGTGTGACTAAATTTCCCACAGGAGCAAAATTTTAATATTTCTCTAAATGTAGCAAAATGGGGTGAGGGGTTCCACATCCAAAATCTGACTAAAAGTTGTCAGACATTGAAATACCACATTCTCTTTCACTCATTGGCTCATCAAATACTCTCAGAATTACAGCCTCTAGCATAAATTGCACTAGCCAAGCTGCCTGGGAGTAAATCCATCTCGCTTTCCTAGGAGCTTAAGTTTTAGAAGATGTCCATGAGATAATACATTTAAAATGACTCAGGAAGGGGTGACAGAAATCTCCCTCCATCTTTTTTTATCTCAATGTATTCCATTTTTTTTTACCTCAATGCAGGAGAACAAACAGAAATGATGTGTGTGTGCCCACGAGAGAGAGTGTGTATTAGGGCAGTCTAACATACATTTTGCATATTTTAGGTTCAGATATAATTAAATACCCTTTTCAAGTACCTGCTTGTTTTTTCCTCTCATTTGAAGGGATTTCCCTCTCCCTATCCCCCCACCCAATGAATTAGCGAAAAAGATATAGCACGTTTCTTATTATTTCCTCACAAATCATTCCTCAGAATGGTTGGATCAAAATGGTTACCGAGCTATGTGAGAGAAAGTCACTTGTGGGGAAAGTGACCTTCTGCAGTGAAGTTGTCACATTTGAGCAGATTTCTGAGTGCCATTGACAGGCTGTGTAATAGGGATGCCTGTTTGGGTGCGTAACAGTCATGTTGCTCACTTGTTAATTTATTTAGTGTAGTGCAGCATAGGGAATAAGATCTGGAGCAAGACCAGCGGCAGGAGACTGAAAAATATCTTACTTTAATAAGATATTAATAAGATAAGAAAGACTGAAAAATAAACTTACTTTAATATACTTACCTAAAACATTACATCATTTTTCTTAATTTAAAAAAGTAGAATAAAACCATCAAGCTACAGGCGTGATTTTTTTTTTTACATCACCATGTTTGCTAACGAACCAGCAATAGCAATAGCACTTAGACTTATATACCGCTTCATGGTGCTTTACAGCCCTCTCTAAGTGGTTTACGGAGTCGGCATATTGCCTCCAACAATTTGGGTCATTTTACGCACCTTGGAAGGAGGGAAGGCTGAGTCAACCTTGAGCCTGGTGAGATTTGAACTGCCGAATTGCAGGCAGCTGGCAGGCAGCAGAAGTAGCCTGCAGTACTGCATTCTAACCACTGCACTACTGTGGCTCAACAGTAAGATTATTGAGAATTGTGAAAAAGTCAGCCACTACCCCACATTATTCCGGAATTAACTTGCATAAGAGCCCTGCTAAAGTAGGTGAAGGGCCCAACTAGCCCAGCATTATGTTAGTCAGCCAGCCAATATGTTTAGGGGCTCACTCCTAAATTGCTTGTATGCCTTTTTATGATACATGAAGCTCTACAGAGAAGTCACAATCAACAGCCTGATCGTACATGATTTTTTTTTACTTCCATTTAAATTGATAGTCATTCTTACACCTTACTGTAATGAATTCCATAGGTGTCCTATTTTCACTGTATTGCTATTTATTTATTTATTTTTATAAAAAGCCATTGATACAATCACTAAGAATGACATTCTGTCTTACTTATAGTCATGCATTGCTAATAATCACCCAGGAAGAATAACACGAATCAAATTAGGCTGGAAAATATATGTCAGATTGAGATTTACTAATCAAAGATAAAGTACAAAACCTTATCTCTATAGACTTAAACATGCTTGGTTGAATCAAAAAAATAGGCAACTGTTGGTTTTCCAATATTAGATAATGCAATATATAGAGAAGCCAAGATGGTAAATCCCATTTGTTTGTTCTCAGTAAGTGATGTTCAGAAATATGTAACTTCTGTAAATATGTATATGATTCAGAGCAAATTATAGTCAAGTATAAATATATATTATGTGTATGTTTATACAGTACACAATGTGTGTGTGTGTGAGAGAGAGAGAGAGGGTTTTTTTTTTGAGCTGATCAATAAATAAATCAGGGAGACTAGGTTCTTATCCTGATCAGCTGAGATACGAGGATAAGTATATGCTTGTGTCACAACACCCTGTTAATCCCCAATTAAGTGAGGAAGCATACTGCTTTCCTTTTCTGCCTTTCGGCTCATCACCAAGACCATCTAGACAGAAAACTGTTAGTTCCGTTGTGTACTTTTTTTATATGTGTGTTACGTTTTTTGAGCTGATCAATAAATAAATCAGAGAGACTAGGATAGATCTATTTCGAGCTATTTAGCTCTCATCAGCTAGCCATACCCTTACTGGGATTCGAACCAGGGAAGTATTACATGTGAGGCAGCCTGCAATTGCCTCTAGACAATTTATTGATCAGCTCAAAAAACCTAACACACATATAAAAAAAGTACACAACGGAACTAATAGCTTTCTGCTTTCTGTCTAGATGGTCTGTGGTGATGAGCTGAAAGGCAGAAAAGGAAAGCAGTATGCTTCCTCCCTTAATTGGGGCTTACCAGGGTGTTACGTGGCTAAGACTTCTGCCTAACATGTAATACAGCCCGGTTCAAATCCCAGTAAGGGTATGGCTAGCTGATGAGAGCTAAAAAGCTCGAAATAGATCTATCCTAGTCTCCTGATTTATTTATTGATCAGCTCAAAAACCTAACATACATATACATACTGTTTCCTTTTCTGCCTTTCGGCTCATCACCAAAGACCATCTAGACAGAAAGCCATGAGTTCCGTTGTGTAATTTTTTTTTTATATGTGTGTTACGTTTTTGAGCTGATCAATTACTGGGATTCGAACCGGGGCTGTATTCCATGCCAGGTGAGAGCCTTAGCCATTAAGCCAGCCAGGTTCTCTTCCTGCTCAGCTGAGACAGGAGGATAAGTATATATAATTGTTCCATAACACCCTGTTAGGGCCCCAATTAAGGGAGGAGACATACTGTTTCCTTTTCTGCCTTTTGGTTCATCACCAGAGACCATCTAGACAGAAAGCCATGAGTTCCGTTGTGTAATTTTTTAAATATGTGTGTTAGGTTTATTAGTTGATCAATAAATAAATCAGGGAGACTAGTATAGATCTATTTCGAGCTTTTTCGAGCATCAGCTAGCTAAGGTTCTTGCCTGGCATGCAATACAGCCCCGGTTCGAATCCGAGTAAGGGTATGGCTATTTATTTTTTATTTATTATTATTTTTATTTATATTTATATCCCGCCCTTCTCCACAGAGGACCCAGGGCGGCGCACAGGAAATTAAAAAATATACAAAAGTACAAAAATAAATACATAATTTAAAATATATATTAAATTAACCTGATCCTATGCTAAAAACCAAATTATTAAAAAACCCAATTTAAAACTTTATAAAAGTCCCCGTGGGAGGTTAGGCTAGGCCGGCTTGTTGGAAGAGGTATGTCTTTAGACATTGGCGGAAGAGGCGGAGGTCGGTGATGGTGCGTAATTCAGGGGGTAGGTCGTTCCAAAGGGCTGGGCCCGCCACAGAGAAGGCTCTTCCCCTGGGTGTCGCCAGTCGGCATTGTCCGGCCGACGGCACCCTGAGAAGGCCCTCTCTGTGGGAGCGTATCGGTCTAAGGGATGTGGCTAGCTGATGAGAGCTAAAAAGCTCGAAATAGATCTATACTAGTCTCCCTAACTTATTTATTGATCAGCTCAAAAATGTAACATATATATGTGTGTGTGTGTGTGTGTGTTAGTTTTATGAGCTGATCAATAAATAAATCAGAGAGACTAGTATAGATCTATTTCGATCTATACTAGTCTCTCTGATTTATTTATTGATCAGCTCATAAAACTAACACACATATTTTTAAAAATCACACAACGGAACTCATGGCTTTCTGTCTAGATGGTCTCTGGTGATGAGCTGAAAGGCAGAAAAGGAAACAGTATGTCTCCTCCCTTAATTGGGGCCCTAACAGGGTGTTGTGGAACAATTTTATACACACACACATATATATATATTAAAAGGTATGTTCTAATCACTTCCATTTTGTGGCTTTAAGTAGGGCTACAAATATTCCTAAATAGTCCTAAACTACAACATTAAATTATCAAATGGCACAAATATGATCTTGTTTTTATTAAGGCAATTTAGCATTCAATGGGATTAGTGTTAAACTCAGCCTGGCAACTCAGATTAGCTCCAGTATTATTATGATGGAATTGTTATGGGAGGCCCCACCCAAATCCTTCCATCGTATCTCCTCACACCTAGTTCTGCAGTGCATTGAACAACACAAACCTTGTTTCTTTAGTCCTTAGCCTTACTAAACTATCTTTTAACACTAGAAAACAATAGTGAATTAAATAGAAAACCAGGAGATTCAGCAGTAGAATACAGTCAAGGGGAGGGGAGGGGAGGGAAGAGGAGTCCTGAGTGCTGAGCAATGGGGTGAGCTCCCATTGCTTCCCCAGCTCCTGCCTACCTAGCAGTTAGAAAGCATGCAAATGCGAGTAGATGAATAGGTACCACTTTGATGTGAAGGTAACAGTGTTCTGTGCACCTTTGGCATATAGCCAGGCTGGCCATATGACCACAGAAAATGTCTCCGGGCAATGCTGGTTTCCTCAACCAAGAAATAGAGATGAGCACCATGCCCTAGAGCAGGGGTAGTCAACCTTTTTAAGCCTACCGCCCACTTTTGTATCTCTGTTAGTAGTCAAATTTTCTAAGCGACCACAGTAATGGTGATTTATAAAGTAGGGAAGTCAATTAAATTTTAAAAAGGAAAGTGCTTCAGTATCTTACAAAACCCCTACCACCCACCATGAAAGCTGGAACGCCCACTAGTGGGCGGTAGGACCAGATTGACTACCACTGCCCTAGAGTATGGCATGACTAGATAGGGAAATCTTTACCTTTACATTACTGTTGTTTTAACATAAAAGAAAGAAGCAAAATTTGTGATTATCCTATGAAACCTAATTGAAGCTTCTGTGAGAAATATTTCTGTGCCTTCTAATTGACTTCTGTTGATTGCACCAGTCAATCATGATCTATGACATTAATGATGCATATAAGGACACAGAATCCTGATTTTGTTTTTAAAACTTTTCTTTCTCAAAGGTGTTTCAAAGTGCTAATAAAAAAGGGTTGAATTAGTAAATCACATATTCTGAATGTCAAACTACAAAAAGACTTCAGTTTCCGGTTTAATAATCCCCATTTTGGCAACATCAAAATCATTCTCTTTACATAGTATAGTATTCCAACTGTAAACATGCAGAAATATAATATTGTGTTAAATGAACAGAAAGTGTTAGGGTCCCCACCTATTCTAGGGAACCCTGACTGAAGAATATTAAAAATACACATCAGATTACCATGGTAAATACCTGGGTTTGTTATTTCAGGGATAATATTTGGTTCCATTTGTTGCTGATATTTCACCTCTCTCTTTTATTTATTTAACATAGTTTGACAGGAAATTCTCTCAGAGATAATATATCTCTATAAAAGACTGACTTGGGGAACATATCCTGAGGTTTCAAGAGGACAGAACCAATAACTTATGCCTTTGACATTTCTGTCAGATACTTGTTTGATAATGGCACTCTGTAGAGTTTATGCTTTCATCTAGCAACTATTGAGGCAAAGATGTGGTTGTTTTTTTAAAAAAAAAAGAGGAGGAAGAAAATGTTAGGGCAAATCAGGGCATCCTAAAAAGAAAGTAAAACAAACCAATAAACAGTGTTATAATAATTACACTTCTATTCGGTGCTCAGATCTCAACTACAACATTATTTTCTTTAAGAAGGTTATAAATATTGAACAACTTAGGTCTGATTTTCTGATTTTACATGATTGATGTCATAGCTAAACTACTATTCTTTTTTTTTACAGTATTTTGCTGGGCAAGAACATACTTCTGCTTAACAATTATAATTTTTAAAGCAGCAGTACTCAACCTTTCTGGCTTGGTGGACTGGCAGAGGTGATGGTATCAGCAGCAAGTGGGAGATAGGATGGTTTTGCACGCTTGCACGTCACTTTCACGAATCCATCTTCACACACATGCACACTAACCTCCACTTCCATGGCCCTGTTCTGAATGGGCTGAGGCCCGACACTGGGAGCCGACACTGGGTCACAGACTGGGAGTTGGGGACCCCTGTTTTAAAGTACATTGAGTTTTCAGACATGTAATTTATTATTCAGACATATAATTTAATTATTTAAATCCTCATATCTATATTTTGAAGTGAATTTTTATGAACCTGATGCTTAGTTGCCGATTACAAACAATGCTGTTTTGTATAATTTCTAAGCATCCTTTTTCTTTTACATTTATAATTTCTATTTTCTTTTACATTTTTAATTTTTTTTATTAGGTTAAGAGTTCTTAATTTAGAAAACCAGAAAAGACATATTCTTGATGTCAAAATACATTAGCATTATATGACTAAGATTGCCACTATAACATCTCATCATTCTTTGCAGTTTCTTCTATGAGCATGGTATAGCTCACTATTACAAATCAGGGAATTAGCCAATTGGGGGAAGCTAATTATTTTGATGTATAATATGTTTATTCATTGTGAACTAAATAGTATATTTACAAAAGAGATACATTTACGTACTTTTCCATGCTTTACCTACAAGTAGCCCTTGACTGATGACTAGAATTGAGCCCAAAATTTCTGTTGCTAAGCAAGACAGTTGTTAAGTAAATTTTGCTTCATTTTGCAATCTTGTATTGCCACAATTGTTAAGTGAATCACTGCAGTCAACTTAGCAGTTGTTAAGTGAATCTGGCTTCCCCATTGACTTTGCTTGTCAGAAGGTCGCAAAAGTTTATCACATGACCCCCAGGACAAGCAACAATTATAAATACAGGCCAGTTGCTGCTACCAGTTGTCAAGGGTCTAAATTTTGATGATGTGACCATGGGGATGTTGCCACTGTCATAAGTGCAAATAATGGTCATAAGTCACTTTTTTTGAATGATCAGTGAACAAATGGTTGTAACTCAAGGACTACCTGTATTTCAACATTTTCAATTACCAAAGTACAGTAGATTAAAAGAAAAGTAGGGAACTCACATTAAAAGAAAATAAAAATTGTATTGAAATACAGTTTTCTAGATTCAGTAATTAATTGGACACTAGTGGTCTTTGAAATTCTCCACCAAATTTGTAAGATGGTTTTCCCAGCACTATAGTAGATGGAGACATTCCCCAATAATTATTCAAGGACAGAATAAAGTATCTGGGGGAGTAAGGAGTAAGCATTTCTGTTGAAAAAGCCCACACAACGGCATTCCCTCATGAGCTGCAGAATCGGATGCCAAGCAGACTGAAAATCTGTGGAAAAATGATTGTGTAATGAAAGACAATGCCTCACACCCAAATGTGCAAGAACACAGTAGCCAAGCCTTGAGAATTTCTCCAAAACTCTCACCTATAAAAGAATTTTTCACATAAATTCCTTTCATGAAATTGAATAACAGCTGGTGGGGAAGAAAAAGAAATATGCAGGAGAATTTAATTTCTCTGCCCAACACTACCTGCGATAAACTAACAGATCCAGTCACTGAATGAATAAAAAGGCCATTTATACGGAAAGCTGAATGAAATAAGAATTAGCTGAAAAGTGAATGAAATCACAAATCAAAAAACCCAGCATCCTGTTTTAAATCCATTAGGGTGCCAGGCAATCACATTATGGTATCTAATTAATTAAAAGCATAACTGTATCACATAGTATTTCATACTTTTTTTTTTTATGGCCTGAGTAGTAGCCATCTGTTGAATGTGGTGTGAAATATAAAGAATAAGACATTCATATAGTTTTGTGAATTACAAATAAACATGCTCCAATACAGTCACTCATGTGTACAGTATGCTATTTTGTAAATGTTGGGTTCTTCATTACTGAATAATATATGAAGTCCCAAAAGGATTTAGGTAAAAATTACCAAAATATTTTCCTATTTAAAAAAGGGGAAAAATTTAAAGTTAAAGATGGAAATAATGTTATAACACAGTATTTATCTAAAGAAAACAGAAGAGGAGAAATGTTGGTAAACTTGGATCAAATAAAAGAGGATTGAAAGTATAGAACCATAAAGGTAAAGGTTCCCCTTGCGTATATGTACGACTTGTTCCCGAATCTAGGGGGCGGTGCTCATCTCCACTTCAAAGCCAAAGAGCCAGCACCGTCTGAAGACGTCTCTGTGGTCTTGTGGCATGACTAAACGCTGATGGCGCACGGAACGCTGTTACCTCCCCACCAAAGGTGGTCCCTATTTTTCTACTTGCATTTTTCCATGCTTTCAAACTGCTAGGTTGGCAGAAGCTGGGACAAGTAACGGGAGCTCACTCCATTACATGGCACTAGGGATTTGAACCGACAAACTACTGACCCTTCTGATTGTCTTAGCCACTGAGCCACTCCTTCTACAGAACTATAGAAGGGCCAATGTTCAGTTAACCAGAAAAGTTATGGAACGAGCTACCTAATGAAATGAGTAATTAAATAACTGATTATAACCGGTATATCAAGAGAAAGTTGATGGTTTTTGTTCGACAGCTGCTGAACTCAGCCTAGTGGGAGAAGAAATATTATATGTTGTTCTTCAGTTCTAAAAACATAAATGTACGAGCCATTTTTCTGGTTGAGACTGAAGGAGATAATTAAGGTATGGCTTGTGAGCAATCAATATGCCTAGAGATTCTTTAGTGCCTGTTTGGCTCCATATCACAGCTGATAATTTAATTAAAAATGGAAAATTTTCTTGCTGCACAGGAATGCTTAGGTCTATAGAATGATCCATATTTGCAAAATGCCACTGGGGTCTACAGAACCTCCACTAGCATTCACAGAAAATAAAACAAGAGGAAGCCAAAGACCAGGGGTTGATTTGCAAAATGAATGCGCTCTCAGAAAAAAAGACTAAGCTAAATTGGGGTGACTTCAATCCCATCAAATTGTTTCGAACTGTCCAGCAGATGCTTCCAGGATGAAATGGGACAACTTGGCATGGCCAGCTCGGCATGGTCAGCTCGCCACTGCCAAGTCACCTCTGCCAACACACAGTTGCCAAATTTTTGCAAGAGAAGTGAACACAGTCAAGTTGCTATGGAGACAACTCTCTATGGGTGGTCCACAGTGACAGCAGCGGGGTGTGTGTGAAAATGGGATGCACACAGCCTCCTTCACCTCCCCAATGCCTGCCTCACCCACCACTGCCACCCCCAAACAGCCCAAACACCGCTGCTGCTGATGGCATGTGGCAGTGGCAGGGAGTGTGAAAATGGGACGCCCTCAGCTAATACCAATGCTCTGCACTTCGCCCACCCGCTCAATCGCCCTCCTACCCTCCTGGCTCTCCCTCCTGCTGTCTGTAGTGAGTTCAGGTGTGGGCTGCTGCAGGTTCGCATGGGCTCGGGCGATCCTCTAGCAAAGATTCTGTGTGGTTCGGCAAACCCCCAAATCCCACTCCTGGCTGGCCTTTCCCACCCTGCTCTTCCCAGGAGTCTCCATGCGGCCCGATCATCATGCCAGGTAAGTAAAGGACCCACATGGAGGCTCGGGGAGGGGGGGAAATGGGTCCACCAGAGCTTCCGGAAATCTGAAAACGGGCCTGTTTACATCCTCCGGAGGGGGACTCCAAAACCCGGGAAAGCAGTTTTTGCCCTCCCGGATGCTTGAACAAAGCCTCTGGAGCCTGGGAAGGGTGTACACCCCCACCCCCACCATGGTGCAGGAGGCTGATTAGGTCATGCCCACCCAGCAACGGGGCAGTGAACCCACTGCTGCAATTTTTGAAGCCCACCCCTGGGCGAGTTGTCCCGTGTTAATTGGCTGCGTTCAGTTATTCTACAATGACTTGGCAGCAGTGAGTTGGCAGAGGCAGACTTGGCAATGGCGAGCAGGCCACTCTGAGCTGGCTGCACCACACTGGCTTCACTGAGTTGTCCTAGATCAGTGATGGCGAACCTATGGCACGGGTGCCACAGGTTCCATTTCTTAGGGCACCCGAGGCATTGCCCTGTCAGCTCCAGCATGCTTGTGTGTGCTGGCCAGCTGATTTAGGCCTTCTTTTGAGGCTGTTTTTCACCCTCTAGAGGCTTCAGGGAATCTCCTGAAGCCTTTGGAGGTGGGGGGAGGCTGTTTTTACCCTTCCCAGGCTCCTAGAAAGCCTCTGGAGCCTGGGAAGGGTGAAAAAAGTGTGCCAAAAGCAGGGGGTTGTGCACATAGCATTATGGGTGTGGCACGCCCATGCATGACCTCTCTGCGCTCCCCTCGCTTTTGGCACGCAAGCCAAAAAAGGTTCGCCATCACTGTCCTAGATCCTTCCAGGAAGTCCATATAGAACATGAAGGCTTTATATTTGTTTCTCTCTCTCCTCCCTCAAAAAGCACATTGTTTTCCTAGTTAAATTCCATTACCACAATATCTGGAGAGATTTTTCTGGCCAGGATCCCTCATCAACTGCTAATTTCCACCATAAAAGCTGTCCCACTTTTGTAGGGATATCTAATTTGCCATGGCTTCACTGGAAGTCTCCATAAAAAAACAAGGTGCTGTTAATATAAAAGTGTTACTAGGGGGTCCTTCTAATTGCATTCTCAGTAATAAAATTATTGGGAGTCGTAATCACGGGAATGATTTGAATTGGATGTATGATCGATGTTAAGTATCTGATTAAAAATTGGAGTAGATGTTCCTAAAACAAAAAGTGATGATTATGTATGCAGAGGCACACACCTCTAGAAATAGTTGCATGTTTTGGTTGTGTCTTTTTCTGAAAAAGCAGGAAAATAATGGAAAGCCCTGGTGATATGTGTGTACTCTTAGAACAGTTGAACATTAACTAGGGTACAGTTTACAGATATGACGCCTCTCATTTAATCTTTTAAACTCAGATCACACCAATTGTTTCTTTGTTCTCTGTATCAAGGATGCAAACTAGTCAGAGAGAGAAAGTATTGATTGATCTAGCTGCCCGAGGCAATGAGAATTTAAAAGCAGAGAAGATTCAACAAACTGTGCAGAATAACAGGATTTTTAAAATGTATTTTCCATACTCTCTTGAAAGAAGAGCCTGTTAGCATATCTCTAAAGAGTCCCGTTGATAGACGTGGCAAAAGCTCAAAAGATTACATTGCATAGTTCAATAATTTCCTCCCTGCCAAAAAAACCCAAAAAAAACCCAGTACCGTGAGCTTTTATTTGTTTCACATAGTGGATGTCCCACCCTGCCTTTAATGGTAGCAATTCCATCAGAGCTCAATCTGAAGGCTGAATTAGGTGGATGTAGGGTGGACTGAGGACACCAATTCAAGAAGAATCTGAAACATGTCAGAAGGCAGGCATTCAAAGAAACTGAAGAACAAGCAAAGAAACATTGCAATTGCTCAGGAAATGCTTATTGTTCAAGCAAACCTTAACAAAAAGATCTTCCTGCCCAGGAAAAAGAATAAGTCTGAAACTTGGAAGAGCTGAATGACCTAGTTACTTACTGAAAAGAACCACTCTGGAGCAGAAGTGGTATTCAGCAGGTTCTGACCAGTTCTGTAGAATTGGTGGTAGCGGAAATTTTGAGTAGTCCAGAGAACCTGTAAATACCACCTCTGACTGGCCCCACCCCCATCTATTCTCTGCCTCCCAAGTCCCAGCTGATCGGGAGGAAATGGGGATTTTGCAGTATCCTTCCCCTGGAGTGGGGTGGGAATGGATATTTTACAGTATCCTTCCCCTGCCACACCCATCAAGCCATGCCATGCCCACCAAGGCATGCCCATAGAACAAGTAGTAAAAAAATTTGAATCCCACCACTGCTCTGGAGGAAAGTAACACCAAACACTTTAATATAGACAAAGCCCTGAAATCTGAGATTGGTTAAATTAGGGAAGTTCTGGCTACAACTTCCATCATTTCAACAATGGGTAAAACTGTTGTTCAGCCATACCTGGAAAGCTAGGTGTTTCCTATCCCTGCTTTAAATGGAAATAGCAACTCCTACATTGGGCTGTAAGGATAGCAGCAGAGGATACGCATCATGAGAACTAATTGTCTCATGTGGCTTTATCTTCTCAGATTCTCCTTCTCCTTCCTTTTCCGGTCTGAAAAGGACAATGGAGCAATTTCAGAGATATGATACTATGATAATGAGGCATGTAGAAAGCAAGCTGTAACAGGAATGATTAAGGAACCAGTATTTAACCTACAGAAGAGAAGATGATAACGATCTTTGGAAATCTAAAGGGTTGTCATACAAGGAGAGAATGGATGAGAACCAAAGGGCTGAAGGAAGCAGATTCAGATTACCGATAGTTATTAAAAAGACTTTCCTAATAGTAGGAGCTGTGAATCGTCAGAATAGATTGCCTCTTGAAGTGGAAAACTCCCCTTCATTGGACCTATTCAGGGAATTGATGAAAAGTTTTAGCAGATCCTGCATTGAGCAGGAGGTTGGATTCGTTTAGCATTGAAGTCTGTATATTAAAATATCCCTAGTTTTGCACTCATTTGGATCATTTTGAATTTTCTGTCTGTACTTGAATTAACCAGATTTTTGTCATCTGCAAATGTATCTTCAGACTTTCTTCTTCATTTGTAAAAGAGCTAAATCATTTTGAGTATGGTTTCTCACATTCCTATGAATCCATCTAATGATGTTATAAAATTCACATTTAGCCAGTTTGCTAATTAAAATCTCTTGGGGAATTTTGTCAAATACAATGATAAAATGAAGAAAAATATATTTCCACTGGCCTAGCAGTCATTCAACTAATAAAACAATCAAGGAAGGAGATGAGATCAGCTTACCAGGATTTATTTTTAGTAAATCTTTGCTGGTATCTATTAATCACCAATATTATTATCCAAGTGAATTCAGATCTTTTAATCAGATGTTCTAGGATTTTTGCTTGTATTGAATACAGATGGTCCAGTACTATCAGACTTGAGATTTAGGATTTAATTTGTTGTATTTGTGGCACGTGACTGATCCTCTAGTTCTTCTCAAAGCTAAGACACGGATTTTCTGTGTGGGGTCTTTAGTAAATCATCTTGTCTTTCAGACTTTAATTTCCTGATCAATTTTCAATTGCAACCAAAACCCCTCGTTTGCATTGGTATGATTAAATTTTCATTTTTGGAGAAAATATGCAAAATATACGTGATAAAGTTTCATCTTTTCTTATACCTCTTCTCAGTAGGTATAACGTCTATCATTTATACCTACTGAAAAGCAAGTCACTTTTCATTCTTCTTTCCCTTTCCCTTTCTTCCCTTTCTTTGGGCTTATCTATCAATTCATTCTTTTTATAAGCAGCAGCCCCATCTACACAGCCCATAGATTAGATTAGATTAGATTAGATTAGATTAGATTAGATTAGATTAGAGTAGAGTAGAGTAGAGTAGAGTAGAATAGAATAGAATAGAATAGAATAGATCAGAGTTGGAAGGGACCTTGGAGGTCTTCTATTCCAACCCCCTACTTAGACAGAAACCCTATATCCATGATGGTGAACCTATGGCAAATGGAGCCATTTCTGAGGGCCTGCAAGGCGTTTCCCTGTCAATTTGGGAACAGACTTCCAGTTTGCATGATGGGCTGTTTTTCACCCTTCCCAGGCTTTTAGAAAGCCACTGGAGCCTGGGGAGGGCAAAAAATAGACCTAACGGGTCCAATGGAATTTGGAAAACGGGGCATTTCTGCCCTCTGAAGGGCTTCCAGGGGGGGGAGGCCATTTCCTCCCTCTCCAGGCTCCAAGAAAGACATGCACGCATGTGTGGGGCAGTGGGGATGGTTGGGTTCATGTGCACATGCGCAGGAGGCATGGTGTGGGGAGGCATTAAATTATGAGGGTGGGCATGCAAGCATGCTTGATAGCACATACACGCGTTCCTTGGACACCTGAGGAGAAAAAGGTTTACCATCACTGCCCTATACCATTTCAGACAAATGTTTATCCAATCTCTTCTTAAAAACCTCCAGTGTTGGAGCATTTACAACTTCTGAAGACAAGTTGTTCCACTGATTAATTGTTGTCATGAAATTTCTCCTCAATTCTAGGTTGCGTCTCTCCTTGATTGTTTTGGATTGAGCCCATTGTTTCTTAGTATCAAAAGTGTTGATTAACAGTACTTTAAGTACTCAGATGTTTTACCTTTCACTTCAAGTCCTGTAATTTTTAGGGATCCCGTCCACAAATACTGTGTAACCAAACTATCATGTTATAGCCAAATTGGCTCAGAGGAGATGGCAAGAGTCTTAATCCCTATGAATTTATGCGACCTTGATAGTCTTTAGGAGTAGTTAGATGAACATCAGCGTTAAATATTTAAAGAAACTCTTTGATTATGTTTTTAGTTTGAGACCTTTCAAGTAAGCTCGGCTCTAAATTCCCTATGGTTGCATTATGACAACAACAATCATTAGTCACAAATCAATCAAGTTGTAACTTGAATGCTCTTAGCCTAACCGTCCCTTGCAGATGATATTACAACGATGGACACATTTATAGATGTTAATTGATACAGAGCATAAAAACTCAATTGTCAATGACATTTTCTTCTTCCTCTCTTGGGTACATACAGTATGTTATATAGTGTTCCATTGTCATAATATCTGGGTACTTTTGGGGGGGGGGGATATTGTGTTGCATTGTCAATCAAATCAAATTGCTTGTAATTACCATTTGTCCATATTTCATTTGTTTATGAATATATGCCTAGATATATACAAGAGTCTTCAACCTATATTTTTTTTGAAGACTAAACTGAAGTTTGCTGCTTTTCCCATGCTTCTGCATCACCCCAATGTCCTTTCAATCATGGCTGTCAATTTTCAAAGAATCAACCATTATATAAATTGTAGCAGCTTTGTTACTTATCCTCAGTTTGCAGTTTTCCAATTCCTATCAGCACCACACACTATCTTGTATGTTCTTGTAAATAGTTCTATGTAACTATTAAGACGTTTCCATTTCTATACTATTTTTATTCTTTTTTTGTGCCTAGATCAAACTTAAAATTGCCAGAATGAAACCATCTTCTTTCATTGGCCCAAAATAAGCCATTATCAGTATTTCTAGTAGCCAACATACCAATAGATGAGTCAGATTCTGTGTCTCTCCACATTCACATAGTGTTATTATCCGTGTTAAGACCCTCCACTGGAACATATTGATTTTACACTTAGGCACCCCAACTCTCAACCTATATAGGGTCTTCCAAGTAGTATAAAGAAGGCCAGATCCTTCAGCCATATCCTCCTTTAACGTTATTCCATGTTCAATGGTCTCCCTCCTCCATCTTTTAATTCAATTTTGTTCTTGTGTATCCTCAAGAATGTTTGTTCTTGCCATAAAGCTGTTCCTAGATCTGAAGGATCTAAGTTTGGGGCATATATCCATTCAGAAGATGTCTAGGATCATTCTCTTGCTTAATTCTTTCAGTATCTGCTACTACTTCTCTCCTGAACTTAGGTGGAGCAATGCCCAGCGAGATGATACATTTTCTCAGTTGGTATAGGTTTGAGACATCCTGTTACTAAGTTTACTACTTCACTGGTAGCAATATCAACTTGTTTTGCATGTGCCGATGCGCTGCACACTGGAGCAGCATCCTCTGCTGCAGAGACACTTAAGGTCAAAGCTGATATGAGCAATGTAGGTCGTTCAGCTCCGCATATATAATTTATTGATTTCCTCAAGCTTGTTTCTCAAGCTGACTTTTTAGCCTTAGTGTTCAAGCAGTGTTATTTGAAAGAGAGGATCCTGTTGAATGTCCCACTGAGATACTTCGATGTTGGGCAGTGCTGTAATCAGTTCCCTTGTCACGTAATACAAGTAGTCCTCAACTTACGACCACAACCGAGCCCAAAATTTATGTTGCTAAGTGAGAAATTTGTTAACTGAGTTTTGCCCCATTTTACGACTTTTCTCACCACATTTGTTAAGCAAATTACTAACGTTCTTACATTAGTAACTCGGCTGTTAAGTAAATCTGACTTCTCCGCTGACTTTCCTTGTCAAAGACTACCTGTCTCCAACTCTTCCCTTGCATCTCGATTTCGGAGGTGCAAAACACACAATTGGATCTTGTGTATGTTTGGCTTTAATGGTTGATGATGCAATATTGTCCTAATTCTTCAGATGCTACCTAGGGTTCCAAGCTACCTCATCAAATGTTGACCCTTGTGTGGCCATTGCTGTATCATCTGCACTGTGGTTATTGGGACTGGTTGTTTGTATGTACTGTACGTACTATTAAAGACTCACTTGCTATCTTGGGGGAGTCAGGGGAACCACACATATTAAAAATATGGTATAACCCTCAGTGTATAATGGTGGTGAGAAGCAAGGATCTGTCATAAGAGATTTCTCTGTAAAGGTTGCGTTTTTCATTTCTAGCCTCCTATTAAAAACCACAGAGGGCTGTTTATGGAGCTTTTCATTGCTTTGCATAAAATGAGTACTTTTCTGTAGACTATTTTGTTTTCATTCATTTTTAAATATTTTACAATCAACAGCTTGGCAATTTTAATTAATCACAAGAAAATCTATCTTTTTGAGTGGTACATCCAAAATGGAGTGGTACATCCATTTAGCCTACAAAATATTGAGTGAGGATCAATATAACCAAGTTGGGTTATATTCCCAATTGGCCCAAGTTTCTCAGATGCTCACTTTCTTTGTCACTTTTTCATTTCCAGAGCAAGGCAAGAAGATGATATGATATGTAAGAAATTGGATAGCTCCATATTTTCATCCGAAGGTACTTCTGTGTCAAGTGTCATGATTTCAGAAAGTGGACAAAAATCTTCATGGCAATATCTAAGCATTCCACAGCAGGGTCAATGGTCCCCAAATTAAGGCTGTTAGATTCAAGAGCAATAAGCAATGAAGAGGCACCCATGTGGGCGTAAAACGATGCATCCCCATTGCAGTAGCATCAGTGCTGATCTTGCATTTAAAAATAGATTGATATTTATCCAGGAGGCATACTTGTAATTTTGTGACTAGAGCATTTTCTATTAAATTTGATAAGAGGAAAAAGATTGGATCTTGGTCAGAGACCTGAGAATTCATCTCATAGCAGGGGAGAGTCACCTGAGAGCAAAGAGAGAAAACAATTGTAAATTTAATGACACTCAATGTCGGCGGCTATAGCTTGCACATGTTGAGACTAAGTGCCATCAGTTGTCTTGTTGAAATTCACCACAACTTACCTAGGTTAAAAGCATACTGATATAAAGCATCATCCTTGGCATTTATATGAATATAAACTAAGATTTTTTCCTCCCATTTCTTTAATTCATTTTTTTTAACCTCACCTTTATTATTTCTATAAATAACTCAAGGTGGCAGGCATACCTAATCCTCCAATTTTCCTTACAACAACAATCCTATTAAATGAGTGGGATTAAGAGAAAGTGACTGCCCCAAAGTCACCCAGATGGCTTTCCTGCCTAAGGTGGGACTAGAATTCACAGTCTCCTGGTTTCTAGTCTGGTACCTTAACTACTAGACTATTTTGGCTATTATTATTATTATTATTATTATTATTATTATTATTATTATTATTATTATTATTATTATTATTATTATTATTATTATTATTATGTGGTTAATCTTTGGTGAGATTCACAGCCTTTGGGGCTGGTTGATAGCTCAACAGCTCGAGCCATAACCAAGGACCTAGGAACTGTCAAGGTAACGTCGGAGGATATAAGATGTTCCAAGCAGGGTGGCCCTTTGTAGAGTCAGAATGCTCAAGTCCGGCAAACCTAGAACCTCCACATAGTGAGGCAGCTCCCTAGGTATTGCTCCAAGGGCTCCAATCAAAATCGGGACAATATACTACTTCCTCCTCCACAGTCGCTCAATTTCAATTTGCAAGTCCCGGTATTTTGTGATTTTTTCTTGCTGCTTATTTTCAATTCGTGCATCACCAGGTTTTGCAATGTCAACAAACCATACTTTTTTCTTTTCAATGATTGTTATATCAGGTGTGTTGTAGGACAAGTGCCTGTCAGTCTGAATTCTGAAGTCCCACAAGATCTTGACTTTCTCATTCTCTAAAACTTTCTCAACCTGATGTTCCCAGTGGTTTTTGCTGTACTCAAATCCAAACTTCTGGCACAATTTTCAGTGAATGATCTTAGCAATGCGGTCATGGCACTGTAGGTAGTCAGTTTGTGAAAATTTGCTGCACACACTGATCAGGTGGTCAACTGTCTCTTCTTTCTCATTACAGAGGCGACATTTGCTGTTGGTGCTAACATGTTGAATTTTTGCCTTCATGCAGTTTGTGGCTAAGACTTGTTTTTGAGCTGCCAAAATAAATCCTTCTGTTGTTGTTTTTTTTTTCAGTACTCCCGATCTTAACCAGTTCCAAGTTAGTTTTTGGTCAGCTTTGCCTTCAATACTTTTCAAGTATTGGCCATGTATAGCTTTGCTTTTCCAATTTTCAGCTCGCTTCTCAATTACTTCTTTCTTATATTCAGCTTTTGACTTAGTTGTGTTTAAAAGGCCTCCTTTATTTACTTCCTTAATCATTGGTTTTTCACTTTTCTGGATGTAATCATTCAAGCTGTGTCTTTCTTCTTCCACAGTCTGCTTTACTTGCAGGAGTCCTCGACCATCCTCTGCTCTTGGTAGATATAATTGGTTAACATCACTTTTAGGGTGCAAAGCATGATTCATTGTCATAAGCTTCCTTGTTTTTCTATCCAAATTGTCCAACCCCATCTGGGTCCAGTCAATTATTCCTGCAGAGTATCGAATCACAGGTATAGCCCAGGTATTTATGGCTTTTATGATGTTTCCTCCACTCAATTTGGACTTTAATATCTTGTGGATTCGTTGAACGTACTTGGTTGAAGTTAATTCCTTGACTTTATTATGCATTAAGTCAGAGGCCCCTAAAATCCCCAAATACTTGTAGCCTTCTTCTGGTTTTACTGCCTTTATCATTTCTTCATTCTCAAATTCTATTCCAGCATCTTCTATGACCTTGCCTGCTTTGGTTGTCATTGTTGAACATTTGTCAATTCCAAACTGCATACCAATGTCTTGGCTAAATTCTTTTGTGTTTTCAATTAATAAATTTCAATTAATAAATTCAGTTTAGCTTTTTATTATTATTTACTTTATTCATTAAACATGAAAGTCAGCCAACTGAACATTTGAAGATGTGTCACAAATACCATTGACTGGTGCTAATGCTTGATACTGTTTGCTGCCAGCATCCTAGGTATCAACCAAGTACGTTCTTAAAATATAAGATGTTCCAAGTAGCACAATTTTTTGCAGTTCCGCTGGTGTTATTGTAGGAAGCTGCAATTTGTATCTTGTAAAATTCTTGGACATGGTGCCAAGTGCCCCGATGACAATGGGTATCACTGTTACATGCTTCATTCATAGCCATGTTGTTTTGATGGCCAGGTCGCGATATTTCATTATTTTTTCTAGTTCTTTTTTGACTCTTAAACTCCTGGTACAGCGATATCAATAAATTTTACTATTATTATTTCTTTTATTAATTAAACATGAAACTCAGTCAACTGAACATTTAAAAATGTGTCACAAATACTATTGCCTGGTGCTAATGGTTGATACGAGTAGCTGCCAGCTTCCTAGGTATCAACAAAGTATCTTCCTAAAATGTATGATGTTCCGAGTAGCATAGTTTTTTGCAGTTCTGGTGTTTTTGCAGAAAGCTGAAATTTCTTGATGTGTTTTGTACAGTTATTGGACATGGCACAAAGTGCAACAATGACAATGGGTATCACTGTTACTTGCTGTATCATTATCATATTTTCTTATTATTTATTTATCATTCTTTACACATACTGTAAGTAATCGCTTTTAATTACTGCTTCAATAAAAGTGTTAGGTATGGGCGACTTCCAGCTTCTGAAGGCGACAGAAGCATTTTCGGGTGCTCTGCCGCTTGCTTCTTTGACTAGCCCCCCCCCCCCGGGGGGCTCAGAGAGTTTGTGCTAACTCTCTGCCATACGAGCGGCTGTGGGGGCCCCCGTATTGATGGCGATCGGTGGGGTGCCTTTGCCCACTTTGCTCTAGGAGCCGAGGAGCTGAAAGCGGGGGGGGGGATCCTCCTCGCCAACGCCAGCTGGGAAAATGCAGAAATGAGGAGTTGGGCTGAAATGCCGGTCTTGGAGGATTACGCCGGGGACTCCTTTTCAAAAGATGTGGATTGTGAGTTTTGAATTTACTTTCATTCAATCTTCTATAGAAAGAAAAATAGAGGGGGGGGTTTAACTGTAAACCCCCCCTCTCGTAAAAAGCGGCTGCTTAAAACGTTCTCCAGATGAAGGAGATTAAGGATAAATATCATCCGTTCACAACCATCTAAAAGAAACTATGTTTCAACCATGAATTTACAGCTAGCAACATTGTATCTGTCTCTCATTTAAAAACAGAAACTTTTACTTTCTTCTCCTTCCCTGGGCGGAGGCGGCAAAATGGCGTTCTCTTTGTTCCTAGTGGAAAACTTTCACTGACTGATGATTACATTCCTCCAACTTGTTAAAAATTAAGGAGAAATTATTTCCAAGCCTTCCCAAGAGACCCTTGGTGTCCTTCCCAATAAGTGGACCTTTCTTTTCTTTTTTTACTGCGGATTTACTGGACAATTAACTCTCTGGATATTATAAAAGAAGAAGATTAAATACTGATTAAGTACAATTCTGATATCTCTGACTTCACCAACTGCTTACTCCTCGACGCCATTTTTATTGCATTTTAAAACTTCAAACTACAAATGCCTCTTAAAAAGCCACCAGCTGCAAAGTCTTCCTCGGCCCCATCGTCTGCCAGAGCTAGCCCCATTTTACAGCAGGGGAAAATCACCACAATGTTACAAAAAGTGGCAGCTAGGGAAGATATTCAAGAACCAACGCTACATGATATAATGAAAGAAATACAAGAAATGCGGAAAGACCTTATGGACGTAAGAATGGAATTGCTGGTGGCACAAAGAACTACAACAACCCACGAACAAGAAATTGGAGAGTTGAAGGAGGGGGCAACTGAGATGAAAGGGGAGATAAAGGAATTGCAAAAACAAACAGCAGAATTTTCTGGACATATGTCTAAGTTTGAATTTGAAAGAATGTCTTTCTTCCTCAGGTTTCAGAACATTCCTGAGAAAGAAGGAGAAGACCTCAGAGATTTGATGAGTGAGATTTTAGCAGATTATTAAAAAAATAAAGAATACCTTTGGGGGGAAATAGATTTAATTTATAGAATTAACTCAGCATATGCTAGAATAAATGAAGTACCCAGAGAGATTCATGTTAAATTCTTAAGGAGGTCCACAAGGGATGAGATACTGAGGGTGCAACGGGAGAGGCCTTTGAAGTATGAACAAAAAGACATTTTCAGATTGAAGCAGATTCCAAAAGAAATTAGAGAAATGAGAAGGAAATATTCCTTCTTGTCAAAAACTTTATATAAAAACGGAATCTGGTTCAAATGGTTAATGCCGGAAGGAATGTTGGTATTCTGGGATGGAGGCAGGATTAGAATTAAAACAATAGCAGAGGCAGAGGGCTTTCTTAAAAAACATTCCTCGATCCTGGGAGTTGAAGAAGAAGGAACGGGAGGAGCCATGGCGCTGCCCACTGGGGGGAGGGGGGGGAGGAGACAATAGCAAAGAGACTCAGATCTCAAAAATAATTAACTTTGAACTACTGTAATGTTATTGCAAAATGCAAGATTGAATGTATGAATTTTAAAATGTGATATATACATATCTCTTACCACTATTTACTTAATAATTTGATGTATGAAGACCCGGATGTAACCATCTTTTCTGACATGGAAGCTCGAAATATATAAATGTATACCCTATATACCCTTTCCCCTATTATAATTTGTAAAAACCAATAAAATTCTTTTGGAAAAAAAAAAGTGTTAGCTATGGTAGGGATATTCTTTCTCAGTACACCGTAGATTTGAGGATGATAATAATAATAATAATAATAATAATAATAATAATAATAATAATAATAATAATAATAATAATAATAATAATAATAATAATATAAATGTATACCCTATATACCCTTTCCCCTATTATAATTTGTAAAAACCAATAAAATTCTTTTGGGGAAAAAAAAGTGTTAGCTATGGTAGGGATATTCTTTCTCAGTACACCGTAGATTTGAGGATGATAATAATAATAATAATAATAATAATAATAATAATAATAATAATAATAATAATAATAATAATAATAATAATAATAATAATAATAATAATAATAATAATTTTTAATTTATAACCCGCTCTCTCTCCCCGAAGGGACTCGAGGCAGGGCACAGGGAATTAAAAATACAATTAAAAACCACAAACAAAGTACAATGTTAAAACGAATTATACTAACCCTGCGCTAAAAGCACATATAAAACTAAAACTAAACCCTAAAAACCCCTAAAAACAGTTTAATTACCCTAGACCGGCCAAGCAGAAGAAGTGTGTTTTTAATTTTTGCCGGAAGGAGCGGAGGTCCGTGGTTGTTCTAATTTCAGGGGGAAGGTCGTTCCAGAGGGTCGGGCCCGCCACAGAGAAGGCCCTTCCCCTGGGCATCGCCCGCTGGCATAGCCTAGTGGACGGCACCCGGAGAAGTCCCTCTCTGTGGGAGCGAATCGGCCGCAGGGATGTATGGGGCAGGATGCGATCCCACAGATAAGTCAACACAATTCTTCAGGTGTATGGAGTTGAAGTCCATACAGCTTAAAGTTACACAGTTTGTAAAAGGAGGATGTAGACTCACAAAGTAAATTATTTATGGATAACAAGAAAGCTTTTGGATGTATATGTAGCCCAGATTATCCTCTGAATGAAATGAAACTTTCAGCAATATATTACTAATATAGCATTGGCAGAACACTATCCTACCATTGACTGATACCTTGAAGCACAATGTTTTCATCAATCTAGCATTCCTTACAGATGCTGAAAAATTCATTCCCCATTAATCTAGCTAATTATTTTTATAACCATTGTCATGTATAGCAATCATGGCAACCTTTTGTGGCAGTTAATTCATTCAAGTAATTATGAATTGTGATAGAGATGTGTCAATTGGTAATTAGCTTGGGGATAACTAAAGAATATTGCACATGTATAGACTGAAAGATCACAACATTTGCATTTTTCCTCAAAATTCTAGAAATGTTTTCTCGGTAGAAAGTCATCAGAATTCAAATTACTTGAAACGTAGATGCATTTTTAATTTTAAGAAATAGCTTTAGCATGAATTTAAGACATGGGTCAGTCTTAGTATCACATAGCTAGAGTATCACACACTTCAAGCAGGGGTTCAGACAGCAGTCTCACCTTGTTTCTCAATCTAGTCCCTCGTTTCATGTAAATCAGTTTTTAATTGCTAGATAATACACTCAGGGGTTTAAATATTAGATGGATGAATGGAAATATTGCTCTGTAGCTGAGGCAAAAGAATAATGTAAGATCAGGTTTTCCGAACTGAAGTTCAAGAAGATGTGTAAAGGAGAAAGCTCAGAGAATGCCCACAGGAAAATTTTACTTTTGCTAAAGAAAACTTGTCTAAAGCAGGTCTAAAGATCTAGTAGTAGAATTAATTAGTAACAGACAGTAGTCCCATAGTTATGGGGGGAAATTAAATATTTCCTAAATTTACAAATTAGAAGATAATAATGCAGATACTATAGTGTCCAATATACACTATATGACTAGTAATAGAGACTAGTGATTTGTAGAATAGCATTGAAGGCCTTGGAAAAGAGATTCACATTCTGGGATTTGTCTATAGCTATGATGGTGAACCTATGGCATGAGTGCCAGAAGTGGCACACCGAGCCATCTCTCCGGGCATGCAAGCCATTGCCATTGCTCTTCCAGGTTCTGGCATGCCAGCCAGCTGGTCTTCACATGTGCAGGAGCACTGAAAACTGGAAGCACAGCTGCCCGGTTCACATGCTCACACCAGGAAGATGATCTTCCAGTTTCTGGCATGCGCATCGGCCACCTGGTCTTCTAGTTTCTGCATGTGAAGACTAACTGGCCTGTGTGTCAAAACCTGGAAGAGCTATGGGCGATGGCTTGCGTGTCCGGAAACCAGAGGATCTTCTATCCAGTGCGCGCATGCTTGCAGGGCAGCAGCTCTTCCGGTTTCCGGCACATGCACTCTCCCGTTTTGGCACTTGGTGCCAATAAGGTTCACCAACACTGGTCTATACCTACAAATGTGAGAATTATATAAACAAAGGTTGTGACACTCCTTGAAAACCAAAGTTAGACCTTGAAGAAGCAAGACAGATAGACGATTTCCACTTTTGATTCCAATGTCATTGATAGCCCTAAAAAAAACAACTACATGGATCATGTATCAATTTCAGAGTTCTCACTCTAAACACAAATGATCAGATTCAAACTGTCATACTTCAAACCCATTATGTGAAGTTCTAACTTTCTGGAGAAGTCTACAGTGCTGGCAAAGATAGAAAGAAACAGAAGCGGATGAGGAGCAACAACAATGTGGATAGATTCCATTACAATACCAACAGGAGCAACATTGGAAAGTCTAGGAGATTTGGTTGGAAGCCAACCATTCGAGAGAAGGTTTTGCATGGCCACTAAAGGTTGACACTTGATGGTACCTAACAATAACAAACACAAAATACACCTGAACACATGTCTTATGAATTCATATTGTGTTGGCAACTCCCAAACTGCCAGTGGAATTTCTAGATGGTTTTGATAAGTGTCTTCAGCCATAGAATCATCGTATGGTAGGCAGGGGTAGGTTCCTGCCAGCATTACTACCAGTTTGGTTTGAAAATTTTTGCGTGCGCATGCATATTTGCAGTTTAAAAGGTCTGTGCATGCACACACCATTAAAACAGGGGCGGGGGATTACATTTTTTATCTGCGAGATCGCATCCTGCCCCATACATCCCTCCAACCGATCCACTCCCACAGAGAGGGACTTGGGAAAAAAAGGTTGGGGATCCCTGAAGTACAGTATTGGAAGACTGCTGTCCAAGTAAGGAATCTCACTACCTAAACTGTGAAATGATGTTTGAACTTTTTTTGCGGGGGGGTGTCCAGGTGCTTTTCTTGTGTCTTGAGCCAACAGAATAATGGCAATAGCACCCTACAGTATAACCAATGACACATTAAAAACACACACAGAGTAAAATACAGTATAAAACCTGAACAACAACAACAACAAAAGTTCTATTTGCTCATGGGACCTTTCCGAAACAAAATCAGCACTCTGCAAAGTATGTTTGTGTTCCAAAACATCTTGATATTGTTGTTGTTAATCTTTTATTTAAACTTCAAACCATGTACCTCTAACATAAATGATGGATATTCCGTTTTTATGAAAGTGTTTGCTTTGGAAAGTGGAGCGGGAGAGAGGAAGTGGGGAAAATGAAAAAAGTGTTCCCATTTAGTCCTTGCTGCTTGAATAAGCCTCCTTGTTAGAAAGAGATCACCTAGAATTTGGCATCCCTATACAGTTATATTAAACAAAGTTATGCCCTGTATGCATTGTAAAACTATTCCTAATTGTAAATGCTTTGTGGCTGAAATCCTGGCATAAATTCACCCAAAACAGAGAAACACTGATGTGAGTCATTTTGTCCAAGACTAACTTTTAGTATATGCACTTCTGGGAAAAGACAAATCATTAGGTTAATAACAGAATCATTTGTAAAAGAGAAAGGGGGGGGGGGAAGCATGAAAGAATGATGAATTGCATCCAGCCATGGACCTACCTTACAATACAATCAAAATACAGCTGGAAGGGACCTTCGAGGTCTTCTAGTCCAACTCCCCCCCCCCCCTGCTCAAACAGGAGACCCTATACCATTTCAAAAAAAATGACTGGCCACTTCTTTAAAAACCTCCACTATATGAAGCACTCACAAGGTCTGGAGCAAAAGTGGGTTCCTACCGGTTCAGACCGGTTTGGTTGAAACAGTAGTGGTTTGCTGGCTGGGGTCGCTGGAACCAGCAGTGACCCAGGCCTGCCATGACTCCAAACTGGTTCCCTGGTCGGCGCGGCATGTTTTTTTGAAACAATGGATGGTCAGACAGCATTTCTGTGTCCTCATTTAGTCTATATACCTGACTAGCTGATAACTTGGGGTTGTCTGCAAATTTATTTATATGGAGCAAATGTCCAGACCAAACGTAATTTTTAATGTTGGATTTTCCCCCTTACCAGAAGGAGCGTTCTTGTGGAATACTATGAAGCCATTACCATGGCAATTCCACTGTGTTGTACAGTAGAAGCCATTTTATGGCAGTACAGTAGAAGCCATTTTAAGGCACATACTGTAGAATCTACTGTTAAGGTATCTAACAACCCAAGGGGTATTAGAGGTGTCTTACCCCTACAGTATTTGTTCCAAAGAGTAAGTCATCTGTGTACCAGGTTTGGTTGAAATTGTTTGAGGCATTCCAGAGTTATGCTGGAACACATACACACACATACACACACACACACAGAGAGAGAGAGAGAGAGAGAGAGAGAGAGAGAGAGAGAGAGAGAGAGAGAGAGAGAGAGAGAGAGAGAGATAGATAGATAATGGGCTTTTCTTGAGACAAGGTACTATCTTTCAATATAGAAACAAGAAAGGCCAACCTTTCCTTCCTATGGTCAAAATGCAGATAGTCTACATCCATAGCCACATAGTACTTTTCTTTTTCCAACCATTTATTATTTCATTTATTTATTTATAAAATGTATAGGCTGCTCATCTTATCTCAAATTTTATATATCCAGCAAATGCATGTTTACACTCTGATATACTTAAGATATACTGAGTGCTTCACTGTGTACAAAACACGTTGCCTATTAGGTAGCTTAACGTCTCAAATTTGAAGTAGTTTCAACATGTTTAGATGAATCATTGACTAAAGTTGAATTATTTCAAAAACATTCCACAACTTGAAGTTGTGTTGTTTCACAGGTATAACACTCTGCTGATGTTACAAACACAAGTCTATTTTCAGTGTCCTACAGAGGAATTTTTTGGGGTGCTACTACAGAACATCTGGTACAGAAGAAGTCAGAAGGGATTCTTATGTTTATTCCTTTGAGAACAACTTTTAATTTCGCTGTACTTTGCTGCAGTAATTTTTTTGTATTTTGGATGAAGCAAGTAGATTTTGCTTATGTAACTCCCCCTCCCAAACTATGATTCATATACATTGCATATTATCAATGGTATTATTACCTATCTATTTCACTCCCAATATCTTTTCCACTAAACTTCTTGTTCTCCATGGATTCAATCTCCATGGACTTCCCCAGATGTTAGACTTGTTATACACAATTGGCTTTACCATCCTTGTTACCAGCCTTTGGATGGCTTCCAATGCTTCATCTAATTCAAATCCAGCTGGATTTTTTTCATCTGTGCTGTCTATGGCCCTTTTCATCAGGGCATGAATTCTTGTACAGGTAGTCCTCGACTTACAATAATTCATTTAGTGACCAATATACAACTAATCAAAGTTACAACATCACTGAAAAAAGTTGTATGACCGTTTTTTACACATACCACTGTTGCAGCATCCCCATGGTTACGTGATCCAAATTGGAAAGAATTTCCCAGGGTCATGTGATCACTTTTTGTGACCTAATAAGCAGATAAAGTCAATAGAGTAGAATTAAGAATAGAATAGAATAGAATAGAATAGAATAGAATAGAATAGAACAGGAAGTTCCTTTTCATATTGTATGGTGTAAATGTAGTGTATGTCTACGTTTTGTGTGAGTGTACTTTATATGTATTTTATATGTTTGTAAATAAAATTTATTTTTAAAATTAAAAAAATAGAATAGAATAGAATAGAATAGAATAGAATAGAATAGAATAGAATAGAATAGAATAGAATAGAATAGAATACTTTATTGGCCAAGTGTGATTGGACACACAAGAAATTTGTCTCCAGTGCATAAGCTATCAGTGTACATGCAAGCAACAAGTGATACATCATGATCATAATCATAACGTACAATCATCCTAAATCATCAGATATAAATTCAGTGATAGTCATAGCATAACAAATAAGCAAACAATATAAATCATAATAGGAGACTAAATAAAGGCAATCAACATAAATCATGAGATACAAACAACAAAATTATAGTTATAAGAAGAAAATATGTAAAGTAAAACCTCTGGTCACGAACACTTCTGACCACGACCAAATCAGGTTGCCACCCAAAAAATTCACAAAAGTTTTGAATCTGGTCACAAACACATACTCAGGTGGCGATCAAACGCGGACGCGGCCGATTTCCCCTTCCACACCAATTGAGTCACTTTTGTAAGCGCATGCCATGCCACTTCCAGTCATGACCAAATTGGGTTAAGACCAAAGTTATGGAAGGAATTATGGTTGTGACCAGAGGTTCTACTGTAATAGGAAAGATGAAAAGATGTGAAGAGTAATAGATAAGACAGCTTTACTAGGTGGTTTGACATCCTAGGACATAGACAGTGTTGTGGAAATTCCCATAGTTGTTTAGTAGAGTGATAGCATCGGGGAGAGGGGGGGAGCGAACTGTCTTGGTGTCTAGTTGTTTTGGGGTGCAATAACCTATAACGTCATCTTGAGGGAACAAATTGAAACAAGCTATGGCCAGGATGTGAAGGTCTTTAGATATTTTCCCAGCCCTCATTCTGGTTCGTGCAGTATTACTTAACAACTGTGGCAAGAAAAGTCATATAATGGGGCAAAATTCACTTAGCAAGAGAAATTTTAGGCTCAAAAGTGGTCGTAAGTCAAGGACTACCTCCTATATTAGATCTTTTCAACATTGCCATTAGGGAAAAAAAAGGCATAAGCGAACAAAGACATTTGCTAATAGGTATTTTATTTTAAACTATTTTCAGAGAATTAATTAGGACTCAAACATTCAGCCGTCCCTGATGCAGCTAGTAACACATACTGTGCTGCTGAATCAGCTAAGTCTTCGGAACCGCCACTGTAAGTAAAACACCTCTAATAAGCTTTTTAACCCTGACCTTTTAAAATCAGTGATAAACCTATAGTTTTATTTTCTAAGAAAGGATTCCATTTTTAAGTGATAAAACAGTTTTCGACCCTCTTCAGTCTAATGATCCTCGTTACCAATGCTAGATATATGAGTCCATCAAACCATTAGCAGGTATAAACATTTATAGCAGTCATGGTTACATTTGCTTTATGGTCAATAGGAATGAAACGATTTATAAAAAGATTTATGCTCATTGGGGAATATCAATAAAATATTTCTCCTTACAGTTCAGCGGTATTGAGGAAGCTGCTTTATAATTATTGTAAGATTTGAACAGTCTAAGGATTACAGTGAAGAAAATAAGCTCTGCAAGGGTAAGTTGTAAAGATGATGTTCCAACATAGCTACATTCGGGAGAACTTTTGATCAAAACTTACAAATAAAGCCCAACAGGAAAAATATTTCAAATATTAAAAATGACTATGCTTGTCGCAACAGAATGAGATAGTTTTATAAAGATGCTGCATTTAACGTCATCATGTATTAGCAAGGGTAGCTTCCAATGGCAGCATTCCAGTATTTGAGGGGCTGCCACAAAGAAGAGGAGGTCAAATTATTCTCCAAAACACTGGAGGGCAGGACAAGAAACAATGGATGGAAACTAACCAAAGAGAGAAGCAACCTGGAATTAAAGAGAAACTTCCTAACAGTGAGGACAATTTAAGCAGTGGAACAGCTTGCCTTCAGAAATTGTGGGTGCTCCAACTATGGAGGTTTTTAAGAAGAGACTGGACAGTCACTTGTCTGAGATGGTATAGGTCAGGGATCTGCAAAGTCGGCTCTTTTAAGACTGGTGGACTTCAACTCCCAGAATTCCCCAGCCAGCCATGCTGGCTGGGGAATTCTGGGAGTTGAAGTCCACCAGTCTTAAAAGAGCCGACTTTGCAGACCCCTGGTATAGGTTCTTCTGCTTGAGCAGGGGGCTGGACTAGAAGACCGCCAAGGTCCCTTCCAGATCTATTGTAATTCTCATTCTAATTAATTCTAATTATATGGTTAGTGTTTCCTTCTTGCTCTTGCTCTTTAAAGCACATTTTATTTTTATTTAATTTATTTAATTTACATTTCTATGCCACCCATCTCACTGGTACAGTGACTCTGGGTGACTTACAATGTAACAAAAAGTTAGAAATGGTGTAGGGTCTCCTGCTTGAGCGGGTGGGTTGAACTAGATGGCCTATAAGTCCCCTTCCAACTCTGTTAACCTGTTAATTAAACAATCTGTTAAAGAAGTACAGTACTAGAAAATAATTAAAATTTAAAAAAAATGTAGAATAGCTAAAACCTGAGATGATGGGAGCGGGGAGACTTCTTTACCTGGTCAGCTATCGTCAACAAAGTAGGGCCCTGTCAGAGTCCTGGGCCAAGCAGCAGAGCCAAATGTTAAGGCCCTTCAGATGACCAGGAGTGTAGGGAAAGATCCCACCTCTAACAGAAGAATATTTCAAAGGGCCGAGCTACAGGAGAGAAAGTTATTTTCCTGGACTCCACTGGCCAAAATTCTTTGTCCAATGGGATCCAAAGTAGGCTCTTTTGCTGAAAAAAATGGGGCGAGCTACTCCCAAGAAGATGAGACAGTTCTTCAGATAATTAAAAGCCATCACAAACTGAGCAGGGATTGAAAATGTGAGCCACAGAAACAGGGACCACTCAGTGGCCTTGTTCAACATACTAGGCATTCCTAACTTTAAAATAAGGAAAGACAAACTGAACCTTAGGGGGAGGAATTCGTGTATAACTCTTCCATCCTTAAATTGGATTGCCAATTTATATTACAGAATGTAGGTTGTTATTTGATTCTTGAAATGATACTATAAACTGGGGTGGTGCAGTGGCTCCATGGCTAAGACACTTGGTTCAAGACCTGAGCACTACGCGACTGGGTGAGCTCCCATTCTTGCCACAGCTTCTGCCAACCTAGCATTTCAAAAGCATGCAAATCAGGGTAGATAAATTTGCATCACTTCTATGGGAAGGTAACAGCACTCCATGATATCATACTGCCCACATGACCATGGAAAGGTCTTTGGACAGTGATAGCTCAATGGCCTTAAAATGGAGATGAGCACTACCCCCTATAGTCAGCCACGAGTAGTGGAGTAAAATCTGCAGTGGCTCAGTGGCTAAGATGCTGAGCTTCTTGATCAGAAAGGTCAGCGGTTTGGTGGTTCAAATTCCTAGTGCTGCATAACAGAGTGAGCTCCTGTTACTTGTCCCAGTTTCTGCAACCTAGCAGTTTGAAAGCATGTAAAAATGCAAGTAGAAAAATAGGAACCATCTTTGGTGGGAAGGTAACAGTGTTCCAAATGCCTTCAGCATTTAGTCATTTAGACCAAGGAGACATCTTCGGACAGCGCTGGCTCTTCGGCTTTGAAACAGAGATGAGCAACGCCCCCTAGAGTCAGGAATGACTAGCACATATGTGCAAGGGGAACCTTTATCTTTACAGTTACCTTTACACTTACTATATAATTCTAAGTGCCATATATCTTTATATTGAAAAAGTTTTATTGGTTTTTACAATTTTCGAAAAGGGTAGGGTAAGGGATATAGAAACATATTAAGAACTTTCGCGTCGGGATCATTGGCCCTTCTAGGGCTTCATAATAAAACATTAAAAAAAAACATTTTTCCAAAAGTACTACAAGGTGAAAATAAGTACAAAATTCCTAAATTCTCCATTCTATGCTAGCAGTCACATACAAACATCCAGACATAAGGTTAAGCAATATTAATAATAATTTTTTAAAAAAGCAAAGTCATTTTTTCGATCTAAGTCTCTTGGCAATTGTATCTTCTTTTTCTCCTCCCTGGCCCCCAGCGGGCGGGGCCGTGGCCCCCTCCGTCTCCCCTGGATCTTCCCCCAGGATAGCGGAATGTTTTTTAAGAAAGGCTTCCGCCTCAGCAACTGTTTTAATCCTCACTCTTCCTTCATCCCAGAAGACAACATCCCTTCCGGCATCACCCACTTGAACCAAATCCCGTGGTCATACAATTTTTTGGATAAGAAGGAAAATTTCCTTCTCACCTCCCTAATCTTTTTTGGGATCTGCCTCAAGATGGTGACTTCCTTTTGTTGGTAAATCAACGGCCCCCCTCTCTGCGCCTTCAAAATTCCCTCTCTAGTTGACCTTCTAACAAATTTAATATGTATCTCTCTGGGTACTTCATTTATCCTGGCATATGCTGAATTTATTCTATAGACTAGGTCAATATCCCCCCTGATCTCATCTTTAGGTTTCTGTAAATATTCTGCTAAAATTGTGCTCATGAGATCAGGAAGGTATTCACCAGATTCTTCAGAAACATTCTGAAATCTTAAAAAATATGACATCCTTTCAAAATCCATCCTAGACATATGACCAGACAAATCTGCAATTTCAATGTTGACATTTTTAAGTTCTCCCTTTGCCCCAGCCAGCCCCCCTTCCAGCTCCTCAGTCTTCTGTGAATTCTCCAACACTTGTTTCCGTGTTTCCAGAAGGTCCTCCTTAAAACTTTTATTATCAGCTCTCAAAGCTTTAATTTCCTGCACCAAAACTTGTAACACCGATTCCAAAGATGACATTCTTTGTTCCAATCCTGCCAATTCTGATTTTGATGCCATGGTAAGCTGTTAAAGTCAGTGTCACTAAGATGGCGTTTTTGGGGTGGGGCCGTTGAGGCAAATCAGGAGCAAAACAGTTCAGGTGAAAGTTGTAAAAGAATTCAAGACCCAGCAGAGAAACACTTTTCACAATCAAAAACTTTAACAGAGAAGGCACTCAGGGAAGGAATCAATTAGTCCAGAAATTTCTTCATTAGTAGAGAGAGAGAGAGTCCATTTCACGAAAAGATGTTGGTAAGTGCCATATATCTTAAGTGGATGTGGTGGAAGAAGAGAAGGTCTTGTTTGCATTGTGTGGAGGAGACTTTTCAACTTCCCTGTCTTGTAATAAACTTGAAGCATGGGAAGGTTTCTTGGTGTGGAAATCCTCAAGCCCATGCACAAATATCAGAGAGCAGTCTTCTTAATATAAAGCTTGGTTAAGGGAGGAGGAGAATAAAATAAAGTTTTCTGTCCAGTTTCGTATCGCAATCAAATTAGGAATGTAATTCCACCTGGGTTTTGACGTCAAATTTTAGATACTGCTGATTCAGGATCCTTCATTTCTGATCTCCCTTTGTAAAAGCTCTGCAAGCTGGATAAAGATAGATAAATAGATAAAGTAATTTATCTATTATTTTAACAGGAAGTTAAACCTGTTGGCTATTATACCAGAGGTAGTTTGCTCTCAGTTTGGCCTGGTTTGGTTAAACCAGTAGTGGAATTCATGCTTGGGTCACAGAACCGGCAGTGACCCAGGCCTACCACGCCCTCGATAACGGTTCCCTTGCCACCGCTGGGTCACCATCTGTTGAGGTCTCGACGTACGACCAGCCGCAAGTCTTTTCCATTCTTTTTCCTTGGGGGGCTTGGCCACAGCCGGTCGCACCTGATTGGTTCGGGCACGGCTGGCTGGGGTTGAGTTGCCAGGTTGCCTGATTGGCTCTCCGTTTGGCGGCGTTGTATAAGGGGCTGTTAAGTGGGGAGGTTTCCGCCCGTCTTTTAAACTAGCTTTGGTTACGGTTGTTTTTAACTGCACCTCCAATAAATGGCTTATTAAAGAACCAACCTGGATTGGACTCTCTTTCTCTCCTTGCAAACCACAACACCATCAACACGGGCGCAGTTCACTGTCAATTGTTCTGTGCATGAGCGAAGAACAATTTGCATTGAACAGTGCACATGCATGCAGCATGCATCGAGTGCACATGCAAGCAAAGCGAGTGTGCATCCATTGCACGCGGGTTGCGAACCAGTAGTAAAACCGGCAGCAACCCACTCCTGTCTAATACGCCACTTTGTCAGATTGTTTAAGGAATAATATTACCTATCTGTGGAGAAACACGTTCCTTATAGTCGTGTGTTGCAAGGTTTATGTACTATAAGGTATTTGTTCTTATCGTTCTATTCTGCAGTTCCTCCTTGAATCAAAACATGGGTAGATCCTGCAACTGATGAAAAATACCTCCAAGAAAGACAACAAAAGAACATGCTTTCCCTTTCTTTTTCCTCCTCAGGTCTCTTCCCAATTCATATTTTTGTCTATTGAAAACACAACAATGCCATTTGGAGGCTAGCCAGGTGAGTGTCAGTCTCGCTAGTTCCTGCTTCGCTGCCATGGAAACGGGGAGGGTGGGGGGTTTGGGATGAGTGTGTTCTGCTGGTGGACAATGTTGATGTTTCGTGTTATCTCCTGTTTAACGGACCTGCATTCCAGGATGGTGAAGGCCTGCCCACCTGATGTTGGAGATGGCTGCATATTGGACAATGCACAGGGGGGGTTTGGGGATTGGGATGGGCTTAAGCTTAATACTTTCTGTTCGCGCCTAAACTATTCATTCTCAGCTTTACTTGGTCTGTACGCTATCGTAACTTAGTAAAAGGAGCCTTAACATTTCAAAATAATGTCTAAGTGTGGTCTTTCCTGAGTCAACGAAGAAACAGGCCTGACATTAAGCTGAGAATCAACAAAACCAAAAACCTGCCCTGATGTCGGACCCTTCACAAGAGGAGCCTCCGTTGGTAGAGGTCCTGCCTGAAACAATTTTGGGAGCTGAAGCATCGCATCCTCCTGTTCAATCTGAAGGGATCAGGTCAGTGATGGAAGGTTTGGCTGGCCTAGATCTAAATCTGCCAGCTGAAGAATCAGTCAAACCTAAACGTTGGTCTGAAGGGGTAGGAATGAGTGGGGTAAACGTCTCCAGACGTCGACTTTCCCCAAAGAAAGTCATTCCGGAGCTCTTAAGAGAAGAAAGGGAACTAAAGGAGATGGCTCAGGACTTACTCCGCCAGGCAGATGAGAAGAGATTAGCCCTGGAAAAAATCTGGGGGAGGGAGGCGGATCGCCCACAGCCAAGAGGTTCACAGGCAGCTCCGGGCAGACGAAGCAGGGTTTCAACACCATCCCCCCCTCCTCAAGCCGGCAGGGAATTGCGGAGAGAGGCGGCTTCTGCCAGGCAAAGCAGGAGAGCAACTCCCTCCCCCCCACCTCAGGCCGGAAGGGAAGCCAACCCCATTAACCCCCGCCGACTTGCGAAACTGCCTCCTTTGGGTGTGAAATACGACGGAAGTGCCGACAAACTGGCGTTTTTTCTAATTCACGTCGATAATTACATGCAGTTTTACGCAGCTGATATGGACGATGATATCAAAATCAGAATTGTATCTATGACCCTAGAAGATCAAGCTTCTAATTGGCTGGTTTCATTGCATAATTGCCGCTCACCGGCACTGCGCGATTTCGATCGCTTCATGAATGCTCTTAGAAGGCGTTTTGAAGACCCCCGTGTTGAGAGGAAAGCAAAAATGAAACTAAAAAGTTTGCAGCAGGGGGACATGTCTATTCAGGCTTACACGCAGATTTTCCAGGAGCTATCAGTGTTTATGATTGGTTATAGTGAACAGGCCCTAATGGACATTTATGTTGAAGGGCTGAATAAAGACATTTATCAAACATGTGTGAACAGATTTCGCCCCGAAACTTTGAATGACTGGATAGATCTAGCTTCGGATGTCGAATTGGATCATGCCCACTTGCAGGATCCAGTCCGCTTGGAGAAAAAAACACAGGAAGATAGCCCCAAATCTCACCCCCCTGCGAGGGAGAAACGCATGCAAAAGGGGGAGGGGAGAACAACCCAGCCTCGTTCAGGCAGCTGTTATCGCTGTGGGAAGGAGGGGCACTGGGCAGACAAATGCCGATCAAAACCACCTCCACGCCCACTTTCTTCCTCGGACCGGAAACAGCCTAGGACGCCAACTGTGCGCGCCAAACCGGCTATGAGTGGGATGGAACCCATCAACCTCTCTGCTGACCAGCCCTCCCCAGGACCTGATGATTGGGAAGCGTCTTCTGACTCTTCTGACGACAACCTGGTGAGTCATCGCTCCGGGCCCCTTTATATTAATTTAATGCTTTTAGCTCCATCTACTGGACGTACATGCAATGTGCAGGCTCTCATTGACTCTGGTTGCTCAAAATGTCTCATAAGCCAAGACATCGTGTCTAAAATGGGTTTCCACCTTAAAACCTTGAAAACTCCCATAGCCTTTTGCCAAATGGATGGTTCTGTAGCTGGGGGCACCCCAGCATCTTTTATCACCGAACCAATTCATGTTTCTATAGGCACGGGCCATACTGAGACCATCAACTTTATTGTAACTGCCATTGCCGATAATGCTGTAATTTTGGGGGTCAATTGGCTTCGTAAATGGAATCCTCTGATAAACTGGAAGGAAGGTTGGGTACGCATTCCTTTATCCCTCCCGGAACATACCTCTCTTCCATCAGAAACTGATCAACCCCCGCAACATCACCCCCCCCCATATTGAATCTGCTGCACCTTTATTGGATTTCCCATCACCCGAGGTCATACCAGGCGAGGAGAAAATTCCCAAAGAATATTGGGACCTAAAGGATGCTTTCAGTGAAAGATCTTGTGATTCCCTTCCTCCTCATAGGGCTACTGACTGTTCAATTGATTTTCTTCCTGGGGTTCAATTACCCAAACCTCGTATGTACTCAATGACCCCGCGGGAGATGGAGGAATTACGTAGATTCATCGATAAAAACCTTCAAAGGGGTTTCATTGAACCAGCTAGGCCCCGTGTAGCAGCACCAGTTATGTTTAGGGAAAAAAAAGATGGCACTCTAAGATTAATACAGGACTACTCATATCTCAACACCATTTGTGAACACAATATTTACCCCCTTCCGCTCATGAAGGACATGCTTGCTCACCTGGCTACCGGTAAGAGTTTTACGAAGTTGGACTTACGTGAAGCCTATTACAGGGTCAGAATCAAAGAGGGGGACGAATGGAAAACAGCTTTTAACTGTCCGCTCGGATGTTTCCAATTCAAAGTCCTCCCTTTCGGTCTTCAAGGTGCCCCTTCAGTGTTTATGCAACTAATAAATGAAGTTCTCCACGAGCACCTTTACAAGGGAGTTATTGTTTACATTGATGACATCGTCGTCTACTCGCAAACACACGACGAGCACGTTAAACTAGTGCGCTCCGTATTAAATAAGTTGCGTTCCGCTGAACTTTATGCCAAACTCTCTAAGTGTGAGTTTCACCAGGAAAGAATTGACTATTTGGGTTACCGTATCTCCTCTGAGGGAATTGAAATGGATCCTGCTAAAGTCAAGGCAGTGACGAAGTGGGCCCCTCCCCGTACCCGTAAACAATTGCAAAGTTTTTTGGGATTTGCGAATTTTTACCGCCAATTTATTCCGTCATTCGCTGATATTGCCTTACCCATTACAAACCTTCTGAAAACAAAAGGAGAAGGCAAGCCTCGTCCAGGAACCCCTCTCAAATGGACGATGGAATGTCAGGCCGCTTTCGAAAAGCTTAAACGGTTGTTTGCGGCTGAGCCTGTTCTTAAACACCCCGATGTGAATTCCCCATTTGTGATTCAAGCGGATGCTAGTGATGTCGCGGTGGGAGCAGTCCTGTTACAACTCAATCAACATGGCCAATTACAACCCTGTGCTTACACCTCTCGGAAACTCACTGCGTCCGAACGCGGTTGGGCGATTTGGGAAAAGGAGGCTTTTGCTGTTCGGTGGGCTCTCATGACTTGGCGACATTTTCTTGAGGGTGCCCCACATCCTTTCGAGGTCTGGACGGACCATAAAAATTTGGAAGCTCTTACCTCCTCTCGGAAATTGTCCCCAAGGCAACTTCGTTGGGCTCACTATTTCCATCGTTTCAATTTCCACCTCAAATACATTCCTGGGGGCAAAAATTTCATGGCTGATGCACTTTCCAGATTGCCACAATATGATGTGTCTAAGCTCACCATAGTACAACCGATAATGCCACTCACTTTACCTGCTACTCCAGTATCTACTATAGCCCAAACTACTGTCCAAACTACTCCACCTGCTGACCTGATTGCTCGTATTAAGGATGAATTACTTACTGATGATTGGTATTCGACTCATTCAGGTGATTGTACTACCAGAGATGATCTTCCCTGGATTGGTTCTAAGATCTATGTTCCTGCTACATTACGTCCTTTTGTCTTGCAACGCGCACACGACTCACATTTAGCTGGTCATTTCGGTTTCGTTAAAACTATTCATCTTATTAAGAGACAGTTCTGGTGGCCATCAATGAAGAAAGATGTTGAATCGTATATTGCCAGTTGCCCTGTATGTGCGGCTTCAAAACGTGCGCCGGGTAAGCCACAGGGTCTTCTCCAGTCTGTAGCTACGCCGGAAAGGCCTTGGAAGGAAATTTCAATGGACTTTATAGTTGATCTTCCTCCCAGTCAGGGTTATACCGTTATCTGGGTAGTTACCGATCTGTTTTCTAAACAAGTTCATTTTGTCCCCTGTACTAAAATTCCTTCTTCCAAATCTCTGGCTCGACTGTTCGTTTCCCATATCTATCGTTTTCATGGCGTCCCGCAACGCATCATCTCCGATAGAGGAACCCAATTTACTTCCCATTTTTGGAAGGAGTTTTTGAGACTGATTGGCTCCGCCCAAAGCTTAAGCTCCGCCTACCACCCTCAGACGAATGGATCTTGTGAAAGGGTTAATTCCGTTCTCGAACAGTACTTACGCTGCTTTATTAATTTTCAACAAGATGATTGGGCTGATCTTCTCATACATGCCGAAGTTGCGTATAATAACTCTGTTCACTCCAGTACGAATATGACCCCCTTTAAAATCATCTACGGACAGGACTTTGTACCCATACCCGAACTGCCTCACGACTCGCCGACGGTTCCCTCTTTATCTGAATGGTCCTCTAGATTATCTTCTGTTTGGCCGGTTCTCCGGAAGACTTTAAACGATGCCCATGACTCGCACAAACTGTACGCTGATAAGAAACGAGCAGTCCCTCCCTCCTACAAAGTTGGTGATCAGGTTTATGTATCTACCAAAAATTTGGATAGCCCCCAAAAATGCAAGAAGCTGGGTCCCAAATTTGTTGGACCTTTCACGATCACCAAAATTATCAGCTCTGTGTCGGTCCGTTTGGATCTCCCCAAGACCTATCGGCGACTATACCCTGTATTCCATGTTCACTTACTGAAACCTGCTCGTACCTCCCATCTCCGCAAAAGATTGCCTGATACTCCTACACCTACCTTGGTGGATGGTCATCATCATTATGAGGTGCGAGACATTTTGGACTCCAGAATCCGCAGGAATAAAACTCAGTTCCTGGTCATGTGGAAAGATTTTCCCCCTTCTCACAACGAATGGGTGGATAAAGAGCATCTCAAAGCTCCTAAACTGGTACGCCAGTTTTATGCCAAGTATCCACACAAACCTTGACTCTTTTTCTTTCTCCTCTCTGTTGTTTTGTCTCTCCCTTCTTGTTTTTCAGGTGTAGCCTCTCGTATGCCTATTGCTGCCCTGGATTTCCCGCTGTTCCTGGAGGAGGTCCGGATGTCAGTCTCGCTAGTTCCTGCTTCGCTGCCATGGAAACGGGGAGGGTGGGGGGTTTGGGATGAGTGTGTTCTGCTGGTGGACAATGTTGATGTTTCGTGTTATCTCCTGTTTAACGGACCTGCATTCCAGGATGGTGAAGGCCTGCCCACCTGATGTTGGAGATGGCTGCATATTGGACAATGCACAGGGGGGGTTTGGGGATTGGGATGGGCTTAAGCTTAATACTTTCTGTTCGCGCCTAAACTATTCATTCTCAGCTTTACTTGGTCTGTACGCTATCGTAACTTAGTAAAAGGAGCCTTAACATTTCAAAATAATGTCTAAGTGTGGTCTTTCCTGAGTCAACGAAGAAACAGGCCTGACAGTGAGTGTCTGAGCACACACATTGTAAGGAGAAATCTTTTGAAACCCAGCCAAATAGGAAGGAAAGAAAGTGTAATTGAATGAGCACTTGACCATATGAAGTCTGTGGAAACCTGGACATAAATAAGGGATTTTTTTTTTCATTGACACAATCACAGGGGATCTGGCCTCTCCCCTTCTTCTCCCGCACCCCTGAATTCAGAAGGATGGAGAGATCTGAGCAGTGATAAGAGTAAGCTGGATTTCTGATGCAGAAGTAGAATTCCTGCAGCATAACCAAAGATAAAAGTAAAAGATGATGCAAATTTCAATGCAAAATATATTTATTAAATCTTTCTTCCACTACTGCAAATGCTTCATCATGGATACAATTGAAATTAATATGATCTATTTTAATTGCTTAAAGGGGACGCAGTGGCTCAGTGGCTAAGACGTTGAGCTTGTCGATCAGAAAGATCAGCAGCTTGGCAGTTCAAATCCCTAGCACTGCATAACGGAGTGAGCTCCCGTTACTTGCCCCAGCTCCTGCCAATATAGCAGTTCAAAAGCATGTAAAAATGCAAGTAGAAAAATAGGGACCACCTTGATGGGAAGGTAACAGCGGTCTGTGTGTCGTTGGCGTTTAGTCATGCCTGCCACTTGACCACAGAAACATCTTTGGATACTGGCTCTTTGGCTTTGAAATGGAGATGAGCACCACCCCCTAGAGTCGGGAACAACTAGCACATATGTGCAAGGGGAATCTTTACCTCAGTGGTGGGTTTCTACCAGTTTTACTAGTGGTTCGCTTGTCCGTGCGCGCTCTTACACATGCACAACCGGGTTGAACCGGGAGCCACCCACCTCTGCTTTACCTTTGTTTTAATTACTTAAATAGCTCACTGTTGAGTTCTTAGATGTCTGCCTAGAATGTGATGTGACATTCATATAAATATGTCATAGCAAAAAAGAGTTGGGCTTACTCATTACAGTAGCATCAAACCTAAGAAAAGAGGAAGAACTTCCATTTGGTGTACGAGCTCCTCCCTGTCTGTTCTTTTTTAAGCTCTTTACTGTGCTGTGAACAGTATTCTGATTGGCACATGGTCACCTATTTAATCAAACAGCAATAGCAATCCCACAAGAGAATCACAATGTTGGAGAATATCCCCACATTCCTTGGGTAAGGGAAAATACATGGGGGGGTGGGAGGATTACTGAAGGAGCATGTGAAAGGATCAACATTCAGCACTACTTCTTATTTGCATTTCTCATTTGTATTAGATTGTGAGTTGGATGGAAAGATAGAGAGCGAGACAGATCTGATGGAACTCTGTTTATTTACAAGTAAAACCCAGCCACAAATCTGGCTGACAGCTCACCTTTTATAAGGAGCTATCAGTCAGTTTAGCCAATAGGAAGAAACTATTTTCCCGCCTTGGACGTGGACCTGAGTGATACCTTTATTCACTGGCTTCACTCCTTAATCTGGATATTTAATAATTTTCTAAGGCCTTCTCGAGAAATGATCAACTTGACTAAAAGAGGAGTGGGCAGGAAAACAGGATAAAACTATTTCCCGCCATCTCCTAACTTTCTACTACAAATGTTTACTGTTAAGCATGACATTTGTCTCTCAGCTCATCCAAACTGGGACTCATCTCTTCTGAGGGGAAAGATTTGCTTAACAGTGAGAGAAGGAGCAGCAGATGTTGAAGTAAAATACAGACATCCCTGCCGAGCATTGCCAAGGATGGGAGTTTATATAATGTGTAAACAACCACCTGCTGCTAATGAGAAATTGCTCTCCCAGCCACCTGATTAAGGCAGGCAGAATGTCGGAGAAAAGCTTGATTGGTAATTTCATCAAGACTTCTGAACCAAACATTTATCTAGAAGCAGAACAGTAGGACGCACTGGGGAGGGCATCTTTTGCCCCCCGCTTCCTCATTTAAACATAGCTTGCCACAGTGATATTTCACAGACAAAAACGGGAAAAGGATATAAGGTTGGATACAAACATAACTAGTTGTGCAATAGTGTAGTAAAAAAATGCACATGTGTGTAACTCATATGGATTATTAATATGAACAAGAAACAGAGCCAGGGATAAGGAAAACTACAATTTAAAGTGATTGGTTTCCCTTGACAAGGTCCAGATCACAATCCAGCTAGGCAAAAAATGAACGTCTGAGCAAGACCAGGTTGAGTTGAATAAATGATTGAGAATCTCAGTTATGGACCTCATCCTTAATTACCATGATGTTTGAGTCCTTTCAATTTGAAATTATACATGCCTTCCGCCTTGGGACAGGTATCCAAATAACGACTGCACTTCCTAGAACATATGTAGAATCCCAGTTTTTCAGTCCACCATTTTGATGGATCTGGAATTCTGTAAATCACAATGCTTGCATTCTTAAAGGTGGTGACTTCTTTTCTCGATTTTGTGCTGAAATTCAAAATGAACTAATGGTGTTTACATAGCAAAGCCATTCCACTGAGCACAAAGGCCCTGGGAAAGCTAGGTCTTCCATTAATGTTCTATAGCATTTCCCAATCCATTGTAATTTCAGGAGTTGAAGAAAAGGACAATGAAAGCACTTGCTTGGTAAATGTGGTGAGATAGCTCTGTAGCATACAAGGAAAAACTAATATTAGACCATTGTTTTGCAATGCAGCCTCTGCATGGTCCATCGCTTCAATTCACACAAATACTTTGATACCTAATGCTGGACCTCAAATTCTGTAATTGTTAGGATATTCAGCCTTATATTGGGTTAACAATATATATGAGCCTATGTTCTTAAAGAGTCCATGTAGCTTTAAGAACTGTGTTAAATTCTGATTGGCTGTGCTTCTCAGCTCTGCCATAAAGGAAGCTCAGCAACACAGTCCGTTCCCTTGTTCGACCACTGAGTCCTGTGTTTATTGATTGCCGCTGGAGGAGTTGAAGCTGAAGAGAGAAGAAGTATTTGTTTTGCATCACTGTAAGATAACTCTGTGTTTGGTGAAGGACTGTTATTGTTTGAGAAAGTTAGAATCTCTGGTCAGAAGAAGTATTTTAGTTGCTACAAAGTAAAGACTATTTATTTTCTTACTATCACTGTTTTAGAGTTTGTTTGTGGTTAAAGCAACATATCTCTTTACTGTCCGGTGTATTACACTATTCCTCATTTATTTTCAAACAGGGTGTTTGTTACCCCTAACACTGGTTAAGGGATCAGAGTTGTAACACTGGTTCTGAACCCAGAGTTGCTAACAGTAATCCTGCTAGCAATCTATTTCAGTATAGATATGAAAGTCAATTTCATTTCTATTTGGATAAGCTCAGGAGATCAGAAGGCTAAAAATGAAAGTACAAACAAATAAAAATAATAGCAATCAGAAAAATGCAATGGGGGTTCTAAGTTCCATAGTTAGAATTAGGCTTTGGGTCTATGAATAAAGATTTATGATTGAGGGAATAGTGGTATATTGGGAAGAAATAAGGAGAGCTGAGAGACTGATCCACAAAGCCACTTAGGTTTGTCAGGAACAGATACCAATGGAAATCAAAATTCTGCTGAACACAAAGCTTAGTGCATAAAAATTAATCAAGTACTACAATGACTCACTTTATTCATAATACTTAATGGTCATGTAATAGGAGTTTTTATCCAGCAGTTAAAGTTCATAAGTGCAGGTTTTACATGTAGAAAGGTATTATACTGATGGTTTAATTACACACCTTTTTGCACACCAAAGGAAATGTATTCTACAGCTTTCTTAATTAAAGGACTTTTGAAGGGAAATGAACTTTGCAATAAGCAGCCTATGACTTGCTTTTTATTATATGTTTTTGTTTTGAGTTGAGCAATTCAAAATCTTATTCTAGAAATGTTAAAACCACAACTGAGCAGCATAAAGTATCAGGCTAGATATGCCCTGATAGCTATTCTAACTTTTCTTGATTTTTTTTCTTCTTTTTAAAATAAAACAACATTAAATCACAAACTTTGATTCCACACACATCAGGTGGATTTTAATTTTCCCTCATTTTATTTCATAAAAGGAATTATGAAAGTGAACTAAAAATTCTCTTCATGCATCAAATCATACTTTTTAAAAAATAATCTCTTGTTTAATGGCTTATTTTTTAATAACGCAAGCCATGCGTACGTAGCAATCTCTCCTTCAGCTTTTTCAATTTATGCGAACACTTTTGCTTGAAGTTCTGAACATAAAAGTTAGATATTACTATGAATCATTCATGTGCATCAAATGGCCAGTGATTTGTCCAAAGTTGACCTCTTCGCTAGACAATTGTTATAGCATGAATATATCAGCATTCCCATATATAGATGATAGATAGATAGATGATATATAGATAGATAGATAGATAGATAGATAGATAGATAGATAGATAGATAGATAGATAGATAGATAGATAGATAATTGTTTTCACAACTTCCTGTTAGGGCCCCATTAAGGGAGGAGACATACTGTTTCCCTCTCTGCCTTTCGGCTCATCACCAGAGATCATCTAGACAGAAAGCCATGAGTTCCGTTGTGTAATTTTTTTAAAATATGTGTGTTAGTTTTATGAGCTGATCAATAAATAAATGAGGGAGACTAGTATAGATCTATTTCGAGCTTTTTAGCTCTCATCAGCTAGCCATACCCTTACTGGGATTCGAAACGGGGCTGTATTGCATATCAGGCAAGAGCCTTTAGCCATTTAGCCAGCCAGGTTTTCTTATTGCATCAGCTGAGACAGGAGGATAACTATCTATAATTGTTCCACAACACCCTGTTAGGACCCCAATTAAGGAAGGAGACATACTGTTTCCTTTTCTGCCTTTCGGCTTATCACCAGAGACCATCTAGACAGAAATACAGCCCCGGTTCGAATCCCAGTAAGGGTATGGCTAGCTGATGAGATAATGAAAACCTAATTGTGGCATTTGTTTGGCACAAGGCAATACAAACCTCATTTATCAATTAATTCAGAATATGGTTAGGAATTCCAGATGTATCTACATTGCAGTTGTTTAACTGAACAACTAAAGATGGAGATTCTTTTAAAAATTAATTGGGAATAAGTCTTGTGAAAAATAGGAGAGAATGTTTATGCATGCTGAGGCAGAAGAAAAAGTATGTACCAGTGGTGAGTTCCTACCGGTTCGGACCACTTTGGCTGAACCGGTAGTGGTTTGGCGGACTGAGGCACTGGAACCTGGAACTTGTAGTATTTAGATCTTAATTTTCTTGAAACTATATTATGATCCAGTATGGGGTATAAAGCTTGATTAAAATCCCTAGGCCTAATTATCTAATGAACAAGCAATGTAAAAAGATGCAAAACTTCTATGGGAATAACTATTCTGATGACTGTGCAGAAACAAAATTGTATTTTATTAATGTGGCTTTTCTCCATATGTATTTTATCTTCTTGCATCTGTTTTACATAGTATCTTTTGACCGTATACTATATTTTCAATAAGAGACAAAGTTGTCACGTTTTGAGCTTAAAAGAGTTGTCTTGTGGATTAAAAGACTTGTATCAAGCATGTCTTAAAATGAATTTCTACAAGATCTCCGTGTTAACTTTCTCAGGTGTATGATAGACAGCCTGACAGAACCAGCCTTGGAAATCTAACCTGAGAAGATCTACATATTTTGTCATTCTAAAAGCCCTAATGGAGCAGATCAAAAGCTATGTGTCCCAGAGTCTAATTTTACATGACCCTCTTTGAAAGAGATGGGTGGTTCTGAAATGTGAAAAACAAACAAACAAACAAACAATTAATTAAACTGAATGTTGATTGGATACTCTGCAAGTACAACCATCAACATGCATATTCCTTAGCAACAACTATTCAAAGATATATTGATTTAGCTATAATGGTAATTGATAACCTCATCTCTTATAAAGATTATTTAATGTTATCTTGCTTGATGATAATATTTTAACTATGCTGTATATGACTTATTGCTTGACTTGCATTTGTTACCATTCAGCATCCCGGAATAATCCTGGATATTTATGAGATGAGCAGTAATAATCTTTGTCTTCTCGCCACCAGAAATAATTTTAAACACTCCTATTGTATCCCTTCTTAGTAACTTTCTTATTAAGTCTATATTCTGTTCTATATTCTAGACGGAAAAGGCAGCATATTGTATAAAAAGCTGCACTTTTTCCAGCTTGACGCTGTCTATTCTGAGATGTGGGAACCACAATCGTGTGCATTGTGCCAGTTGTGGTCAAGAGCTTAATATTTTTATGATATTGGCTGAGTTATTTTCAATTTCCTTTCTTAATAATCCCCAGTATAGAATTTGATACCTTTTTGATAGTTGTTACACAGAAGGTCAATATTTCACAGAATACTCCAATGCCAAGATAATTTTGGCTGAAATTCCACATCATCTTTAAAAAGTTGTAATTTCTTATTCAGGTTGGATCCTTATAGAGTCAGGATTGTATCTGCTGTGCCTGTTTACCCTGCTTGAATAAATCCTTCTCAATCTGTTCACATTCAAATATAGATAGTAGGACTTTTGAGAGCTCATTTCTCCAAACATTTTTTTTTCACTTTTACCTAGTTTTTGCTAATAATTTATCCCATTATGCTGCATTCTGCTGAAACCTTTTTATAATACTTTTGATTATTTGCAAATTGAACTGCAAAGTGGGAGTGATGAATGACAAAGTTTCAATTCATGGGTTGGTTCAAACTAAATATTGTCATTATTATGCTTGTTAAATTCATCTCCTTAAAGTCAATCAGGTCTTGAACCAGTCTAGAAGCACCCCCATTTTATAATCAATTCTAAGAAATTTCTGTTAGGAATTAAGGGGCTTCTAAAATTGCATTGCAGGTGACAGTGAAGAGTATTAAGATGAATAGAATAGAATAGAATAGAATAGAATAGAATAATACAATAGCAGAGTTGGAAGGGACCTTGGAGGTAATCTAGTCCAACTCCCTGCCCAGGCAGGAAGCCCTATACCATTTCAGTGCGTGTAACATAGATAATTGTGCAGGTAATATTATCAACACTGCTGTCAAGCAAAACCAAACAATTAACAGTGGGTGCCATACCATGTACATGAACCATACAAGTGGCAAAGAAATAGGGGCAAAGAGAACCATAGTCAGGCATAACACAGGTTTCGTAGACAGAAAACACAGGGTCAATCAAAATGGACTCAAATGTCTATACACCAATGCACAGAGTATGAGGAATAAACAGGGTGAATTAGAAATTCAAGTAAATGAGGGCAGATACGATATTGTTGCCATTACAGAAACTTGGTGGGATGAAACCCACAAATGGAACATACAGCTAGAAGGATTTAAATTATTTAAAAGAAATAGACCAAATAAAAGAGGAGGTGGAGTTGCACTATATATAAGAAATAATTACATCTCTACAGAAATAGAGCACAACAATGATGAGAACTATCTTGAATGTATTTGGGTCAATATTAAAGGTTGGGGGGGGAATGATATTGTCATAGGTCTACACTACAGGCCACCCAACCAAGCAGAGGAAGTGGATGTACTTTTTGCTAACCGGCTAACTAAGGTATGTAGGAAGCACACTGCAATAGTAATGGGAGATTTTAACTACCCTGACATCAATTGGGAAACAAACTCTGCACCAAGTGGAAGATCCAACAGGTTCCTAACAAACCTAGCAGACAACTTTGTTTCCCAAAAGGTAGAGAAGGGAACAAGGGGATCAGCAATATTGGACTTAATTCTCACTAACAGAGAGGAAATGATAGAAGGTGTAGAAGCTACAGGAACTTTGGGGGCAAGCGATCATGAAATACTGGAATTCAACATTATGCAAACAAAAGTAGTTGAACAAAGTCAAACTAGAGTCTTAGACTTCAAGAGAGCTAATTTCAATAAACTCAGAGAGAGCTTGGGAAGGATTCCATGGATGAGAATCCTCAAGGGGAAAACAACTCAAGAAGCTTGGGAAATTTTGAAAAATGAGATTATAAAAGCCCAGACCAGCGCAATACCAATGAAGAAGAAAAATAACAGTTCCCAAAAGAAACCAGCATGGCTGCATAAAGAACTCTCTGACAAATTGAAAGACAAAAAGGATAAATATAAAAAGTGGAAAAAGGGGGACATAACCAAGGCAAAATATCAGCAAATAGCCCGAGCCTGTAAAGACGAAGTGAGGAAAGCTAAGGCTCACAATGAAGAAAGGCTTGCCAAAAAAGTAAAAAATAACAAAAAAAGCTTCTTCCAACATGTTAAAAATAAGAAAAAAGTTAAGGAAACAATTGGTCCACTGCTGGGAGAAAATGGCAAGAAGATGATAAGCAACAGGGAGAAAGCAGAACTATTTAACTCTTTTTTGCATCTGTCTTTACACAAAGGGATAAAACAGTCCAATCAATCAAAAACAGCACCACAAATATCAGATTAGGAACACAAGTTGAAATAGGGAAGAAAATGGTAAGTGAGCACCTGTCTGCCCTGGACGAGTTCAAATCACCAGGACCGGATGGATTACACCCCAGGGTTCTGAAGGAACTGGCAGACGAGATCTCAGAACCACTGAACTGTATCTTTCAGAGATCCTGGAGCACCGGGGAACTGCCAGAAGACTGGAAAAGAGCAGATGTGGTTCCCATCTTCAAAAAAGGAAAAAAAACAGATCCAGGAAACTATAGACCCATCAGCCTGACCTCAATACCAGGAAAGATTCTGGAAAAGATAATTAAACAACAAATAAGTGAACACCTAGAAGCAAACAAAGTAATAGCCAAAAGCCAACATGGGTTTGTCAAAAACAGATCATGCCAGACGAATCTAATTGCATTCTTTGACAAAGTAACAAAATCAGTGGACCAGAGGAATGCTGTTGATATAATTTACCTGGACTTCAGTAAGGCATTTGATAAAGTAGACCATAACCTACTATTAGATAAAGTAGAAAATTGTGGGTTAGACAGCAGCACCACCAAATGGATTCGCAACTGGCTGACCAACCGCACTCAACGTGTAGTCCTCAATGGAACTGCATCTACATGGAAGGAAGTATGCAGTGGAGTCCCCCAAGGCTCTGTTTTAGGCCCAGTACTCTTTAACATCTTCATCAACGATTTGGATGAGGGGATAAATGGGGAACTCATCAAATTCGCAGACGACACCAAGCTGGCAGGAATAGCCAACACTCCAGAAGATAGGCTTAAGATACAGAAGGATCTAGACAAACTTGAACATTGGGCACTGTCTAATAAAATGAAATTCAATTGTGAAAAAAGTAAGGTCCTACATATAGGCAAGAAAAACCAAATGCACAAGTACAGTATAGGTGGTACCTTGCTCGATAGTAGCAACTGTGAGAGGGATCTCGGAATCCTAGTGGACAACCATCTAAATATGAGCCAGCAGTGTGCAGCAGCTGCCAAAAAAGCCAACACAGTTCTAGGCTGCATCAACAGAGGGATAGAATCTAGATCGCGTGAAGTGTTAATGCCACTATATAGTGCCTTGGTAAGGCCACACTTGGAATACTGCATACAGTTTTGGTCGCCACGATGTAGAAAAGACGTGGAGACTCTGGAAAGAGTGCAGAGAAGAGCAACCAAGATGATTAGAGGACTGGAGACTAAGACATATGAAGAACGGCTGCAGGAGCTGGGTATGTCTAATTTGATGAAGAGAAGGACCAGGGGAGACATGATAGCAGTGTTCCGATATCTCAGAGGGTGCCACAAAGAAGAGGGAGTCAAACTTTTCTCCAAGGCACCTGGGGGCAGGACAAGGAGCAATGGGTGGAAACTAACCAAGGAGAGAAGCAACTTAGAACTAAGGAGAAATTTCCTAACAGTAAGAACAATTAACCTCTGGAACAGCTTGCCTCCAGCAGTTGTGAATGCCCCAACCCTGGAAGTCTTTAAAAAGATGTTAGACAGCCATTTGTCTGAAATGGTATAAGGTTCCTGCCCATGCAGGGGGTTGGACTAGAAGACCTACAAGGTCCCTTCCAACTCTGCTATTGTATTATTATTGTATTATTGTATTTCAGACAAAGGGTTATCCAACATCTTCTTAAAGACTTCCAGTATTGGGGCATTCACAACTTCTGGAGGCAAGCTGTTCCACTGATTAACTATCAGGAAATTTCTCCTCAGTTCTAAGTTGCTTCTCTCCTTGATTAGTTTCCACCCATTGCTTCTTGTTCTGCCCTCAGGTGCTTTGGAGAATAGTTTGACTCCCTGTCATAAGTCTATTTCTCCTAATACTCAAGAAAGACCACTCTTAGACATTGTTTGAAATGCATAAGGCTACTTTTACTGAGTACCGGAAATCAACAGACCATAGGAAAGCAGGAAGTAACTAGTTTAGGCGCGAACATTGAGTATTAAAGCTTAAGCCCATCCCAAGAGCCCTAACCCCCCTTGCAGTGTCCAATATACGTTCTCCTCCGACATCAGGTGGGCAGGTCATCACCAGCGTGGAATGTGAGACCGTTTGTCCAGAGATAACACCAGCCGGCATCATCCTCCACCAATCCACCACCAGCATAACAATTGAATCCCAGCGCCCCACCCTCCCCGTTTCCATGGCAGCTAAGCAGTCTATGCGAAGGCTGACATCCGAACCACCTCCAGGAGCAGGCAGAAATCCCGGACGCTTCCCAGAAAGCGAGATGCTAGACCTGAAAAACAGACAAAAAGAGACAAAACAACATAGAGGAGAAAGGGAAAGGGTCAAGGTTTGTGTGGATATTTGGCATAAAACTGGCGTATCAACTTCGGGGCCTTGAGATGCTCTTTATCCACCCATTCATTGTGAGAAGGAGGAAAGTCTTTCCACATGACCAAGAATTGAGTTTTATTTTTACGGACTCTGGAGTCCAGAATGTCACGAACTTCATAATGCTGGTGACCATCAACCATCATTGGTGCAGGGGCATCAGGAAAGGGTTTGCGGAGATGCGATGTGCGTTCAGGCTTCAACAGGTGAACATGGAATACCGGGTACAAACGACGGTAGGTTTTCGGGAGATCCAAACGGACAGACACTGAACTTATTATTTTAGTTATAGTGAAAGGACCAACAAACTTGGGACCCAATTTTTTGCACTTCTGCGGGCTGTCCAAATGTTTAGTAGAGACGTATACTCTATCACCAACCTTGTAGACCGGAGGAACAGCCCGTTTCTTATCAGCATATAACTTATGCGACTGATGCGCATCATCCAAAGTCTTTCTTAAGATAGGCCAAATGGAAGATAGCCTAGTGGACCATTCATCCAAGGAGGGAACTGTAGGCGAGTCGTGAGGCAATTCGGGGATGGGTACAAAGTCCTGACCATAGACAATCCTAAAAGGGGTCATATTTGTACTAGAGTGAACAGAGTTATTATAAGCCACTTCGGCATGTAGCAGGAGATCAGCCCAATCATCTTGTTGAAAATTAATGAAACAACGAAGGTATTGTTCCAGAACGGAATTTGCCCGTTCACAAGAGCCGTTCGTCTGGGGATGGTAGGAGGAGCTTAAGCCCTGGGCGGAGCCTATCAACTTCAAGAATTCCTTCCAAAAGAGAGATGTAAATTGAGTACCTCTATCCGAAATGATATGTTTAGGTACACCATGAAAGCGATAAATATGCGACATGAACAACTTGGCCAATGATTTGGAGGATGGAATTTTCGAACAAGGTACAAAATGAACTTGCTTGGAGAAAAGATCCGTAACAACCCAAATGACGGTATAGCCTTGGCTGGTTGGAAGGTCAACAATAAAGTCCATCGAGATCTCCTTCCAAGGAGCCTCCGGCCTCGCTACAGATTGGAGAAGGCCATGGGGCTTACCAGGGGTACGTTTCGAAGCAGCACAAACAGGACAGCTGGCAATGTATGATTCCACATCTTTCTTTAGTGAAGGCCACCAGAATTGGCGCTTAACTAGGTGAATAGTCTTGACGAATCCGAAATGTCCCGCTAAACGCGAGTCGTGTGCCCGCTGCAGCACAAAAGGACGAATTGTAGCAGGGACATAAATCTTAGAGCCAATCCAAGGGAGATTATCCCTAATAGTGCAGTTACCCGAATGTGCAGAATACCATTCATCAGTAAGCAATTCAGATTTAATGCGAGCAATGAGCTCATCCGGCGGAGCAATTTGGACAATAGAATGGCTTCTGGTAGACGCAGGAGAAGCAGGTAAAGCGAGCGGCATCATGGGTTGTACGATAGTAAGTTTAGAAACATCATATTGGGGTAGTCTGGAGAGGGCATCAGCCATGAAATTCTTTCCCCCAGGTATATATTTGAGGCGGAAATTGAAACGATGGAAGTAATGTGCCCAGCATAGTTGCCTTGGGGAAAGTTTGCGGGAGGAAGTGAGAGCTTCTAGATTTTTATGGTCCGTCCAGACTTCAAAAGGATGAGGTGCGCCCTCTAAAAAATGACGCCAAGTCATGAGGGCCCAACGAAAGCAAATGCTTCCTTTTCCCAAATAGCCCATCCACGCTCGGCAGTGGAGAGTTTACGAGAGGTGTAGGCACACGGTTGTAGCTGGTCACGGTCGTTGAGCTGCAGCAAAACTGCTCCCACAGCGACATCGCTGGCATCCGCCTGAATCACGAAAGGGGAGTTGACGTCGGGGTGCTTCAGGACAGGCTCAGCCGCAAACAGACGTTTAAGTTTCTTGAAAGCTGCTTGGCACTCCATGGTCCAGTTGAGAGGGGTCCCCGGTCGAGGTTTAACTTCCCCTTTGGTTTTGAGAAGATTCGTAATGGGTAACGCAATGCTAGCAAATGATGGAATAAACTGGCGGTAAAAGTTGGCGAAACCCAGAAAACTTTGGAGCTGTTTACGAGTGCGGGGAGGGGCCCATTCTGTTACAGCTCTCACTTTGGCAGGGTCCATTTCGACGCCCTCCGAGGAGATACGATAACCTAGATAATCAATCTTCTCCTGGTGGAACTCACACTTAGATAATTTGGCGTACAGTTCGGCGGAGCGGAGTTTCTGCAGGACGGAACGCACAAGCTTGACATGTTCGTCGCGTGTTTGCGAGTACACGACTATGTCGTCGATATAAACTAAAACTCCCTTATATAAGTGTTCGTGGAGGACTTCATTGATCAGTTGCATAAACACAGAAGGAGCACCCTGAAGACCAAACGGTAGAACCTTAAACTGGAAGCATCCAAGGGGACAGTTGAAAGCAGTTTTCCATTCGTCACCCTCTTTAATTCTCACTCTATAATAAGCTTCACGTAAGTCCAGTTTAGTAAAAAAATTTCCAGTAGCCAGGTGGGAAAGCATGTCCTTCATTAGGGGAAGTGGGTAGACATTGTGCTCGCAAATGGTGTTAAGGTAAGAGTAGTCCTGAACTAATCGAAGAGTGCCATCTTTCTTTTCTGTAAACATCACCGGTGCGGCCACACGGGGCCTAGCCGGTTCAATGAAACCCCTTTGTAAGTTCTTGTCAATAAATTTACGCAACTCCTCCATTTCACGTGGAGTCATGGAGTAAAGACGAGGCTTAGGCAACTGCACTCCAGGTAGAAAATCAATGGAACAATCAGTAGCCCTATGAGGAGGAAGTGAGTCACAAGACTTTTCACTAAAGGCGTCTTTAAGGTCCCAATATTCTTCGGGAATTTTTTCCTCACCAGGGATGATTTCCGAAGAAGAAAGAGCTAATATGGGACCAGCGGGTTCAGTGATAGGAGTAATGTCAAGGGGAGAATCATGCTGGTGCTTTGATAGTACAAAGTCATTGTCAGGTAGCAATAAAGGTATTCGCACCCATCCCTTTTTCCAATTTATAAGAGGATTCCATTTAACTCCCAAAATGACAGCATTATCAGCTATGGCAGCTACGATTAAATTAATGGTTTCATTATGAGCTTCACCAATAGAAACTTGAAGTGGTTCGGTAACAAAAGATGCAGGAGTTCCACCCACCACAGAACCGTCCATCTGGCAAAATGCTATGGGGGTTTTTAAATTCTTCAAATGAAAACCCATGCCGTAGATGAGATCTTGGCTGATTAGACACCGAGAGCAACCAGAATCAATGAGGGCTTGTACATTGCAAGTGCGACCACTAGATGGAGCCAAAAGCTTTAAATTAATATAAAGGGGCCCGGAACGGCGACTTACCAAATTGTCGTCAGAATCCGCCTCCCAATCGTCGGGCGGGGTGTCGGGCTGGTCAACGGAGAGGTCTAGAGGCTCCAACCCACTCATTGCAGGCTTACTGCGCACGTTCGGAACCTTCGCAGGCCTTCTAACTTCGGAAGAGGAATGTGGGCGTGGAGGCTGTCTTGACCTGCAATTGTTTGCCCAGTGGCCCTCCTTTCCACAACGATAACAAGAGCCTGGACGCGCAGGAGTTGATCTTCGCCCTCCCCTCTGCATGTGGGAATCTTTATCAGGAGACCGGGGCCTGGGGCTTCCCAAAGGCTTCTTTTTTTCAAAACAGACCGGATCTTGTAAGTGGGCCTGGTCCAGCTCAACATCGCCTGCCAGGTCTATCCAATCATCTAAGGTTTCGGGACGGAACCTGTTTATGCATATCTGATAAATGTCTTTATCAAGTCCCTCTGTATAGAGGTCCATCAGTGCTCTGTCACTATAACCGACCATAAACACAGACAGCTCTTGAAAAATTTGCGTGTATTCTTGCACAGACATATTCCCCTGGCGTAAATCTCTCATTCTCATTCTAGCTTTCCTTTCAACACGGGGGTCTTCAAAACGTCTTCTTAGAGCAGTCATAAAGCGTTCAACATCCCGCAATACGGGTGAGTGGCTATTATGCAAAGAAACCAGCCATCTGGAGGCTTTGTTTTCCAAAGCCATTGAAACAATTCTAATTTTGACGTCATCTTCATAGTCATCTGCGTAATGCTGCACAAAATTATTAACATGAAGCAGAAAAGATGCTAAATTTTCGCTGTCCCCGTCAAACTTAACGCCCAGGGGAGGAAGTTTTGCAGGCCGGCGAGGGAGGGGGGCGGGACGGTTTTCCCTCTGTAAATCTCTGCTGGCTGTTGGAGGGGGGGAAGGGGTGGTGCCTCTGCTTTCTCGGGCCTCTGTTTCTTTTAACGGTTTGCATTCCCGACGCCTCCCCCCTTCCAAAAGGTTATTCAGGGCTTCCCTCTTCTCACTTGCCTGGCGGAGCAATTCATGGGCCATCTCCTTCAACTCCCTTTCTTCCCTTAAAAGCTCCGGAATGAATGCCTTGGGGGAAGGGCGGCGTCTTGTGGTTGTAACCCCTGAGCTCACCCCCCCCTCCATTCCCACTCCTTGAGACCAACAGAGGGGTTTTATTGTATCTTCGGCTGTCAGGTTTAGATCTAGGCCGGCTAAACAATCCAACACTGACCTCGGATCCTCTTTTGGAGCAGGAATATTGGATGCAGCTTCTCCCATATCGACGTCAGGCAGGACCTCCACAAGTGGAAGCTCCTCTTTAGCAGGATCCGACATCAGGAGTGATTTTTTGTGACTTCCTGCTTAATGTCATAAGTCTATTTCTCCTAATACTCAAGAAAGACCACTCTTAGACATTGTTTGAAATGCATAAGGCTACTTTTACTGAGTACCGGAAATCAACAGACCATAGGAAAGCAGGAAGTAACTAGTTTAGGCGCGAACATTGAGTATTAAAGCTTAAGCCCATCCCAAGAGCCCTAACCCCCCTTGCAGTGTCCAATATACGTTCTCCTCCGACATCAGGTGGGCAGGTCATCACCAGCGTGGAATGTGAGACCGTTTGTCCAGAGATAACACCAGCCGGCATCATCCTCCACCAATCCACCACCAGCATAACAATTGAATCCCAGCGCCCCACCCTCCCCGTTTCCATGGCAGCTAAGCAGTCTATGCGAAGGCTGACACTCCCTCTTCTTTGTGGCAACCCCTGAGATATTGGAACACTGCTATCATGTCTCCCCTAGTCCTTCTTTTTATTAAACTAGACATACCCAGTTCCTGCAACCGTTCTTCATATGTTTTAGTCTCCAGTCCCCCAATCATCTTTGTTGCTCTTCTCTGCACTCTTTCTAGAGTCTCTACATCTTTTCTACATCGTGGTGACCAAAACTGAATGCAGTATTCCAAGTGTGGCCTTACTAAGGCATTATAAAGTGGTATTAACACTTCGCGTGATCTTGATTCTATCCCTCTGTTCAACACAGTTCTAGGCTGCATAAACAGAGGGATAGAATCAAGATCACGTGAAGTGTTAATACCACTTTATAATGCCTTAGTAAGGCCACACTTGGAATACTGCATTCAGTTTTGGTCACCACGATGTAGAAAAGATGTGGAGACTCTAGAAAGAGTGCAGAGGAGAAGACCTTGGAAGTCTTCTAGTTTAGCCCCTGCTCAAACAGGAGAACCTAAACCATCTCAGACAAGTGACTGCCCAGTCTCTTCTTAAGAACATCCAGTGATGGAGCATCCGTGATTTCTGGAGGCAAGCTGTTTAATTGTTCTTACTGTTAGGAAGTTTCTCCTTAATTCCAGGTTGCTTGTCTCTTTGATTAGTTTCCATCCATTGTTTCTTGTCCCGCCCTCTGGTGCTTTGGAGAATAATTTGACCCCCACTTCTTTGTGGCAGCCTCTTAAATACTGAACTACTGCTATCATGTCACCCCTAATTCTTCTTTTCTTTAGACTAGCCAGATCCAAAACCTGATTACCTTGAGCTTGATCAATGGGAGGATTAGTTCCAGAATGTTTGATAGTAATCTCAGGGCCTCAGGGGTCCTGCATTAGCTTATTTGAGCAGCATCAACAACATCAGCCATGAGGCTGAGGTAGAAGGAGAGGCAGTGAAAGATAATTGCTGAATTTGGTCAATTGATGATGCAGTGATGATGTTACCTAGTTGGGCAATGAAACATCTGCAAGAAATCATTCAAGCCTAGAGATCACCAAAGACCCCAAACTACAAATATTCTCTTCTATTGGTACAATTGGTGAAATTGACAGAACTTACTCAGATGGACAAATTGACTTCTTTGATTAGAGAAAGGTCATTATTGATATATAAAAATGACTGGAAACCCCCATGGACTTTTTACCTGAGAAAGAAAATGAGTTTGTGATTTATGGTTTTGCTGAATAGAAAGACTAGGATATAGAACTAGACTAGGATATAGTGACAGCCGTGGCCAGGAGGGCATTCTACCAGGTTCGCCTGGTACGCCAGTTGCGTCCCCTATTGGATCGGGATGCCCTTTGCACAGTCACTCATGCCCTCGTGACATCCTGACTGGACTACTGCAATTCTCTCTACATGGGGCTCCCCTTGAGGTGCACCCGAAGACTTCAGCTTGTCCAGAATGCAGCCGCGCGAGCAATTATGGGAACCTCGAGGTTTACCCATGTAACACCGCTCTTGCGCGAGCTGCATTGGCTGCCTGTCATCTTTCGAGTGCGCTTCAAGGTGTTAGTCATCATCTTTAAAGCGCTCCATGGCACGGGACCTAGCTATCTGCGGGATCAGATTCTGCCCCATACATCCCTGCGGCCGATTCACTCCCACAGAGAGGGACTTCTCCGGGTGCCGTCCACTAGGCAATGCCAGCGGGCGACGCCCAGGGGAAGGGCCTTCTCTGTGGCGGGCCCAGCCCTCTGGAACGACCTTCCCCCCGAAATTAGAACAACCACAGACCTCCGCTCCTTCCGTCAAAAATTGAAAACACACTTTTTCTGCTTGGCTGGCCTAGGTTAGTCTTCCGTTTTTAACTGGGTTTTTTAGGGGGGTACAGTTTAGTTTTAGTATAGTGGGTTTTAGCGCAGGGACAATTTGTTTAATTCTTATTTTAACTATTTATATATTTTATATTTGCTTTTTTAATTTCCCTGTGCACCGCTCCGAGTCCCTTTGGGGAGAGGAGGCGGTCTATAAATAAAATTATTATTATTATTATTATTATTATTAGAAAGAATGCAATTATGATGAACTTAGAGCGAGTGGTTTGATTAGATTTATATATACTGTATAATTGCCAAGAGGGTTATCAAAATATATATTCCACGCGTATATGGGCAGCCATGTAGGTTGCATGAATTAAAAAAAGTAAGCAGGTAAGCAAACTGATCTGTATATGGTTCTAAAAGTGCTTTTTCAGGAGACAACTGGACTTTCTTCTTTTTTCTTTTGAGTACTTTGAAAAAGGAAGCCCAGTCGCCTCCTGAAAAAGCACCTTTGGGACAACTATGATTTGGATAACTGAGAATCCGAGAATCTCTACAGACTTTTTGCTGTATATTATTTCAGTAGAAAAATGGTTTACAAATATTGAAAAGAGCAACGACCAATACTTGAGCATGGCTTATTCTGCAAACCATCAGACTGTTGTATAAAGTCTTGGTTAAGGAACTGAAGGATATACCACATCAGTGTACATCAGCTACTAAGAGGCTGACTGTGATAACCAAATACCAGCAACAGGTCATCTCTAGGAAGAAGCTGGTGGGTTTTTTAAATCCTCAATTTGTTTCATTTACCGTTCTAATCAATCTTTCATCACAGTCAGCCATTGGGACCTTAGACTGATGATCTGACAGTCTTTTTTCCCCCTTGAATTCTGGAGCTTGAGGAATCCCTGGTAAACTTTATATTACACAATTTTATTAGCAGGTTTAATTCAGCGTTTTACCTCCTTCTGTTAGTTGGCAAAACGGCTTTCAATATTGAAGTGGTAATTAATGAATCTTTTATGCTGCAAATCAACTATTTTCATCTCTGCAGTATCAGAGTAAGGGAAAAAAAGGATTTAAAATATAATCATTTCTGTAGCTTTTCTTTCCAGGTTGGATGTTACCCACTGTTATGTCATTGGCATTTTTACTGTATTTTATCTGTGGTGAACTACCTCTTATCATTTCATATTTGTCCCTTCAGCCTCAGCTTGATATTTCTTGCTCAGCGTTTGCCAGAGACATTCCTAAGTAGATGGAAACTCTCTGAATGTGGAATTTTTGCATGAGTGCAAAATAATAAAAAGCATGTGTGTACGAAGACGAAATCAGCTTAATGGGAAATGAGAGTTGGGTTCCATTAATATTCTATTACAATGAAAATCATATTTAATACATTTTATCCAGATTTTCTTTTTAAAAAAAGAATTGGGTAACTGTATTTTTCTGTGTGTTGTGCCAATCTAAAGAAAACAGTGGATATGATACATTTGATTTATCCTGTGCAAATAACCTGCACAATTCCATTTACTGAAAATGGGGAAGTTTGAAAAAATATTATTACAGAAATCTTCAAATACATACCAGGCTATAATGTGACATTAATTTCCACATGGGGAAATGAGTATATGTTTGAAGAAAAAGAGCCTTTTCTAAAAATATTTCTCTATATATTTCTGTATATATATTTGTGTCTCTCTGTGTGTATATATAGAACAATATTTCTGTATATATTTCTCTGTGTGTATATAAAACTCAGTGCTATATGAAAGGAAACATACAATTAATATGGTACTATAATAATGATAACATGTTTGTTTAGAATTCTAATTTTTGATGCTCCATCCAAATATTTAGGTATTATTGTCAGAAGACTTTTTCTGCACCACTAATTGTCATTATGTGTTGCAGATAAAGCATTAAAAAAGGAGACGATTCTTTTTTTTACCCAGAATTTTTTACTACATAATTGAAGTGCTGTAATATGTGGCTGACTTTGAGGATAATATGTAATTTTATACTTCGAGAATAATCCCAATTTTGCAAATTTACTGGTGACCAGAGTTTTCAGATCTAAATCAAAATGCTGGTTATTTTCCGTGCAAATGAATAATTATTCAGAAGCATATCTACATCATGGAATGTCCCTTTAACTGATGGCATTCAGACAATGTCTGAAATAGCCTTTTGACAATGGAATGGCACGTGAGAATGAAGGGGATCATTTTATTTCCTTTTAGAATAGAATAACAAAGTTAGAAATAACTTTGGAGGTCTTCTAGTCCAACTCCCTGCTCCAGTATACAATTTCAGACAAACAATTGTCCAATCTTCTTTTAAAACCCTCAATGATGGAATCCCCACAATGTCTGAGGGCCAGCAGTTCCATTGATTAATTGTTCTCAATGTCCGGAAATTTCTCCTTATTTCTAAGTTGGATGACTCCTTGATAAGTTTCCATCCATTTTTTCTTATCCTGCTTTCAAGTGCTTTGGAGAATAGGTTGACTCCCTCTCCTTTGTGGCAGCCCCTTAAATATTGAAATGCTGCTATTATGTCACCCCTAGTCCTTCTCTTCATTAGATGAGACATACCCAATTCTTGCAACCGTTCTTCATATGTTTTAGCTTCCAGTCCCATAATCATGGGATTTCAACTGCATAACTTAGAACTGCATCATTTGTGGTCAGACCCAGGTATTGCATACAAAATTATACATAGTAATGTTTTACCTGTAAATGACTTTTTCTGTTTTAATCACATTGACCACTTTAAACTCAATGTAAATCATTCTAAATTTGACTGTAATAAATATTTTGTAATAAATATTTTTTGACTGTAAAAAATATTATTTCTGTAATAGAGTTGTCAAAGTCTGGAATGCCCTACCTGATTCAGTGATCTCATCTACAAATTTTCACAGTTTGTCACAAATCAACTTCCGTGGACCTTACTTCATACTTAAGTGGTCAGTAAAGAGGCTGTGCATAAGTGTACTAATGTCCCCGTCATTGTATTTTTATTACCTTATTCTTGTTTTTGTTTGACAAATTCCAATAAATAAATAAAATAAAACCACTATTTTAGGATTGTTGTTTATTGTTGTTGTTGTTATTATTACATGGGGGGAGATTGGTTTTTGAGATTCTTCTGTACACCAAGAGATGTCAGTTGATAGAGGAAGTATTATTAATTAAATACTCAATGTGCTGTTAATAAGAAAATAAATGTCCAGAACAAACCAGAATGGTTTGTGTTGTTATACACAAGGAAGCTTATATATGCATACTAATAAATAGCTGGTCAGTAGGGACATTATCATTAGCATACATTAGCAATACACAATCAGAAAAACTTTTCCTGGAGGATGAAATTGATGTAGAAGAGAAGTCAGACCCCTTTCATTAGAATGGTTCACTCCTCCTTTTCTTGATCTGCCAGAGTAGCAGTTATTATATATATTGATTCTATACCTATTGTATTTTCTTGAATCTTGTCCCGCCCCTCTCACTCTCTCTCTCTCTTTGTTTTTGCGACTGGCTGTTGCCGGGGAATTCAAACGGGTGTCAGTACATAACAGTTTTTTAGGGGTCTCATTGAACATCTTTGTATTGCTCATATCTTTTTTCTGTGCATGTAAAGCAGGTTGATTTCTAATGAAAGATAATACTCATAACCCAAAGAAGGGAATCTAGTGTGTGTGATGAAGACAGGTTGATTCACATAATGCTAGAGTACTGTCTCTTCAAATCAGCAGTACCAACCTGTTGGGGGTAATTTTGGCTCATACAAAACAATTCCGCCTTTCTGTATCCTCGTATGGAACTTCACTAACTTCACAGTTCTATTCTATACCTTATTCTGAAAGATGTTGTGTTAACAGTTCAATATCTACAGTATGTGTCCATCAAATGGGTCAAAGTCTGAATTGGAGAGCAGGACTTTGCAGGTTGGGACTTTGCAATGAATTCTTGGGGCCTTAGATAGCTGTATCTTAGAATAGAAAAGGATCAGAATGATCAGGGCTCGCTGGGTGATGGTTGGCAAGTCTGGAGTAGTTAGATAATTAGCCAACTTTTGCAAAAAAATACAGCAGAAGATTGTCACATATCCTGAACAAGAAAAGATCCTCAGGCTTTACATACACAGAAAGAAGATATGGGCAATACAAAGATGTTCAATGAGACCCCTAAAAAACGAAGAGAGGGGTGGGGGCAAGATTCAGGAAAATACACAGTATAAAATAAGGCTTAGGCAGTCTAATGTCCAGAGGTAAATTTTCTGAATATATACATGCTGATTCCTTGACTGGTCAACCTTCGACTCTGATTTCTGCTTGTTAGATTTGTCTTCAGAGAATCCAAAGTAAGCTTGTTTGTTTTCTTAAATTCTCACATTCTTGCATTGTGATGAGAGTTGCATTTATCCTAAAGAACTTTTATCTAAGTGTGATATCTTGCACTTGTAATTGCTGGGCACTGGGAAATTTAACCAATTTGGTGGAGAAGATGGTGACAGTGCATTTTGGGTCATTCTAACAGACAGTTCTCTTAAACAATCAGCTTAAACCTGGAATAAGCCCCGAGACAGTGCATATTATTGGTACCAGGACAGAGAAGGACAGCAAATATGCAATCCTGCTGATACCTTGATTTCTCAGCAGCTTTTGAGATTGTTAACTTTGAATGTAGATGAACTTGAGCAATTAGGATGTTACCAGAAAGTCATCTTGGGGAAGCTTCGATTCAATCTGCTAGAAATCATCCTGTGGGATGCTACAAGGTTTATATAAAGCCAATGGGAAGGTGTGTATAGTGAGTTATTGTGCTTGTAGCTAGTTTTCAACAATATGTTGATGACACTGTATTTATCTTTGGCTGTTTAGCTTGGAGTGTCTGTGCGTGTCTGTGTGTCTCTGTCTGTGTGTCTCTGTCTGTGTCAATCTCTCTCTCTCTCTTCCTCCCTCCCTCCCTCCCTCTCTCCACATGTGTGCATATGTTTGTGTATCAGTGGGTCTCTGATGTGTCTCTCTCTGTGTACATCTTCAAGCCAGTCTAGCTTCCTGGCAAATGCCTCAGCAAGTCCATGCAGTTTTCTTGGCAAGGTGTTACCAAAGTGGTTTGCCCTTGTTTCTTTCTTCCTAGGGCTGAAAGAGTGACTGGCCAAGGTCACCCCACTGGCTTCCTGTCTAAGACAGCACTAGAACAAGAGATGTGCTGGTGCCGCTAATCACTGTACCAAACTGGCTTTTAAAATTTTTAAATAGAAAGCTATAAAATGCTAATGTATAATATGACCTGAAATTATATGCAACCTTAAATGAATGTTTATCTTAATGGAACCATAACGTCTTTAGCCTTTTCTTTAAACACACACACACAGCGAGAGAGAGAGAGAGAGACAGACAGACAGACAGACAGACAGACACTAGCAAGGGTTATCTCAGCAGGACAAATAAGAGCAGCTAACTTTTGTCATAAAACAATTGACATGGCCCTGATTGTGTAGTGTAGCAACTGACCCTTGTTGTTTTGCGACCCTAATTAATATTAGACTTAGTGATATTTATGCACCAGAGCCAAAAGCTAAACAGGAAGTAATTTATGTCAGCTAAAGCCTTTTAACAAATCGATGCACCTATTTGTAATTGCTTGTTTCACAAGATTAAAAGTGCTCAGGCCTGATCTTCGCCCGGTGTTTTGTGTCCAACATGACCTGGGCTTCTGTTACAAAACCGGAGCGCTAGCGATCAGCACCTATTTCCATTGAGGAGTCCATATTGCTAATATTTCTGGAATTTTAATGTAGTTACAATTTATAGCCAATCAAATGTGGCTACCTAAATTGCTGTTGCTAGTAGACAGTTTAACTGTCTTTATTAATTACAGTATAATTTAATGTTTGAGAACCAGCACTTGTGTTGGTCATTTTTACAGCTGAAGCAGTTATGTGCCTTATGATGAACACTTTTAGCATTTTCAATGGAAATTTACTAAAATGATGAGTGATAAAACCGTCAAAGTCTGGTAAATAATGGTTATTGCTTTGAATGGAATTAATCATGGAAAGGACAGTTACCTTCAAATTAACATTGCAACTTGGAGACAAAGTGGCTTTCAGACTTCGCTTATTATATACAGGGATGAATACAGAATTGGTTTAAATAAACACATCTGTTGTACGTGTTAAGATTAACTATCACTGATCGTTTTGCAAAAGTGGTTCCTTCAGTAGTACATAGCTGCAATCATTTGATGACTCATAATAAGACTATTCATTCTGGAAAACGTTTAACAAGAGATCTTTAGGTACATTTTCATAGCTGTTATAAGGTTAGATTTTCATTGATCAAAAGTTGTTCATTACAGATATTTCAAAATGACCTAGAAGCTGGTGTTTCGGTCTCAACTTTTATTTTCCAGATGAGTAGTATCTATTTATCAATTAGAACATGCTTTTGAATTCCTTGGCAGAAGCTGAGGCAAGTGACGGGAGTTCACCTGCCCACACAGTACTGGAGTTCGAACCGCTGGAGGAAAGACCATCTCCTGCTTCATTAAGCCTCTGAGCTACCGCACCTGTCTTTAATGCCAGGATAGAATAAGCACTTCACAATTCAACCCCTCTTCGGACTTAACTAGGAAATTACTATTTATACTCTACTGAGGTAGTACAGTGTTGATGATGGGGAGACCAGTTTTAATATCTTATGCTTCAAAATATATGTACAAGCTAAGAAATCGCAGAATGTTCACCTGTTAACCAAGTGAAGCTGACATTATGGGATAACCATAAAATAGGAATAGTAGATAAATCCATTTTGGCCTCCCGTAATATCATTTTGAATCAACTCAATTTTTAATCAAGGGCTTTGAAAAACATTTGTAGAATGGGAAATTGTTGGCTTTATCTCAAGGAGCTTCCTAGCAGTTTATTCAAGCAAAACTCTTGTTATTTGCCTCGGAGGCCATTGCTGCTTTTGAACTTCTAGGTTTTGAAAGAAGTAAGGTTCTTTCTGAGACAGTGGCTTACTTTTACAAAAGGCTGAAAGGAGCTGGAGTGGTTGATAATACTTATTAAGGTAAAGGTAAAGTTTCCCCCTTGCACATATGTACCAGTCATTCCCAACTCTAGGGGGCGTTTCAAAGCTGAAGAGCCAGCGCTGTCCAAAGATGTCTTCATGGTCATATGGCCAGCATGACTAAATGCCAAAGGCGCACGGAATGCTGTTACCTTCCTACCGAAGGTGGTTCCTATTTTTCTACTTGCATTTTTACATGCTTTGGAGCTTGGCAGAAGCTGGGGCAAATAACAGGTGTTCACTCCATTACACGATGCTAGGGATTCGAATAACCAAACTGCTGACAAGCTCAGCATCTTAGTCACCGAGCCACTCTCACCTTTAATACATACTAAGTGACGGTTTAAGTGGAAAATCTGAATGTCTTGCCCTGATAAACCAGGTAGAAATTTGCTTTTTAAATGTGTAATTTATTTTTTTAAATTTTAACATGAAATCAATACAAACCAAAACAGTTCTATGTTTTTCGCCCCTGATAATCTTAAATAACGTTTAATAAATTTGATTGCAATCCAGGACATGGAAAAATCACCCAATTTGAACTTGAACTATTATTGCTATATATAAGGTGGAACTCAGTATCATTGCTCATATAATTTTCCAAGCCCCTTCCCATTTTTTCCTAAATAATAATTTTATATTTCATAGTTTGTAATTGGGGGGATACCTGGGTTAATAGAGATAGTGCGTCTGCTATGTATTTTGACTTTTATGCTGACATATCTATTCTTAGAGGGTCATAATTAAGTGGACTCCTATTACAATAGCACAATGATGTAAAGAATTTTGCAGGAAATTAAAATAAGCCTAAAAAACATTTTGAGATTGTGAATATTTGAATAATGCCCAGAACCAGCCAGGAGCTGTATGATGTTTTTAAAAGATAGATAAGGAAACCTCTAAACATTTAGTCTGCCTAAATGTCTGTCCCTTCCTTACTGACTCTCTGGCTGGCTCTTTCACTTTTCTTGGTTGTTTTATTTTAAATATTTTTCTCCAATTCAGGTTTCCCACATTGTATATTTGTGTCCTTCATTTACTGTATGTGAGGATTTTTCCTGCTTTCCCGCCTCTCTTTCTGTTATGTCTGTCCCCTCCTGCCACTTTTAAGGTCTTATTTTCTTTATATGTATCTACCTCTTCTTCTTTTTTCTGTTTTCTACTTTGTTCTGTGCCTCTCCTGTTCAGTCCTGTCCTGTCCCCCCCCCCCCACTCCTCTTGATTGAGCTTTAGTGTTTTATGGTTTTAATAAACCATTGTAAGCGTCCCAGAGTCATTCAAGATAGTGAGATAAGTGGCATATAAATTACATACAGTACATACCAGAAGTGGATTGCTGCCAGTTCAGCCCAGATCGGCCGAACCGGTAGTAGCAGCGGCGAGAGGCTCTACCCACCCACCTGGATGCTTCAGAGCATGCACAGAAGCATCACGCGCACACAGGAGCGCGCCTGAACCGGTAATTAAAAAATTGGCAAATCATCTCTGATACATGCATACATACACTTTATTACTTATTATGAGCTGTGCAGAGTTGTGTTTTAGATGGGTAAACATACAAATCTTTTAAATATATAAATAAACGTCACAGTAATGAAATCAGTGGGTGACAGGTGCCTCCTACCAGATAGGACCTCCAATGCCCCTTTTTTTTCACTCATTGTCTCTCATCAAGGAATTGTGATGCATCGATTGCTCTAGTTTATTGCAGAAAGTTTAATGGGCTTCTTTCATTTAGAGTGTAACTAGCTTTCTAAGAAGAATTTTTCATGTCACAAGGTAAATATCTTTAGAAACAAAAAGAAGAAGAAAGAAGAAAAAGAAAGTTGAACACACTTGATTTTGGCTAGCTTTTGAAGGAGCCCTGGCAATTTTGAGATTAGGTTGTCTAAAGGGAGGATCTCTCCATCAATTTGCCATTGGTAAGAGCAGCAGTCCCCAACTTTTCTGGGTCTGTGGACTGGTAGTGACGGAAGCAGCACTGGTGAGGGAGAGAGGATGGTATTGCGTGCCCACTGTGAACACAAATGGAGCTTTCTGAACTCACTTGCCACTTGTGCAGTCCAGCTCCCAACAGGGTGTGGACTGGGACTGGTCCATGAATGGAGGGTTCGGGGGCCCGGGGTTAGAGAATTGGCATGCATGAAGATTCATGTGTCTCAGTCATCGTTCTTGATGAAGACCCCAGAAGGCTTTAAATATTAATTTATATAGCATTTTACTGCCACTGAAGATTTCTTTTTAACTCCCGTGAAGTGTTTTGGGGGCTATGCTCCATAACCCTCCTTGTGGTTGAGGTCTAAAGGTAATTAGCTTAATTCCCATCAGAACATTTGATGTTTTCAAGACTCTTCAGTAAGTTATGCTAGAATTTATCATGTACTGTCTTTAGGTCTATTCAGTCCATAAATAAGAGCAATAGCACTTAGATTTTGGAAAGGGACCTTTCGTCTCTTAACTTTGGTTGCATCTGCATCTCTGCCAAGGTTCTGCCTCAGGTGATTCTCCTCTGACTTTTTTCCTAGGCTGACATGCCCCCACCCATTAGCCCTGGACAATGGGCCACAGCCCCTGCATCCCACAAGCTTTGGCACGATCGATTTGCAGCAGGAGGGTTCTTCCTGGGTTTTTCACTGCCCGAGACAGTTAATGCCGGCAACCACAAGCTTGTTAGGAGAAGGAATGGGATGTGGTGGAAACAAAGAACAGGAAGGAAAGAGCAAGGAGAAAAGTCAGAGGAGAATTGCCCAAGGCAGAACACTGGTAGAGATGCAGGTGCAGCCAACAGTAGGAGATGAAAAGTGCTAGAGCCATAAGCAAAAGCATAAACCATAGTTTTCAAGCCACAGTGGTTAGGCTGCACATCACATTAACTTACAAGCAAAACAAATCACACCCAGAGTTAGACTGAAAATTAGATTAAGTAATGGGTAACCCAGAGGGTGGAATGTTTCCTTCTATCAAAAATGTCCAGATGTTGACAGCTGTGCTACCCCAAAGTGTGAGGCGCCCTGCTTATTATGCAACAAGTGAAAGAGGTGCATTAAGACTGGGTCTTGCTCCTACTATAAAGAGGGTTTGCATTTGCATTTGGCAGCTGCTGGATTTCTTCAGTGACAATCATTGAATTAATCAGACAGCTACAACTGCAAAGCTTCCAGTTCCAGTATTAACTGGAGAAACCTAATTACCAATAAAGGAGAAAATTTGTAGCTCAGGGTTGAAATGAGAGGTTGTTGGTGCTCTCTAAGCTTGGTTGTTTTCTTGCGGACGTTTCATGACCCAACTAGGTAACATCATCACTGCAACTTACTAGGAAACCCCATTCTTAGCATGGATGAATCCAGATTTACTGTTGCATAGACGAAGCTGTTTTCTTCTAGTGAAATAAGAAGTAGGACAATGGAAAGCCTGATTATGCCCTCCACTTTATTCCTTATAGAACTTCTGAACTGTCTTTAGATACTTTGAAGCACAAACAGGCTGTACACCTGAGAGTATTTGAATTAAGACTTATCTGTTCCATCAAGTTGGCCTAGCTTAGCCAATGAGTAAATGCATTTTAGAATTTTAATTGGGACTTTTAGCACAGTTAGTTTAATTTATTCTTAACTTTTCTGTATTTATTGTTATTTATTGATTTTAATTTCCTGTGCACCGCCCTGGGTCCATTTCAATGGAGAAGGGCGGTTCTATAAATCTAAATAAATTAAATTAAATTAAATTAAATTAAAGGAGACTGTTTTACTTGCCAACATACTTAAAGGACACGAGGAAAGATTATTAGCAAAGATTGTTTTCGGATTTCTATTAGAGACCCTAATATTAGAAAAATCTATTAGAGATCATTTTTTCTATTTTTTTAAAAAACCCAATACCAAGGATTAAACTGGGTGAGGTTCCCTGTTAATTAAGTTTAAGATAAGTTTAGAGATGGGCTAATAGTGATGAAATTTAAAAAAATTTTACTACCCGTTCTGTGGGTGCAGCTTGGTGGGGGTGGCGGGGAAGGATACTGCAAAATTCCCATTCCCTCTCCACTCTTGGGGGAAGGATGTTGCAAAATCACCAGGTCCACCCCAATCTGGGGCCAGCCAGAGGTGGTATTTGCCGGTTTTTTCAGAGAAAAGCATTTTCATGAATAATTTCCCCTGCTGAATTTCACCCCAGGTTAATATAATAATATAACATTAGGAGTTATGAATCTTGATCTTCATTTTCCTTAGATAATAATGAAGGTCATTTACTTTAATTTAACTTGTGAAAGAAATCTAAATCCCCAAAAAGCCATTCACGTGTAATAAACTATCAGCAAATACTATAAATAGTACTTATACTTTAAATAAAATTTGGGGTGATATTTAGCTAGTTTTCAGGAATAACGGTACCTTACTTCAGAATTTCTGTTACATCAATTGATCAAAAATCTATAGCAGTTCAATATATACCTTTCACCATCCTTTCACATGGTATGGAATATTTTTTTTAAAAAAAATAAAATCATTGCTGCTAATTCAACCATTTATCATTATATGCAAAAATATTGCTTGATGAGAATATTATAGACGGTGCATGTTTTTGACATTAGCATTTTATTTGGATGACTAATCTTGCAGATGTGAAATTTGAATGAATTATTCATGAAAATGCTTTTCTCTGAAAATTTAGTTCTAGCTAATGCTAGTTATTAAGCATTTTTTTTTATTTTCCTTGATGGAGAAAATAAAAGTATGCTTATTCAAGAGAGGAGATGGGAGTTTCATAATCCCTCCTTAAGATGTGTTTAAAGGGATGGTGTTCTGAACCACCTTTAAGGAAGGCTGGTATGCCAGTCCAAAGTTTTCTGAAGCTATTTCACTTCTAAGGGAAAGATGGAGCATATCAGGCTTGTATTGTTTATGTCTAACCGTTTTTATCTCAAAGGTACCGAAATCAGTGGAACTGCTGAGAATACACAGCATGACTCTTCAAGTTCATTAATCTGAATGGACTGTAGAAAACTCCAAAATGCATAATCAGAAATTATGATTAAAAAAATAGCTTATTTGCATAGGGTGTCATTCACTTGGCTTATAGTGGCCAAGACAACTTTCCTCCCTTAAGAAATCTCTTCGGTGCATGAATCTTTCTGACTTGGTGATAAGAAGTTGTGTGAGGAAAGTAAAATGAAAATAAAGTCCAGAGATGTTCATCCATTAGTGTAACCCTGTTGTGCACTTTCTTACACAAGTGGTGAAGGTGTTCTTCTGGATACTTACTTTTCGCAGTTTAAATCCCTTATGTATTCCCAAAGCAAACTCTTGACTATTGGTACATTATAATCAGTGGTGGGATTCAATTTTTTTAAATTACCGGTTCTGTGGGTGTGGCTTTGTGGACATGGTATGGCTTTGTGGGTGTGGCAGGGGAAGGATACTGCGAAATCCCCATTCCCTCCCCACCCCACTAACCTGCTTTCCTGTTCCGTTCTCCTGTTCGGAGCAACAAAAGAAGATTAGCTGGGAGGCAGCAGGGGCGGGGCCAGCCTATTTGCTGGTTGTCCGAACTACCCTATATTTCCGCTACCGGTTCTTCAGAACCTGTCACAACTGGCTGAATACTACCTCTGATTATAATGGGAAATGGTGCTTCTACCATTAGAATTCTTTTGCTAAGGGAAACATCTCTAAGCAGCAGGGTTTCTATGCACACTAAATGCTGTGCTTAGAACCTTTTAATTAAAAGCAAGCAAGATAAGGAAGCATTTGCAGCACACAGCGCAAGTCTCAAAGTTCAATATCCCTTTAAGCTCAATTTTTGTCTATTGTATGGATGGTTCACAGGTGGATTGCTTCATCCTTCTTTTGAGAAATTGAAATGTTATCATACATCTTTGAAGACTAGAGAGCCTGGTATGGAACAATCTCATTGCTTTACCTTTTGATTAATGGGTACTTTCTGACTAGCTCTGTTCCCTAATAGCGTTTTTGTAGGAATATCCACAACACACTAACTTCCAAATATGTCCACCTGCTGATAAAAACAGGATAACTATCCATGTGGTTGTGAAAAACTACAACTGACTCGATGGCCCTTAACCAATCAACCAAATTACCACAAATAATTTTTCAGTGGCTATTGTAAAGGACAATGCACTAGTGAGTTGAGATTTACCACAAAGTAAAATGGAAAATTATTTTCCAAATGACTTTAATTGTCTCAATAGATGAAAAGAATCTACATCTACAAAATAGCAACTGATAATGCTGTACTCTGGCATCATTTATTCCATCGTTTCTTAAAAACAATTTTTTTTGTTCTCCCTTTTTCATTTTTAAAAATTGTGGAGCACCTCAGAAGAGCCTTTGTTTGTATGTGTTATGTATATAGGTTAATTTAAACTTATTATAATTGGCCCATTTGCTGCCGCTACAACTTCTCATAAGGTTTTGATGGGATTTTAATTGTATGATTTTTCAATATAAGCAGGCAAATAATTTTGATTTGGACGACTCCTGAGAGGGTCTTGGTGGACACCCAAGGTCATTGGGACCATACTTTATGAGACACCAATTTATTGCATTTCTTTCTATTTAGTAAGCACCATGAATTCTGCAAAGAACTCCGTACCATCACTGACCTCCGCCTCTTCCGCCAGTGTTTGAAAACACACCTTTTTCATCAAGCTGGCCTAACATAACATAACCTCCGCTGGGACTAATGTAGATAGTTTTAATTGGGGATTTTAATTGGTTTTATAGGTTTTTTAAAAATTTTTGTATTATTTTGTATGTATTTTAAATTCCTGTGCGCCGCCCTGGGTCCTTCTGGAGAAGGGCGGGATATAAATAAAAAAATAAAAAATAAATAAAGTTATCACCAATTTACCTTGTAGTTACTTAACAGAATGACTCAGTTGTTCTTAAAGTAAGAAAGTCTGTCCTGGTTAGTTTTCAACAGTGATAGGTTGATGATCCTGGAAGGCAACTTATGTCACTGGTATAGAAATGACCATTGAACATCTGTAGCAGTGGTGGGATTCAAAAATTTTTTATTACTGGTTCTGTGGACGTGGCAGAGGAAGATACTGTAAAATCTCCATTCCCTCCCCACTCCAAGGGAAGGTTATTATAAAATCCCTCAGCTGGGACTCGGGAGGCAGAGAATAGATTGGGGCAGGGCCAGTCAGAGGTGGTATTTTAACGGTTCTCAAAGTACTCAAAATTTCCGCTACGGGTTCTCCAGAACTGGTCAGAACCTGCTGAATCCCACCTCTGATCTGTAGGGTGTCTGCTGATAAAAATCTACAGGTAGAGCCAGGCTTGTGTGAAGTGGACTTACTGTATCTGCATATAAGGGGGAAGCAAAAACACGTAGCCCATGGCAACATGTATCACCAGTGTGAACAACCAGCACTTTTATTGCATTAGAGAATGCTATAATGTCAGTAATAAGTACTGACTACATAACATTTTATTGTCTGCATCAACAGACATGGAATGATGGAATTACAGTTGATGTAAGGAATGAGTTTTTTGTATGCCCAAAAATAAAATAAAAGGAGAATCTCATTACTGGCAGCACATACACATGAAGCACCATGCTAACAGTCTGACTGTACCATTTTCATCAAGGCTTATATAGGAAGGAGATAGTCTGTTACCTACATTGGATTTGTGGGGAAATGTAGACTAGATCAGCAAATGCAATTTTGAAGACTTAAGAATGAGGAATTGTTTCTGGAACATCTAAAAACTCTTATCCGAGTCTGTTAACTAAAAATGTACCAAAAGCTCTCCAAGAGTTTAAAACACATTCTCCCTGTTATAAGGAATGTAGCTTGTCAGCATTCTGAAAACTACAACACTTCAAAATTATTTGTTTAAAAACTTTTGAGATATATATATATTTATATATAAAAAATATCTAATGATCTGTATTATTTGAAGAATAATACGATTTATTCATTTTTCCCCTGCCCCTGATCATGGATATTACGGTTGGAATCTCCTAAAGGAGATTTCCACCCCATTTCAACACCCCTCCTCCCCCCCCCCTAATCCTTATGCATGAGCCTCAATTCTCTTCCTCCTCTTTCCTTCTACTTTTGGTAGAAAACAGAAATACGGGTAAGTTTGAAGCATTTGAACTGTGCTGTTCTAATCCAAGGAAAAGACAGCCTTTGTAGAACATGAGATGCCTGCTTGTAGGCGAAAAAGCTGTTCAGGATTATTCACCAGGACTAAACCTACAGACTGGGATCGGTTTTTCCCTGCCATGATCTAGAGATCAACTAATAGACCAGGAGCCTGCAATTCTGCTGCCTATTTGGTATCCACCTGATCAGGAAAACCTTTCGGCCTCCTGTGCTGCAGCAGGAGACCCACACCTAAATAAAGGCAGCCTTGGCCAGGGTCAGGAGGGCAAAGAAAGAAGGCCCAACCAGCCCAGAAAGAACTGTGGGATGATAACGTAGGCTTTGACTCATTCCTAACAGCAGTTTCACCTGATATATGTGGTACTTTGTTTCTTGCGTTTGCTTTTCTGAGAGAAAAGGAAAAACCAAAACAGAACCCATGTAACAAACTGTCTTTACATCTTGGCACCTTGTAAAGTATTTCATTTTATACAAAAGTTCAATATTTTTGACACTTTTCCATTATCAATCACTACTTCACTGATAAGCTTTGAAAGTGTGACCTTGGAAAAATCATCATGCAAAGTATTTACTGCAGCAGGTAAAAAAACAAAAAACTTTTGAAACTCTTCTTTTCTTCTTCTTTTTCCTTAAGGTCGCCCAAATAGGCAGAGATGGGGATAACAAGAGGCGCAGAAAGGATTTAAAGAACAGATAGCGTGAGAACAACAAAACAAACAAAATAATAATAATGAAAAAAACAAAATCTCTGAAACAAACGTATACAAACATGATTTGATCTGTGACGGAGGGAGGGGTGAAAAAAACCTGCCTACTATGTTACAGTTCAGAAGCCAAGAGGGAGAGGGAGAAAATTACCAAATAAAAACAAAGAAATTGGGATTTTTCTCCCACATGTCAGCAAATGGCATCCCACAGTCTTAAAGCAAGGGTAACTAAATGAAATACATGTGCAGCATATTCCGCAATTCCGTTACATACAGTAGGGTTGTTGGGTTTTTTTTCCTCGTCCCAAAGTATCATTTGTCAAAGTATGGTTAATATAAAGCAGTTGCACAAAAAGCAAAAGGTGTTTTGACAAACATCTGCATTAATTCCTTTTGGAGGAATGTTTTTTTTATTATTATTTAAAAAAAGAGGACGTCTTCCCCCCTTTTCCTGTTTTCCCTTGACAACCCACCCCCACCCGCCAAAAGACAAAACAGGATCACAAGAGACACATTGGGCTATATATGTACAACATAATAAACCCGAGCCCAGAGGAACCATTGTTATCATCCAAAGGGACGCAGAATCTGAAATTTGTAAAAAATAGTGTAGTTCGCTTGATGTAAAGCCTGAGATCTCCTCTTGGTTCTTCTGCAGGGCAGTGATACCTGCAAGGTATGGTAGGTTTTTTTAAAAATTTCTGTTTTTAAAATTTTGCTACAGTCTTTTAGTCTATGCATGCAAGACATACAACTAAGTGCAATTGAGTGAAATGTAGTTTTTTTTTTTACTCATTCCCTAACAGTTTGAACTGAGGTATGCGTACTAACAGTTTCTCATGCTGTTATCTTTACTCATGTCTAGCTACACATGCTGAGAATGAACTAATCTACCAGATTTTTATCCCCTTTCTGAATACCAAGCTAACCAGCAAAACCACTCAGTTTTGAACCGAAGGGACAGGTTTTTTGTTCTGTTTTGTTACGTCCCTCCTGGTTATGGCCTGCACATTATAGAGCTGCCTGAATATGATGTGTTTCAGAACCTTTCAAATGACTTACAGACTGCTCTCCTTTAAAAAAAAAAAGAAGTAAAAAAAACACAACCCTTTACATATTTCTCTGTTGGCAAAAAAAAAAAAAGAGGAAAAAATTAAAAAACAAATTGCTATTTTGAAATTAATGGCACACTCCCCCCGCCCCCAATTGCCCTGGATGGTAACAAAGTTTGGAAAGGAACAGGGAATGTTACCATATTAAGAAATAAATAAAAATGAAACCCTGAAACGAAATGGGATGGGCAGGGACCAACACAACCATCACCACAGTCATTCTCAAATCTTGGGCCCCAGGTAAGCAAAGTTAAAAAGAAATTGCCCTGGCATTGGCTTTCAGCAAAAGTGAATAGGTCGAGCTCCAAACAAAAGCATACCAACGATTTCTTCAGGAATCATGGTATGGTTCAGTTTCAGTCATGAGGGCTCTATTGTATTTCATGTGAACTCTCTCCGATTCCAGCCATTCTAGTTTTTTCCCCATCAAAATAAGTTCTCCTCCTATATCCTCAATGTCAAATGGTGCCCTTCTCAAGGTCTCATTCTCTAACTTCAGCCTAAAAAGCTCCCTCTTTACAGAAATACTTTTGGTCACTGTAAAGAAAAAACAAATCAAAACGACAACAGCAAAACTTTGGTTCAGCCATCTACTTGGTCTTCTAAATTATACTTTAATAAAGGAGCAGTTTTCCTTCTCAGGTTAGCTGTAGCAAATTATTTTGTCATTTGCTTCGTAACTCTTTAACCTCCTTTGATCAACAATAAGAGGATATTTGGCTTTCATAAGATAAAGCATATAACAGAGAACATAATTTACTTTGTGTAATATCTTTGGTAACTTTAGGGGAGAAGGGTACAAAGTAGAATATAAATTAAGATCAGAAAGTCTTCTGAAATTAAAAGCTATAGTCCGACATAAATGAGTGAATTACTGAAAAGTGGTTAGAGAATGAAGTCACTAGAAGTTTGGTGATCAAGGGGTACCAACATTGGAACTGCAGCTGCCTGCCCACTCTTGCTCTGAAGAAGACTGTTGTTAGCATCAGAGCTAGTTTACCCACAGATTTCATCAGACTGTTTGCTTTTTATACTGGTTGGTGTGATATTGTGTAATGATCTTATCTGCAATGGCAAAACTACTAACACTTAACAACTAATGGGCCTTATTGCCTTCCCAACAAATTGAACGCAACAACTTAAAACTGATGGATGCCACCAATTAAATCTCAAACAACTTAACTTGGAAGAACCACCACGAGTAATGTCCAAGGAGGCATGTGGGCAAATAAGAATCTAATAGTACATGTGCTAACACACTTCAGAAAGATTTGATTGGCCCAGGAACTTATGTTCAAAAGTTAAACGAACAAAAGCCTTACACATTTATACTTCTTTTTGACAACATCTGTAGGGTGTGCACTTTCTGAAGGGGCTATCAATGTCTATCTAAATATTCACAACTGCTGCAAATAAGGAAAAACCAACAAGGGGAAGGATGTTGAGGGGGAACCCACAAACAATGGTTTTAGGTGCATGTGTATATACACACATGCACACACAAACATAGACACTCTGTGGAATGACTTTAGAACCACATTCTACGGCTTTGATGCTGGTTTGTTCACTCTTGAATTACTGCCTTTCTTTCTGTCGTAAGATAACTCTGCACAGGTCACAGCAGCATTTTAGAACTTTTTCCAGAGTCGTGTGTGTGTGTGTGGGGGGGGGGGGCATATAGTCCAAAATGGAATGTTTTCCATAGCTAAAGAAAACATAATGGCATCTGAAGGAAATTTGGAATGGATGGCAGAAAAAGAACTACAAACAATTCAAAGAACATTCAGCTTTGTATAATAAACACACCTATTAACATTCAGCACAAAAGTACAGAAAACATTAAGCCTCAAAAGGCCCTGGCCAATTGAGGCCTGAGGTCAGAACTTAAAAAGGTATAGGAGAACTAGGAGGAGGGAAAAATTAAAGCTATACACTAAAAAAAAGAGGGTTTTTTTTCTTTTAACCCTTTAGTATACACACACACACGCACGCACGCACACACACGCACACACTCAAAAAGATTTCCCCATCCCAAATGGAAGCAAAAAAAAAAAAAAAGGTAAAGGCAGTGATAATCAACATGCGATACTGTGCAAATATATTGTCCACTGAAATCCTTAAAATCTGGGTAAAGGCTTGATCTGCAATTGATGTGTACATGCTCAGCTTCATGTCTTCAGTGTCCCATAGTGGAAGATCTGCAGTCCAAAGTCTGCTGCCAAGTTGTGGATAAGGGAATTAGTGGAACACATTTACAACACTGATGTTGACTGTGAGTAGGAATTCTGAGTACCAAACAAGTCCATCCACTGCACAGAGTACAAATTCCTTTGTTTTGTTTTTCAACAAAAAGTAGAAAAATCAAAAATACTCCCAAATGGGATACTTGATGGCACTAAGTGTTAACATATTTTATAGCTGTCAGAATGGACCGAGTGTATCTTCCAGACTGTACAATGGCGGGGAGAGATTTCACAGCTAATTCTGAAAGATAAGGGTTTTGTTTTGTTTTTTTGGTCCCTCCCCAGGATCTTCATTTGCAGAATGAAAAGTCACAGACATTTTTATTCAATGTCTTCATTTACATGTTCATCTTCATAATCTCTGTCGTGATCAAATTCCGGACTGTGATTGGCTGTGGTGACTAAGGAGAGTGGGCCTTCATTTTCATCTGGATCTAATGGCTCTTCTTTGACATGCACAGGGTGTCTGTAAAAAAAAAGCACACAAACATATACACAAACAGAAAAAGGATGGATGAGCAATTCATCTTTTTTATTTAAAAAAACCTGTTTAGGTAAAAAAAACCAACAGGTTAAAACATTTCAAATATATTGAATGTTGCATACCAAAAAACTATTGACCTCTGTATTAGGAAAGTCAAGGATTATTTCTAGTGATTTCATAGACCAGTGTTGGCGGATCTTTTCGGTACTGAGTGCTGAAACAGGACCGCACACGTGCGGGGGAGTGCTGGAAGCCCAGGTGACCGGTATACATGCTGGAAATCGGAAGCTCAGCTTCCTGGCATGCGCATACATGCCGGAAAGCTGCTCTTCCGGTTTCCAGTGCTCCTGCAGGCACGAAGACTAGCTGGCCGGAACCTAGAAGAGCAACAGGCCATGGCTGGCATGCCCGGAGAGATGGCTCTGCATGCCACTTCTGGCACGTGTGCCATAGATTTGCCATCATAGTCATAGACATAAACTAGTGGAGGGTTTTTTGGGCCAACAATAGAGAAGAGCTGTGCTAGCTTCAGGTTTTCTTTTAAATTCCCAATACATCCTTGGTGTTCTGAAAATGTGTTTGATCCAAATGTTAACCAGCCTCTGCTTAGCTCATCAGTCAGGAATGGTCAGCCAGGTGCTGCCACCTGGTGAGACACCTGTGATCTTAAGTGATGTAAGATTCTGTCTTTTAAATATGTTTGAGAACTTGGAAATACAGTCTCTCCAGCAGAGTGATAAAGATATTCATTTAAACAGAGCAATAAAAAGAGTAAACCTTCTAAATTGCTTTGAAATCCCTCCTCATTGTAGTTGTTATAGAATACTTGTCTATGGAGATTCTCAATCATCCAGGTCATGGTTGTCCCAAAGGTGTCCATCAAAAGGTAACTGGATTTTCTTGCTCCCCACCCCACCTTTGAAAACGTTTTGCTTCTCATCCAAGATGTGTCCCCAGTTCAGTTGTAGAATACAGTTTCTTCCCACCCACCTCTCTCATTTGTCCTATCTACAATTCACACTCTCATTTGTCATATGTACAATTCACATTTCTGAAACTTAGCCCGGCTGCAAATAATGGAACACTTCGCATGGGTAAGAATACTTGGGCTTCAAAAGATAAAAAACAGCAAGCGCTATAGCTCAAGGTTTCTTCTTGGGATTCGGAGAAAATGTTCTCAAGCGACACATTAGCTTGATTAATACAATCTTCAGATAAATAAATGAAATAAACATCTGTAAAGGAAACCCATGGTTTATCAGCTTGCTGAGCTTCTGGAGCCTGGGCTAATCATCGGTTACTGTGTGTTCTGCTTTTCTAGTTAACATGCATAACCTGTGAGAGAAATCTCCAGAGGACGACCCCAAGTGAGGGTCTATCATTAATCAACTTCAAGCAAACACAGCAAAGAGACACCATGATACATGCTTTAAACTCCAAATTAATGCATATTTTTACAAACTGTCAATAAGGAAAGAAAAGCCCTGCCAGGAAACACAAACGGAGAGGAAAAGGCTCGCTCAACACAACAATATGATATGAAAGCAGAGTCCTAATGAGAATAATAACACTGTCAGCTGTAAACAAGGCAGAACATGATCCTCAGCTCACGGTGGGCACTGAGGATGCACTAAGGAGATGAGATCTGCCAAATTTCTCATTACAGAGTAGCATATGAATAACCCACAAGGGATCAAGGGTTGATTATACAAAATGGGCATGATAACATTTGAAAAATGTTGTCCGTAAATCATATTCATAACAAACCCCTTTACAAATACAAATTACCTTCCCCTTGTTTTATTGTTGGGGGGGGGGGGGACTTTTGATATGTAAAAATGTCCCTGCCAGTAAGACTTTATGAAAGGAGACTTGATTTTATTTGCAATGCCATGTAAATAATTATAACATGATCCCCAGAAGTGGGTTGCCAATTTTTCTATTACCAATTCCGGTGCACTCCCGTGCAGCGCTTCTATGCATGCACAGAAGCGTCCGGTGGGTAGGCAGAGCCTCCCACCGCCACTACCGGTTCGCCGGATCTGGGCCAAATTGGCAGCAATCCACCTCTGGTGCCCCCCCCCAAAGCAAATTTATTTTATTTTGTAAATAGCCGTTACAAAACAAAACAAATTCTATTAAGTTAAAGGAAAAAATATTGTATGAAGTTTCATTTCCAAGAGGTTGGCAATAGTTACCCATTCTGAGTAAAAATGAAGAGTCTCACCCTAAACAATTTTTATATGACCAAGAGAAAGCCGCATCTAGAGGTCAAAAATCAGCTTCTCCCTGGGATAGTATTTGTATTGTAATTGTAAAATGAGAGTGAACTGGGTCATGTCTTAGCACTACTGTTTTGATTTGTGCATTTCAGTGTTTCTATCATTTATAGGTGATTGTTTTGAAAGACTCCAGATGCACACTGACTCCTACCAAGGCAGAATCTTTTTCAAATAATTCCCTCGGTATAATCTCTTGAATTATACTTGAATTGAACTCCAGGGTGATGGTATTGATACAGAAAGTGTAACTGTACAGTGGAAGAACAACTTATAGAGCACTGAGGAGTGTTACTCGCGGTCTCTTTTTATGGGACATGAAAAGCATGAAACCCGCATGTTTATAAGCATGAAAAGGCATGAATCCCTAATGTTTACTATTAGCATGCAAGAATAATCTTCTGTTATAAAAAATTAGTAACCAAAACAGTTGTATTAGCTGACACGTAACATATGTTTCATTCTCTATATCCTTCTGGGGTTGTTCACTGAACTCTTTTCTTTGCTAAAAGAAAGATGCAACGACATTTAGAAATTAGGAAACTAAGGGATGGGTCACTATTGTTCATTAGCCAAACAATTTTCATCACTTTTGAAAATTCTATGGCACCCTTACATTATAAAAATATTGCTTTCTCAGTGGCTTCCTATATTATTTTTTTAGTTATTCTCCTTGGATTCTGTTAGACGTTTTGCACATCATAGTTCTAGATTTGAAAAAGGCACAGGGGACGACGACACACAGAGATTCTAAGTATCTCTGTTCTCCCCTCTCCCCCCTGTGCCTTTTTCAAATCTAGAACTATGATGTGGGAACTTTTGAGGAGAATTCTTAGAAAGCTTTTCCATGCTCACAACCTTGAAGATAAGGGATTCCTCCTCAGTCATTGCTCAAAAGATCAGAAAATAAACTTTGCAGGTCTCCTCCTAGCTCAAACAACCTTCAAGGTTAAACCTCCACATTTTAAATGCTGCCTGGCATCAATTAAGTCTCCCGATGCACTCTTCGACCTCCATTAGTATCTAACTTGTAGCAACAACGAACTCTTCAAGCAACAAGAGATCGCATCCTGCCCCATACATCCCTCCGACCGATCCGCTCCCACAGAGAGGGACTTCTCCGGGTGCCGTCCACTAGGCAATACCAGCGGGCGACGCCCAGGGGAAGGGCCTTCTCTGTGGCGGGCCCAGCTCTATGGAACGACCTACCCCCTGACCTCAGAACAACCACGGACCTCCGCGCCTTCTGACAAAAGCTCAAGACTTATCTTTTCCAACAGGCCGGCCTGGCCTAACCTACCTTCCAGCCTTTTTAGTCTGTACATCTAAATTGTTTTAATTGGGTTTTTAAGGGGTTTAGTTTTTAAGATTTTAGGTTTTTTAGCTCAGGGATAAATTGTTTAATTTGATTTTATATATTTATGATGTATTTATATTTGTACGTTTTTAATTCCCCTGTGCACCGCCCCGAGTCCCTTCGGGGAGAGGGAGCGGTCTACAAATTAAATTTATTATTATTATTATAACAACTCTCCAAACCATGGTTCCAGAAGGACTGTACTAATACTAAAAAAAGCTCTCTTTGTCAAACTTATGTACCCCGTATTATACTGGCAGCTTTAACAGAAGAGATGCTACAAACAATTGCTGACACACACAAAAAAGGAAGCCATGGGAAAAAAACTGGACATGATTCATTCAAATAGTTGAATCCAATGATTCAGTCCAGTGGTGGGTTTCTGCAGGCTCGCACCTACTCGCGAGAGCCGGTTGGTGAAATTTAGAGAACCGGTGAGAGGGGATTCCACCGGCGTACCTGGAAGTAAATCTGGCCCGCCGCTGCCAGTGACCCAACGGGAAAGAAAGGAAAGAAAGGAAGGAAGGAAGGAAGGAAGGAAGGAAGGAAGGAAGGAAGGAAGAATTTATCATCACAATTGAGTCCAAAATTTTGGTTGCTAAGCAAGAGCGTTGTTAAATGAGTTTCACCACATTTTAAAAGGTGGCCACTCCCACCCTGTCACATGACTGCCAAGCCACGCCCACAAAATAGGCCACACCTATAGAGTAGGTTCTAAAAAATTTGAAACCCACCACTGATTCAGTCTCATTTTGGCATATCACATCAAACTCCCAAAGCAATGGTCCCTCCATGATGGACTGTCCCATGACCCCAGGAATCTGGGAGGCATACTTTCAGAATTCTACATGGACCCCTGTGGACGCCCTAGTCAAATTATAGAAAATCTGCTTATGTGGGCATCAATGACAGTGACAAGAGATCCAGTTGACAGTACTCAAGAAAGACCAGGGAAGGCCCCAGGATGAAACCTAATCTGTCCTGATGTTGTTAAAAACATTTTGGGGTTCTGAGCCCCCATTCTGGCCTCACTTTTTACCTATGGCTGAGTCCTCCTATCAGGGGTGAAATGCTACCGGTTCGCATGAACTGGTATGGACAATTGTCGTTGGTTCCACGAATCGGTAATAAAAAAAAAAACTTCCGAGCATCACGCGGCTTAGCTGTGAGCCATTGTCGGAAGCTTTTCTTCTTGCTTTTTAAAGCATTTTTTTTCCTGGCATTCCCCCCCCCCCCCCGAACCAGCAGGAAAAAAATGCTTTAAACAGTGGGGAAAAAAGGTTCCCATGATCACATGGCACAGCTAAACCTTCCCCCCCCCCACTTCTTAAATTATTTTTTTTACTACCAGTTCGGGTGAATAGGTAGTAAAAAATGCTTTAAAAATTAAAAAAAGTTAGCCACGCCCACCAAGCCACACTCAGAAAACCAGTGGCAAAAAAGTTTACCGTTGGTTCCTATACACACACACACACACACACACACACACACACACACACACACACGGAAATTCACTCTAGGACTGACTAACTGACTGACTTCAGGGCTGAATGGCAGTAAGATTTCTGCTGTAGTATTGGCTTTTTGAACAGGCAAAGTTTGTGATAAAGGCCTGATTTGTTTCATTGCACCACAACAGTTAAAAACAATTTAATTTATGCGAAGAGTATTCCACTAAGTAAAATAAGAATATTACTGTAATAGGAGCTCAACAGAAATCTGAAAATAGAAACAGCAAATAACAATAGTGTGCACTGAACACTGGAATATTATAGTTATCTATCCAGAAATACAAACTATCTAACCGTTGAAAGAAACGCTACCATGTGCCCTCGTACGTAAGTGACCAAGCAGACAGAGAAATATTGAGTATTTCTGGGAAATAAAATGCCTTACTTCTGAAAAATTCCAACAACCTAGCATTTCTACCAGTATTGTATTCTTGGCATGGGAAGAACAAAAATATTTGTGACTGAAAATGCCTAAAGAGAAAACAATTCAAGCAGTGCTAAAATGATGTCATGTAAGGCTACTTTGGGAATGCTAATTAATACTGCACAAATAATCTCTACAAAGCCTAAATCTGTTCCAATGTTTTGAAGGTAAAAGACAATGTTAAAATTAATTATCAAAAGTGAGTATTGCCTTCTTTAAAGCTTTTTTCTCAAAGCAAAACGAACACTTATTTAAAATGCTGAAATATCAAAGTAACAAGAATCTTAGATATTTTTTTTCTCCTCAACCCCCTGCCCAAAAAATTTTGCAGGTAGGAAACTTGTTATAAATAATTAAATGCTAATTATCTTCACAATTAATAATTAGACTAGCTTCAGGTTAATTTTTCCTACCTTTTGATTTAGAACTTTTAAGATACAGCTCGTTTACTACAGCTAATCAAAGCCCTATTAAAAGGAACAAAATAGGGCTGGCAGCTGACTGAAATATAATTCCAAAGTCTTGCCAAAAATTGTTTTGCTGGCATGAGACAGACAGACAGAAACTTTATTTCGGTCACTGACCAATTAAAGTACATACAATAAAACAAACAACACAAAACTATTTTCTAACAATAAAAACTATTGGCAATAAAAACTGTTGTGGGAGAAGCTTAAACCTAATGAAGCAGAACTTTGCTATTTTTAGAGAATTAAATTTATGTTGATCATTTAATAAATCAAAGGCAAATAAAAATTATCAGAGTATTTCAGAAATTTCAATGTACTGCTGCCTGCCGGCTGCCTCCAGTTCAGTAGTTCGATTGTCACTGGCTCAAGCTTGGCCCAGCTTTCCATCCTTCCGAGGTCTAAAATGAGGACCCAGATTGTTGGGGGCAATAGGCTGACTCTGTAAACCACTTAGAGAGGGTCGTAAAGCACTGTGAAGCGGTATATAAGTCTAAGTGCGATTGCTACTGCTATTCTGAATTTGAAATGCCGTATTTGAAATTTCAAACACTGGAAATAGTTCATTTCAACAATTTGTTGAAATGTTTCAATTATCAAAATGTCCTGTTTTGTGGATAACACAGTGGTTTCCAATCTGAAATGGGGAGTTTTAAATTTGAATCTATTCAAATTTTGAATTATTTGCACCCTACTACTATAAAGCTCCTAGCTGTAGAACTAGGTGCTTTTAGTTGAAAAAACCTCAATTTCCCCATTTTTCTAGTGGTGAATTTTTCTGCACATGTTGTGGCATGTCATTTTGGAAGCAAAAGTTTAAAGCCAAGTGTACTTTTGCCATAAAAACAGTACCATGTAGTACTGTTCTCAAGCCACGTGTTTTTGGAAATTCACTACAAAGTCTTATGAGCTTACAGTATGTATATTCCTATTACTGAAGTCATTGTTTAAATGGAATTCAATTTTGAAAAAACCAAACTGATTAAACTGACAATATTACTGACAAAAATACATTCCAAGATCCTACTTATGTTCCAGAAATTGGCCAAGGACACATGGTAGGTTCCCCATCAGCTATATTTTGAGATACCACTGCAAGAAACTACTTGGTGCATTTACTGACTTCAGTAAGGAACATACAGGTAGTCCTTGACTTACAACCAGAGTTGGGACTGGAACATCGGTTGCTAAGTAAGGCAGTCATTAGATGAGTAGAACCCAATGTTATGAGCTTTTTTTTGTCACGGTCTTTAAGCTAATCTGGCTTTCCCCATTGACTTTACTTGCTGGAAGCACAGTGGGGAACATTGCAAATGACAATCAATGCAACTGTCATAAATACAGCCACAGTTGCCAAGTGGCTGAATTTTGATCTTGTGGGGATGCTATGACATTCCTAAGTGTGAAGACTGGTCATAAATAACTTTTCAATTCTCTTATAAAAAGGCAATGCCAATCAAACCTTGGACCCATGAATTCATGATTGGCTTAAAGACAGGTTTAAATGCTTTCCATATAGTATGATAGAGAAATATGAATACCAGTACAATCATCTCTCTTATACTGTGACTTCTTATATGACAATATGAATTGCACAATCCAAAAGCGTAATCTGGAGGTAGTGATGTTGTGCAAAAACCCGGTTTAATGACATATCATAGTTTGCTGCTGTTGCTTGCTAGCTATTAAAACCACCACTTTGTCTGAATACTCCATAGGCTTTGCAACTTTGCAACTTTAAGTCTGAAGGACTTCAGCTCCCAGAATTCTCCAACCAGCAAAGCTGGCTTTATCCTTTAAGGTCAATATCAATTGAATAGTACCTTTATGGTTAACATAATCAATACAATTTTGTTTAGTTGCAAATTATAACGCCTTAAGTACACTTTTCAGCATAGAGAGAAGTCAGTTATATTTTAAAGCATGAATGTGAAGTTTTTAAATTAGTTTGTGTGATTTCCTCCCCATACTAATTTATTGGAGGTTGCAATACATTTTTATTTTTTATTACAAAACCAAAGATTTATTTAGTTTCTCAGCAGAGGACGCCGATGTGCTAGAGCCGGGGTAGGCAAACTTTGCAACTTCAAGTCTGAAGGACTTCAGCATCCAGAATTCTCCAGCCAGCAAAGCCCTTCAGACTTAAAGTTGCAAAGTTTGCCCACCCCTGCCATAGGCTCATATTCGCTATTGTATATTCCACATACTGCTACAGATTTTCTCTTTAGATAAATTCCACAGCTTCATGTAATTTAATGACCTGAATCTTAACAAGTGTTTGAAGTTATGACAGAACACTACTATACATTACCAGCAGTATGTGGAATTTTCTCTTGATCTCTTTGTAGCTTAAAGTGATGCATGGGAGGGCTTTGGTGAACAGCACCCAAATGTTTGTGAAACAGAGTAAGCACTTAAGGAAAAACACACCGTTGACTACTGTTGAGAGTCTGTATGCCTATTCTATATAGTTGTAAGACAGCCCCCCCCAGGCACTTAATTGAAATGCCGTCTGAATTTGAGGAGCTGCCACAGAAACATATATATAAAACATGGCGACAAGACATTTTTATGGTTCGTACCTAACATTTTCTATACTCCAAAAAAAATCTTAGCGAGGAAACTCATTATAGCTACTAAAGGCCCCTGTGAGGGAATGTTGTAAGGAGGTCGATTCCTAGAAGGAAGAGGGTGCAGTCCAAAGGAATAAGAGGCAACTTATCACATGTGAGAAAAAGAGGGTGAAGACAGCCACACCTTAATTGTTCCCAATCTGGCAAGTTTCTGTCTATATGTGTGAAGCTATAAAGAACTCAGCTTGGAAAATTCACCATATGTCATTCTTGGTTTTGGGCCTGCCAGTCAGTCATGGAACTTCATGTTAAATGACTGGAACTGAAGGATATTGCAGACATTATAAGGCCTTTTTTCTTCCCTTCCCTTTTAAAAAGAAACGTACTTGGGCAATTTTTTGTTATCCCGTGGTCTTGGGAGCCGAGGACAAAATGCCAAACTAGAGAGCCATCTGTGCGATCATCTAGAGAAGGTCTATATATTCTAAGTAGCTTCTCTGGCTGCTGTTACTATTATACTTCATAAGTGATATATACTGTTGAACATTTTTAAAATGCTGTTGAAGCTCAGGGGTGGTACACAAACATTTAAATGTCTGAACTTTTCTAACGTTCAGAATTTGACAGCGGTGGGGTAAGGGCAGAGTTAGGAGAAGCAGCACCATATACCCGCTCTCTCTCTCTACTTACATTGCTTGCATAGGGGAACGGCCTGGACTGCTGTCGCTCCCATTGCTGTTCGCATGCTCCATTGCACCATTAAGATCTTCCCGCATTGCATTGGCTAAACTGCCCAGAGTGGGGTTTCCCATGGAAGCAGTAGTGTATAGAGATATATTGTTTTCAGCTATTGAAGCCTATAAAAGAAAGGGGGGAGAGAGGGAAACAAAACAGGAGCATTGAAACAAGCACATATCTGTACATATACCACCCATCACATCCAAGTTACATTACTTTCATTTTCTTTTTCATTAAATGCAAAGGATAAAAATCACAACCTCTGTATTATTAATTTCACCACTGGCATAGCTAAAAGTTCATTCATCTCCAATTTTTATCTAAAAGTAATTTCATCTCTATCACCAAAACTAATCACATATTGTAGAGGAAACAATTCAAATGGAATTTTAAGAGAAAAAAAGCACCCCATAATAAAATAAATAGTTAACTTAGCCTTGCATGGTTTTAAACTTTCAAGAAGGTATATAGTCACATACCTTGCAACACTGTCCTGATGCTAATTTTCTCCACCAAGCTGGGTTTTGTCTCAAGAGGAAAGTACCACTTTTCCTCTTAATGTAAATACTAATTTTCAATAAGCCTCCCCACCCCAGCAAAAAAACCCCAACCACATAGGCAGTAAAGCAAATATATTTGATATTTGCAAAACTCCTGGAAAGGTAAAAAGCTATGTATTTAATGTAAGACTGGCTTAGCTGTATTCTAGCAAGTTCCTTGAGCAACCCTGGAGTATTTATCAGCAAACAGTGTTCTTGTGATACAAATCATCTCCATTTATTCTGGACTTTGCATTTACCGATTCGTTGCTCAAAGATCAAGCAACAAAACTTAAATAAGGCATTCATTTCTTCTTCCCAGCAATATAACAAATAACAGATTAAGAGTTGGAAGGAACCTTGCAGGTCATCTAGTCCAACCCCCTGCCCAAGCAGGAGACCCTACATCTGCCTCTACCTAGGATTGAACTCACAACCTCCTAATTGGGAGGTGAGAGCTCCACCTCTAGGCCATAGCAGCATATCTCGTGTTGTTGTTTTTTTGCTTACATGTATTCTTATTCTCTTGGTGATACTGACAATTGTAACCAGAAAACCATTCTTGTCCAGTACAGATAAACAGGCAAGCCATCTTTAGCCATCTTTAAAAGCAATGCATGGTGATACACCTTGTTAGGAGTATATTCCTAGTGTTGGGTTGGCAATATATATAAGCCATGATGACAAATGGTCTTTGTTACTTTAAATGTTTGAATGTAATTAGCAGCTGTAATTAACTCAGCAATAAGAGGAAACCAGGAGAGCTCTCTCTCTCTTTCTTTGCTCACTGTAACTGATTGATTGACTGACTGACTGAACAAGGAAGAATCGTGGATTGCAACTGTAAGCAATTGTTTTTGAGTTAAGGACTGTATTTGATTCAATATCTACTATCAGTAGTGAAGCAGTAGTTTAGTTTTACATCACAAGTAAAGCTACTTGTTTTTACTATCAGTGTCTGAGACTCTATTCGTGTGTCTATTAGCAATGTTTCTCTAGCTGCACATTCCGCTGCACAACTTTCTGTCTCCTAAAGGAGATATCCCCAACACGTCTTTCAACATCCTAATGTATTAATCCACAATCAGCAAGGCCTAAGCCCTGGTAAAAATCACAGCAGTTGCTTTTATGTACTATGATAACCAGTGGTGGATTGCTAACCGGTTTACTACTGGTTTGTGTGTGTGTGTCCACCCAGGCAGGTGGGTGGAGCCTCCTGCTGCCGCCACTACTGGTTCGGCTAAACTGGGCCGACCTGGAAGCAACCCACCACTGAGGCTAACCTAAAACCAAACACAAACCTTTAGCATTTTCTAGGAATGTAGTTTAGGTCAGTTTATTTAGGTATTTCTTAACTTTCACAATAATGCTTCATATCCAAAGGCTTTCTAAAAAATTATTTTAAGTGGACGAGGACCAAGGCTGAAATGTGGTCATCTTGAATAAGATTCAGAAGCAACAAAATGCAGTAATAGCTTAGCCCCAGTTATTAATTAATTTCTACACTTAAGCTAGAGTGGTTGATTTCAACATTTAAAATGTTAAAATGATGCTAAATATTAAAATCAACCACCTTGTAGTGGGGCTCGATGAAGGATATCCTCCTCACACTGAGAGCCTGTTGCAATGTCGAGAGTTGTAACAGAGATCCTACCGAAAATGTCTTCATTTATAGAAACCTGTTTTGAAAATGGAACGGAGACACATATTTCTTTGACAGTGTTATGCAAGGATGTGGCTATAGTTTAATATGTAGTTTATGTAATTTTCTCAACTTACAACCAAAACTGGGACTGAACATCTGTCACTAAGAGATGCAGTCCTTAAGCAAGTTGCACCCACTTTTGCTATTATTATTTTTTTGCCATTGTCATTAAACGCATTACTGCGGATTTTAGTGAATCACACAACCGTTAAGTAAATCTTGATTTCCCCAATTGAATTATTTCACTTATTGGAAGCTCCCTGCGAAAATTGCAAATGGCGATCACATGACCCTGGAGGACCACCACCATAGTAAATACAGTTTACCACAGGAATGCTGCAATGGCTGTTAAGTTCAAAAACCACTTAGCCACTTTTGCCAGTGCTGTTATAACTTTAAATAATCAAATGGTCATCAGTTACCATCAAATGGTATCACTATGGCTGCTACTCCCTTCAACTCACTTGAAGGGAGTAGCAGCCATGGTAAAATAGCCATGGTGAATTGCTCTTGGTAAAATAATCTGGGGAAAAGCAGAAGGAGGGGCTTCGCAAAGAAATTGTGCTATTAGGAAACCAATACAGGAAATGCATTATGTCACAAGTAGGGCAAGAAGTAAGGGAAATCATCAAAGGACATTTTCCTTGGCTTTGAATGATACTGTTGGTTAGACTTTCAAGTAAAGTTACTGTGTATTGAATTGCTCACCAATAAAACAAGAGAGCCTGCTTGCTTAATTAGCTGTGTCTGCAGTAGCGCTTTGAACAAGATGCTAAAATGAAACTTGGCATTATTGATATTATTGGATTCCCAAGTGGCTGCCAATTGGTGATGAATGCTAATTTCCTATCCTATATCAGCCAAATAGTTGTTGCCTGTATAATTTCAAACAAAACATCTGTTGTCTTTTGCCACAGACAGTGAAATCACCAGCGGTAGTACAAGATGGCTTAAAAGCTACCCTAAATTAGGGCTTCTTTCAAATGAGTGGGGCCGCAAATTAAGGGCAACTACAGAGAGACTTTGGCGTTGGGTCATAAGCTCATTCTAACATACTGCTTCTTCATATCCATTAAGGCTGAACCCAATGTCAAATTGTGTCCAGTTTATATATATGATTGACTTTTCTCAATTTCAGTGAGGAAGGGAGTGATGATTGGAAGCCTGTATTTTGCTTCCCCCTATAATTTCTACAAAATAAAGCTAATTGCTAGCAGCATATAATATGAACTGAATTGTACTGACAGCATAGATTTTTATTTGAATTTCCCCCCACCCCCTTTGTGCATTATAGATTTTTGAGGGGTCTTTGGTGCTGTCTGAATTTGGTTGTTTTCTTGCAGAAGTTTCATTATCCATGAATGTTTCATTAGCATCGATGATGTTACCTAGTTTGGTAATGAAACGTTTGCAAGAAAACGACGATGTTCAGAGAGAGACAGAACACTAAGGTCCCCTCATTTCAACCCTGCGCTACAAACATTCTCCTTTATTGGTATAACATTTTTATTTTGTGTACCGAGTCTGATACGAAAACTCCACTACTTCCCATTGCAGGGATATATTTTTTCAGTGATGACACTATAATAGGACTGAAATTAATGTTATATTATCACATAATATAAGAGGACGGGAAAGATGACGACAACAACACATGTTTTAGAACTAAAAACACGAACTGCTCAGTATGATAAGCATGTTAATTGAAATTAGTCACATAGCTAACACAAGCTGAAGGAAAACTGGATCTCTTCATTTTTGCTTTTCAGCCTCATGAATGTAAAATGTGCTCGTAATCTTAATGCTATTCCTCAGATGAAGCTTGTCTTTAAAAACTGCACTCCGCAGGACTCAAGGGAAAATAAGATCCTAATGAATGGTATTTACAGTTGCTTCATTTACACATGCTTTCAATTGCTTTTCAGAAGTTACTACATAAATTAAAGTAATAAATGAAGATGTAGGTGGTTACTTATTTTGTAATCAATCTACTTCCTGGTTTAGAAACGGAAAAATTCAACTACATTTTTACAAATATGGTATATTCTCGTGACCTGATTTCAAAAGAAGCATCACCACAGCCTTATTTTTTTTTTAAATATATTGCTCACATAAAGCTTAAGAATCTTAATTTATCCAAGCAATTTTCTAAAGATGCTACTTAAGTCTTTCCGGGTCTGTCTCATAAATAGTAGGGATCTTTTATCAAAGAGAGACAATGTATTTACTGTGCTTTAATAATAAGAATTTGGTGAGTGGGTTATAAGCTTAATTAAGAAATAAAACTTAAAAATGGTATAGTAATAATAATAATAATAATAAAACAATCAAATAATAAAATACGTGAATAAAGTAAAGAATACAAAAATAAAAGCACACAAAAGTCCAGAGTTAGCTGAGACTCATCTCTTTCAGCACTGATACCTGGAAAAATAACTTTCAATTAATTTTTACCTGCTGGTAAACAAATTGTAACACTTGTTTATAAATATATAAATCCTGACCCCTAACATGAATTACTTAAAGATTAGCTTAAAAATATTCTTGAGACCAGCATCACAAAACTGATATCTCCTTCCTTCATTCCTCATGCATAGCAGCAAGTTTAGCTATTTAAAAATTTAGAATCATACACCTAGAAGACCCTTTGAAGAAGAAAAGGAATATGTGCGTGTGTGTGTGTGTGTGTGTGTGTATGCGGTATCTACTTTCTCTTTAAAGCCACGAACAATAGAAGGTCATGTGACACCCTATCCTATCATTCAGCACATTAATAGCTGTGCTAGAGTAATTACACTTGTGGTATTTTTGCCTCAAGTGAAATTCTGAAATAAGAGGATGGAAATTATGATACTGCTGATAAATATTAATAAGTGAACTTTTAATTTTTTTGCCACAATATTCAAAATGCTAAGCATCTAGCTAATGCTGAAGCAGCCTGGTATGTGTTTGCCTCCAGGGACCATGATGCTTTATGCACTTAAGAAAAAAGTTTAACGGAATTAAAATTTAATATCTAATTAGAGCAAGGCTAATATATTTTGAAACGAATACAGAAGGCACACATGCCTATGTGGTGTATTTGCCACGCTCATTAATCTTACCTGTAAAGCAGCACTGAGAGGTGAGCAGTAGGTGTGGCTGGTCTGCATGTTTTTAATAAGTGAGGGGTTTCTGCGCAAGGAAAATATATTTGAAAAGAAAAAGCACACAAATTAAATGCAGTCAACTGTTATACTTCAGGAAATCAGTTTCTTTCCTACATCACAAAACATAGTAATATCATTAAAAAAACTATTATTTCCTCTCCATTTTTTTTTAAAAAATTACTTAACGGAAAAACAGTTTTTTTTTTGTAAACTTCACCAGTAAAAGGCAATCAGTCTTTTAGAATGAACTGTTTTAAGTGCCCTTAGGTTGCCTTTTGAGTTATTTCCTGCTGTAGAGGGCCTATGTATCTTCACAACTCTCTGAGCAGCAGGTGTTCAAAGCAGCAAAGCATAGAAGCAAGGGAAGTTTTTTTCCATGGCCAGGGAGAGAGCTGCCTGCATTGCTCCAGACAATGTGTGTGGATTGTTTAACTGTTCTTTAGATTTTTTGCGATTGGGGAGACAGGAAAAGCAGGCAAAGACAAGTCCCTTTAATATTGGCAGGGCTCTTTCTGGTGTATTATTTCCCTACCCATCTTATAATGAAAGGACAATACAAAGACATTTGTGGTTTGTAAGAAAAATAGCCTTTCGCATCTGAACAGGCCCAACTTGTTGCTTATGGTAAGGAAACTATGATCCACACAAGCTTACTTATCCTAAAAGGAAGGAAGCTCCCCCTGAGCAGTGATTGCTCAGTCAATGCCCCGAGGAAGGAGTATGGCTTTATGGGTTGCATGAATGACTGAATGATCCCATTGTACAAAATGCAGGAAATCCAACCGAATTATCCATCCTTCGATGAGAGGGATCGAAAAGCAGGGAGCCAAAAATAGTAGAGACATGTTCAGAGAACAAGTGGGAAACTTTCACGGTGATGGACATGTAGGAAACTAGTTAGGGAATTCAACTCACTCTTGTAAATGTTCTGATAGGTCCTAGGACACAAAATTAGGATTCTTGCCCCATGAAATGGTATCTAACACCCATCTTAACTGTCTATGTCCATATGAGTCATTAGGACTTGCTGTTCCCTTTCTAGAAGTTAAGTATCCAGAAGCACTGACTATTTGAGAATGCTGCTTTTCTCATTCATTTATAGTCTAATCCAGTGTTGGCTAATCTTTTTGGCACAGAGTGCCGAAATGGGAGTGGGCGTGCACGTTGGAAACCAAAAGAGCAGTGCGCATGCACGCACCGGGAAGATGATGTTCCAGTTTCTGGCATGCGCATGCATAAGGGCCACTTGGTCTTCCGGTTTCTGGTGTGCATGCAAAGACCAGCTGGCTGGTGTGCATGAGTGCACCAGAAATCAGAAGAGCAGCCACCCAGTGCATATGCGTGTGCTGAGAAGATGAACTTCCAGTTTCCAGTGTGTACATGCGTACTGGTGTCCTGGTGTCAGTATTCTGGCAAGAGAAGACCAGCCGGTGCTCACGTGTGTGCCAGAAAGCAGAAGATCATCTTCCCAGCGTGCTCATGTGCAGTGGGCGGCTGCTCTTCCAGTTTCTGGCACTCCCGTGTGCATGAAGACCAGCTAGCTGGCATACTGGAACCTGGAAGATTCAGGTTCACCATCACAGGTCTAATCTATAACTACAGGGCTGATTATTGAGAAACTGAGAGGGTGATCTAAAGTTTAACGTAATAATAACAACTGTCTTAAATGTGGACCTAATTATTGATTATTGTACGAAGAGAAAGGGTTGGGCTCTAACATGATGGAAGTTCTACTCATTGAAATAAATGGAAACTAACTTTTAATTTCAAAACTAATATCAATTTCAAAAGGATTTAAAAGCAATTAACACATGCATAATCCTATGCACGTCTTTTTAAAGTGAGTTTCATGGCTCTAATGTGTCTTTTGTTCATGACTGTAAACCAGTTTTTTTCAAGTAAAGCATAAAAAATACTTAAGAATATAAACCTCAAAACCTATTACTGGAAATCCTCTCTTTTCTTCCCAGAGCAAGTTTTACTCAAGTTTTAAAAAGCAATGCTTGCTAGTCAGTGGACTCCATTTGATGACAATTTAATTCAGACTTGGTTATAAGAATGCCAGTCCTCAGAGAAGAGCAGAAAATATTAGAAAGAACCTGCATGTGAAATTTAAAAAAAAGGGCCACTCTGTTCCATACTGGCACTCCTATTGTGCTTCTGAATCAGTCAATAGAAAAATATGAAAAAAGTAAAACGTTTGAACAGAGTTTTCAAAATTTAAAAGTTACCTGTAGTTAGATATATAGTATTACATACACAATGTATATATAGCATTGAAAGAATACAGGACAGCAAGAATGACTTGAAAAATGTATATATAAAACCAGCCTAACACCATATAGTTTATTACAACATTAGCTAACAAAGAATTTATCAGTGTCCCTGTATTGAAGCAAATATGACTTACAAACATTTTATAAAATATTAACGTAGGCTTTTTCTAGAAGCAATGCAATGCATGTACAAGCATGATATTTAAAATATTATTATTATTATTATTATTATTATTGCAGCAAAGGCAATGCCACTATTTTGTGAAATGCAAGTCTACATGAGATGAATACACCATGCAAAGCAAAAGCAACAGAAAAACAAAAACTGGGGGGAAAAAATTAGCGCACACATACAGACACAAAGCAAGTAAAAGCTCTTACTGTGTAACAAGCTCGCCAAAGTTTTCATCGGGGCAGAATTTTCGAGGACGGCCTCGTTGAATATGACGGCCACGTTTAAACTCTTCATCATCAACAGTCCAAAAGGACCCAAACTCATCCTCTACTCTGATAAAGCACTTATGCAGGGAGAGGTTGGTGCGAATAGCACCCTGGGATAAGACCAGCGGCAAACGAGATGATTTGGGAACAAAGGGGCATGGGATCGGGGAAACAGAACAGACATCAAATACAGGGAAAAGGAAAAAACAGAACAGAACAGAACAAAAAGAAAAGAAAATGCCATAAGCCTAAGCAAATGGATTGTGAGGGTTAATATGCATTGCCACCTACAAGCTTCTAGCATGTGATGCAAAACAAACACCAAGCAAGCAAGGGCAAAGGGGACTGCTGGGCATACAAAAGGTAATGATGAAATGCTCTCATGTTGATTCACCTCGACTGGGCCGAGGCGAAACCGTCTGGGTTGATCTAGAACACCATCTAGCAGCCAAAGCTTCTATGTTAAAACTAGCTAGGCTAAGAAGTTCAAACATGGTGGACGTACCCACTGATCTTTTGTGGCCTTCGTTTTTGGAACTCTACTTCATCCACTGTCCATACTGCCCCTTTAACGTTTTCTACTCGCACAAAACACTTGTGAAGGCTAAGATTATGACGCACTGCATTCTGCAGCAAGTATAAGAGAGAAAACATTGGGAAAAAAAAAACTTTCCATGAGAAAAAGAGTCTTAGCATTGTCAGCCGGCAAGTCCCCCTTTCCCTCATCCCGCCCTCCACACCGGACAATATAGTTATAACTTGTAAGATTTGTAAAAGAAAGATCATGAAAACCAAAACTTGATGGTTCTTATTAAATTTTCATGGCCTGGAAAGTTAAGAAATGTGAGATAATTCTATATATTAATATCATGGCAATCCATTTTGGAAATGTATCCAACCAAAGTCTTGTTATTTACCATTTCTTCCAGTTTCTGTTCCTCATCACTAAAGTTAGAACTGCAAAGGGGATGATTTTAATATCCCGTAATATTCACCATTTGTGGTTCAAGCCTTGATATCATTATCAAAATTATGAAGCTTGTTCATGTTTCTGATGACTTCATTAGTTGTCAGTTTAATTAAATCTTAATCAACTTTTTAAATTATTTATTAAATTTGCACACCACCCAGGTTCCAGTAACTCTGGCCGCTCACAATTTAGTTTTAGGCTGAATTCATATGGAGAACTGTAAAGTCCCCCATTATAATACAAATACCAAACTTTATTTTTACTATATTACTTGTCTTATTCTTTTCATCTCTAGCATCGGATTTATCGATTTTCAGAATAGTCTTACCCTGAAAATTTAAACAGCCCTGGATATCTAAACTGATTATAAACAGCTTTCTAACAAATTCTACTTAAAGGTACACAATGATTCACAACTGATAACTTTAGGGAAAGAAACAAGCAAAGAATATACAGGTTGTTAACTCACATCTACCAATAGTCAATGGGGTGGTTACTTTACAGGCATAATGCCAGGGAAATATATGGGCAGATGTTTAAATAACCTAAAAGGCTAAGTCCCTTATTCACAAATTCATGTCTACATAGTGAAAGGCATTCTAATCATGACTGTCTACATTCACTGTGGAAACCAAGGTTAGGCAAAACACATTTATCATATTAATTAAAACAGTAGAGGGAAGTCTGGGCCACAAGGGGCGGGGATTCCACATCATTTCATATTTGCAGTTCTACAGCATAACTAATTTTCTAACTCTTGTAGCACATCTGCTTCTTCAAAAGAGGCTAAACAGACAATCCATGTTCTCGAACAAATGCAGGGTTACATCTATTTTTGGCAGAACATTAATAAATCACCAGAGAATCCTGTCATTATGGAGGTAGAAACTGGTGAAGAACCATGAATCTCGTTAGCAACTTCTGCTCACGACACATGAACATTCAAATCTTCAATGAGACAAAATCTGTTCCTTGATTCCTATGCCACCATCTCCACATAAGTAAGGATTCTGACAGCTTGATTATTTCACTTTTGAAAATATGTTTTAAGAATTGACAATAGCATTCCTCCCAGGATACACTATTCTTCAGTCAGGAGAAACCTGCTAACAGGGTAGTTTGTGAGTTTGTGTGCGCATGTGAACAGAAGGAGTGCTGCACCCAAAGCAGTGCATGGAAGATGGGGAAGAATAGGGCATAGAATTGGATCAACTATTTCCAGATTCATAATAAAGTAAGGGATTACATTTAGATTGTAATTCCATAACTGTCTGTAGGAACAAAACCACACTGACTTTCACAATCCTTTCTTTCAATGCTTTTGTTGATAATGAAAAAGAAGATTTCTTTCTCTCTGAATTCTTTTTTGAATAGCTCCCAATGTATAGAAAAAAATATAGCCAGGAAGGCAGAATTTGCAAGGCTGTGCATGTGTGTACGTGGAGGGGGGAAGATGTCATAATCGGCAAGAGAAAATACCTATATTATGTATGAAAAAGAAAACAATACAACATGAATGCAATTCACCCTCAAATAGAATTATAGTCAACTGCCTAATAACTTGCCCGTCAGTTCTGCAAGATGAGATCAGTGAGAGCTTATACTTATTTGCTCTAAATTTCAATTTGGTGCAAGCAAACTTTGTATGATCTGAACTGTGTTCCAGACGACCTGACTTACATTCACAGTAATTGCATGCCAAATCTTTAGACCATCCTCAGCTATTAAAGGACAAAAGTATTCCTGGATAACATTGTTCCCATGGATCCTTATAATACTTCGTCAAACTGTAAAGATACTAGTCCTTGAGTTCAGACATATATGTCTCTGCCAAAGATTTATATGATGTTTTGGCTTTGAGTAGTAATTATTTCCAATTAGATCAGATTTTGGAACCAAGCAGCATAAAGCTATTATTCTTCTATGATCTTTAGTCCTATCATCAGGGATACTGATGCTATTTTCTATTTTCATTCAGCTATTTCACTAATCTAAAGTAGTAGTCATCTTCATATACGCATATATTTATAATAAAGTGCTAAGCTTTGAAAATAATAATCATTTGAGAATTCCACTGGATGTAAACAAAATCAAGCTTTTTTACATAACATTGTTGAAAGTATAAATGTGTTAAAGTATGTAATTTTTTTCTATTTTAGAAAATAGAAATAGAAAAAAGTATCTTAAAACAATATTCACAAACACTAATTGTTAGATTGCAGGAACTTAACTTCCTCCCTCCCTCCCTGCACATTTTTAATTTCAGAATAGGACCTAATTTTCTATTTTAATTTGTCACTTAAGTTTCTTACTTCTTCCTTTTTCAAGTTCAAAATTTGGACATTTGACAACAGATTTTTTTTTTAAAAAAAGAAGTAAAACCTTTGGAATCATAAGAAACTCATAAGTATGCACCAATGGATGCTTGCCTCTTTAAACACTATTCTATCAGTTTCTCCAAGGACATTTGAAATTGAAGGTGTGTGTGGGGGAGGGGGGGGGAATAAACAGCATTTTGAGATTTAGGAAAAAAATATATATTGGAAGAAAACTGCAAAAATATTCAGGTGCCAGGTGTGTTGTTCTGGATTGTAGCCAGATTTAAAAGAAAGGAGTATTTTATGACAATTTAAACACACTCAAAAATTAAGTAAATTGAGCCAAACAACTGAAATTTAAAGCACCAGGGGTATTTGTTAATTTGCTAGCTTTAATATTTTTATTGGCTTGTGACTTTACTGCTGTGCCCAATTAACCTGTATTGTGTTTCATAATAAACCAGCAAATATTTTTAGAAGTTTGCATATTAATTTAAGGCAGGTGTGTCACTTGGCAAGCTATAAAGCTAATTTTCTACAATCTTTGTAAAAGGACTTTATGTATAGAATCTTTTAGTGTAAACCACAAACCCACCAACTGATTAATCATCCCTTCTTTTTGTATCTTAGCAGCTGAAATATTTCACTACTAGGAGCAACTATAGAGATGGACCAGTTGTTCAATCAGAACATGCAGGAAAAAAACACTAATAATAGGTATTCAAATTGGGGCATTTCAAAGGCATATATTACTTTCCTGCCAAATAATAAAATGTTTGGGCAGATAAGAGGCACCCTATGTATATCAAAACAACTGATCTTTATTTAGAAGACCAGTCTTTTATATATAATTAGGTATGTTTTTGCATTTTCTATTCTAGAACACTAAATTGTAAAGCAAGAATCATACAAGCGAATGCAACATACCTTCCACGTTGCTGCATTGCGTCTGAAGTAGGCAAACATACGTGTGAACCAGTTATAGATTTCATTTAGTGTTAGCTGCTTTTCTGGAGATTCAAGAATTGCCTGTCAAGCAATTAAAATGCAACTATGATCAGAAAATACACTTGCACATTTGTCTGAATAAATAAAACAAAATGGAAGTCAGAGAAAAATAAACACTTGCACGACGATGGAAGTTTAGTGGTTGTACTTAATAGCTCAATGGCAGAACTGAAAATGGAATTATCTAATTGTTTTGAGTTTTATTTCTGTTTCCTTACGGAAATATTAATTTATTAGTCATTCATAGAGCAGAATCAAAGAGAAATGCAAAACATTTCACTAGCTGATTAAAGCTTAATAATTATTTTGAGCTCAGATTAATTCTAGGGATCAGAGATTACTATAGCTTGTGATAATTGACTTGCCATCTTTAAACAGGCTCATTTTCAGTGTTGTGTGAAATGAATTTCCTAATAATCACATCGTATTGTAATACTTAATCAAAAGCAATTATGGTATATGTATTGCGGTTGTGGAGAAAGAAAAAAACCCCATATAGCAAAAGTGTCAGCATGCCTGTATTAGCTAATCATCTCTTCTTGCCTATAGCATCACATATATATGTACAATCCTGGATTTAAGCAGGTTTTCAGGGACGGTATCGCTTACCTGCCTAATTAAAGAGGCATATGTAAAGGGCGGCCTGACTTCTGCATTCTTGTAGAATTCTTGATTCTGCGCAAGATCTGCTAAATAAAGGCAAAGAGGGCTCCGGTTAGCCATGGCTCAATGCTTTATTTGAATGGGAAGGACCAAACTCTTTTTTTTCTAGCTGGCCTTCAAGTTACCTGAGGAGATGGGCACGTTGTATTTATCAGAGTACCGCCTTCGGATGGGTCCAACGTTGTGCATGCTGGTAGTAGTGATGACAGAAGGTCCCTGGGTAACAGGAGTGATGGGTGCTGTCGGGGTGGTGGGAGTATGAGGTAAACTCTGTGGAGAAGCCTCTGATGCAGTCTTGGAAAGCGTGACATTAGAGACAAGATTCAACTATTGAAACAGAAAAAGAAAACAATTTCTTGGATTAACAAATACATTGCCCCCATTCTTTTTCATGCACTGACATGTTTTTTATTATGACATAATGATGGATTGAATATATTTTGGTACTCATACTCAAAGGAAGAAACAACAACAGTGCACCGTAGTTATGAAAGTGTTAGAGTAGAATTGGGGAAAAAGTTACAAGACCATCCTTGATTATGAAAAGTCACTTGGGGTATATAATATAAATCACTTACAGGATATAAATCAAGCCAGTAAAAAGCATGCAATAAATTGGTAAATAAATGCCTTTAAAATTTTGTTCCCTATCTACTGCAGCAAAAGCATTGTAATATAGAGATACATTATATGTTTATTGTGATTATCTAGGCAAGGGCTTCAATTTTCGAACACTATATGGGTAGATAACCTGATGAAGCCTTCTTTTTACAGTTATATTGCTGTATGAATGAGCGGGCAACAAAAATAGCTTTAAAATGAGGTTATGAAGTAGCAAGTGAAGAATACTGCTGATAGGTTTAGGTTTTAGGTTTTATTTGATTTATATACCACTCCTATCTCCCCAATGGACTCAGGGTGGTGTACAGGAAATTAAAATGCCACAACAGACAACAATAAATACAATACAACGTTAAAATATAATTAAATTAAACAACCTGTGCTAAAATGTTAACTAAAAATCTTAAAATCCCCGATAAAATCCTGTTAAAATTTTATCTAATCTAAAATCTAAGCTAGGCCAGCTACGTTTTAAGTGATCGGCGGAAAAGACGAAGGTCTGTGATGGTACGAAGTTCGGGGGGTAGGTCATTCCAGACGGCTGGGCCTGCCACAGAGAAGGCCCTTCCCCTGGGCGCCGCCATCCGGCATTGACCGGTAGACGGCACCCTGAGGAGGCCCTCTCTGTGGGAGCGGATTGGTCGAAGGGAGGTATGTGGTAGGAGACGGTCCCGCAAATAGCTAGGCCCCGTGCCATAGAGCGTTTTAAAGATGGTCACCAGCACCTTGAAGCACACCCGGAAGGCCACCGGCAGCCAGTGCAGCTCGTGCAGGAGGGGTGTTACGTGGGAGCACTGTGAGGCTCCCAAGATCCCCCGCGCGGCTGCATTCTGCACTAACTGGAGCCTCCGGGTGCACCTCAAGGGGAGCCCCATGTAGAGAGCATTGCAATAGTCTAGGCGGGACATAATGAGCGCTTGAGTGACTGTGCGGAGGGCGTCCTGGTCAAGGAAAGGGCGCAACTGGCGGACCAGGCGAACCTGGTAAAAAGCTCCCCTGGTCACGGCCGTCACATGGTCATCCAAGGAAAGCTGTGAGTCCAGGAGGACGCCTAAGTTGCGAGCCCTTTCCATGGGGGCTAGTGACTCGCCCCCGATGGCTAGCGTTGGAGTCAGCTGGCTATGCCGGGGCGCTGGAAACCACAGCCACTCGGTCTTGGACGGGTTGAGTCGAAGTTTGTTACTCCCTATCCAGACCCGCACGGCCTCCAAACACCGGGTCATCACTTCAACGGCATCGCTGGGGTGGTTGGGGGTGGATATGTATAGCTGAGTATCATCAGCATACAGATGGTACTCCACCCCACAATCGTGGATGATCTCGCCCAGCGGCTTCATATAGGTGTTGAACAGGAGGGGCGAGAGGACCGACCCCTGAGGCATCCCACACGTAAGGGGCCTCGACGTCGACCTCTGCCCTCCTGTCAACACAAATTGCAACCGACCAGAGAGGAAGGAGGAGAACCACCGCAACACGGTGCCTCCCACTCCTAACCCCTCCAGCCGGTGCAATAGGATACCATGGTTGATGGTATCGAAAGCCGCTGAGAGATCTAACAGGACCAAGATAGAGGAACAACCTCTACCCCGGGCCCTCAAGAGATCATCCACCAATGCGACCAATGCCGTCTTCGTGCTGTGCCCGGGCCGGAAGCCGGAGTGGCGTGGGTCCAGATAAACAGCTTCCTCCAGGTGTCGAGGGAACTGTTGTGCCACCACACTCTCAACAACCTTTGCCAAAAAGGGAAGGTTGGAGACCGGACGATAATTTAATAACAATGCTGGATCCAGGGAAGGCTTCTTGAAGAGGGGTCCCCCTCTTTCAAGGCGGCCGGCAGGGACCCCTCACTCAAGGAAGCGTTCACTATTGCCTGGAGCCAGTCTCGTGTAACCTCCCAGAAGGCCAGTACCAACCAGGAAGGACACGGGTCCAATAAACATGTGCATTCAACCGTCTCGGCAGTCTGTCCATGTCATCTGGAGTAACAAAGTCGAACTCTTCCCATAATATAGTCTCAAGACCTGTGTCGGACGGTCCGCCCAGACCTGTCTCATTGGAGGCCAACTCGTCCTGAATCCGAGTGATTTCCAAATCTCCAAATTCCTCTGCTCTACCCTGCAAAGGAGCTTCCCGCGGCCCCTGTTGAAGGAGGGAGCGGGTCACTCTAAACAGGGCGGCAGGGCGGTTATCGGAGGATGCGATAAGAGTGGCGAGATAATTACGTTTCACCACTCTTATCGCCACTAGGTAGGTCCTTAAATGGGACCTCACCCATGTTCAATCGGATTCGGAGCGAGTAGACCTCCAAGTGCTCTCTAGGTGTCTCTTGCGGCGCTTCATCGCACTTAGCTCCTCGGAGAACCAAGGAGCCAGGGTGGATCGGCACCGCGTGAGAGGCCGCAAAGGCATGACCCGGTCCAAGGCCCCCATTGCCGCACTATTCCATGCGGCCACTAGGTCCTCAGTCGAGTCGTGGGTCAGGGTCACAGGAATTGGACCAAGCTCCCTTTGGAACCTTTCTGGATCCATCAGGCACCTGGGACGGAACCATCTTGGTGTCTCTGGTTCCGCCTCCTCACGGTGGGGTATAGCGGTTGGAAAGTCAAGCCGCAGGAGAGAGTGATCTGACCATGACAGGGGTTCGATGACTAAACCCCCTACTCCTAGATCACTCAGCCACTGGCCGGAGGCAAAAATTAAGTCTAGTGTGTGTCCCCGGTGTGTGTGGGGCCCTGAATTACTTGGGTCAGGTCCATGGCCATCATGGAGGCCATGAACTCCCGAGCCACCTCAGATGCCTCGCCTACCATGGCAAGTTGAAATCCCCCATGACTAAGAGTCTGGGGGTATCAACTGCCACCTCGGCGATCACCTCGAGTAGCTTGGGCAGGGCTGCTGATACGTAGCGGGGAGCCAGGTACACAACCAGCAAGCCCAACTGCCTCCCATGGCCCCACTTCACACAAAGGGACTCACAGCCGACTACCTGGGGCACAGTGGTCTCCCTTGGCTTAAGACATTTCTTGATAACAACCGCCACCCCCCCTACCCCAGCCCTGTGAGCTAACCCCTAAAGAGTACAATTTTCATTAAGGGGGGGGGAGCCCTAGAAGTAAATTGATTAAATATTTACTTTCCACACTACAAGAGATTAATCTTCTTTTTTAAAAAAACTATCTTATCCTGAGTAAACAATTGATCAGTAATATTATCTATGATTCTGGCAATCAGAGGCTATACTGTAATCACAAATACCTTTCATTGGAGTCACTATGAAACTATCGATTCTCTGGCCTCAGGAAGAATTTAAGGAGACATAAATGTTTCTCAGCCAGGCATAACAAATAGCACCAGCCAAACTGGCTGTTTCTTTAGAATGATCAAAGTTGAAGCTAGAGAAGACAGACCCTTTTCACAACCCTACTTGGTCCTTTGCAGTAGATGTTGCCCCTTTTAGACACAATGAAGAAAAAACATGGGGATACCTGCATACAACAGTTCTGATCCTTGAGTACATAATGAAGACTGCAGGCATATATTTAACTTACAAGACCATCCCACTGAAATCAGTGGGTTTTTCTTCTGGGCAATTAATTTATAGGATTACATTGGAAAGCTGGGGAAAATAGCAGATTTTTCTTTCAGGCAGTTAACACAAAAGATTGCCTAAAGTACTTTAAAGTATTACACATTAAAAGAATATGTTTTATTTCTATACAGCCAGACTTCTCATGTACTGATAATCACAGATAATTGCCTTTCGCAATGAGGATTTAAGATTTTATATTGGTGTCACCGATCCTTTCTTTGGGTTCCTTAAGGGAAATTAGCTCCATTATTTTAAGGTAATTTTCTTTTGAAAGTATACAAAGTGTCCTATGAAAAGACAGCAACTCTTTTTCTAATATCTCAAGGAATTATTGTTATTGTTATGAATTACACTTTTAAAATGTAATTTTTTTTGTTTCATAGTGTACATTTTCATGAAAATTGACTTATTGAAAAAAAAGTTTTGACCACCAGATTCTTTATTTTTTTTCTGTTGATTCACATATGTTCTTTTGTTAGAGATACCTAAGTATCTTATAATTAATGAAGTTTTTTAATTTGCACTTTGAGTACATGAAGTAGGTTGGGTTAGAGGAAAAATTAAATGAAATAAATGAATGAATGTATAAAACTTAGAAATGTTCAAAGAAGAGAAAAAGGATTCTTCTATTATAGGGAATCGTCATGACAAGTCAACTGTCAGGCGGAAAAATGCCTAACTGAATCATATTTTAACTCAGGTAATGCAAATTTTGGGTGTAGATATGCAAAACTAGACTGATCCAAGCTCTCAATGCTATTTAAAGGAAATTATGATAGACTGACAGAGATGAGAGGGAGTAAATAAATAAAACTTCTGGTGGATAGACAGTAGAAAATAACTGTTAGTCCATGTGAGCTCAGAGTTCACTGTTTGGCCTATGTCAGCAGACAATCCTATTCTGTGATCAATATAGCTACTATCAGAATTCAAGAGGCGCCTGGGAAAGCTCTTCATTAATGGGAGAGAGGCGAGATATCTACCCTTACTACAGACACTTGGGATATTTAGAATTGGCAAGCAGAATTTGGGAGTGTATCTCTTCATTCGTTTTCTTATTTATATTTCCTTCTGATGATCTGTTCATATGTTTGTGCGTACACCAAATAACAGCATTTCATTAGCAAAAGCAGCATTGAAGAGGGTACAGGGGTAGAGGACACCAACTGCAGTGGCCTTCCTCCCCAGTTATTTTTCTCTTCAGATTATTATTATATATTTTATTCACCAAACATGAAACTCAGACAATGGAACATTCAAAAATGCATATCATCATCATCATCATCATCATTCTTTTTTATTCATTAAGCATGAAACTCAATCAACTGAACATTTAAAAAAGTATCACAAATACTTATTACTATTATTACTATTCTGTGGTTAATCTTTGATGAGATTCACAGCCTTTGGAGCTGGTTGGTAGCTCAACAGCTCGAGTCCTAACCAAGGACCTAGGAACTGTTAAGGTAACGTCAAGGTAGCCCTTTAAGTAGGAATCATCATCATCATCATCATATCCTCTGACGTTACCTTGACAGTTTCTAGGTCTTTGGCTAGGACTTGAGCTGTTGAGCTACCAACCAGCCCCAAGGGCTGTAAATCTCACCAAAGATTAACCACAGAATAATAATAATAATAATAATAATAATAATAATAATAATAATAATAATAATAATAATAATAATAATAATAATAATAATAATAATAATACAGCATCTTTCTGGGTATCTGTGTATTTCTGGAATGTAAAAAACACAGGAAGCGTTGAGAAAGAAACCCAATGCTCACACAACCTGATAAAGAAGACGCAGACAAAGGGATACAATTAATTTGTCAATTTTTAAAAAAGATTATTTTGATTTACAAGATGCTTTTCTACATGCAAGATAACAACATAATATATTGAAAAGTACTGAGGGCATGTTGGTCTGGAACTTTTTTATCTTAGGCTTTTCAAAGACTCCCATGGAATAAGGATTTTGCTTTCAAAACAGTAAAGCAATGAATGACACAAAATGACAGTCAGGGACTTCGAAGTGACCTATGACTGCATTCTCCCAAGCAGGTAACTGCCTTCAAATGCTAACTTATGCAAAAGGGAAAGAGCAGATAGGCTACCCTACGTTCTTTTATTTGGAGGAACTGGATGATTGCATTTTGTTACGCCCTTCTGGCATCCATCCATCCATCACATACGATAAAAAGCACGGGAGGATAACAACAATGCAAGGTCTCCCTGAGAAATTGAATCTCCTCTATTTTATCTCTGCTCTTAAACAGCATGAGCAAATCTGAATCAATTTCCAGTGTTCTTGCACTGCACAAACTCAGAAGATTGGCTCTCCTGCTGGAAAGCACACGGATACTGTTTCCTCATTACTGTTCAAACCACTCAATTTCAAACAGGTTCAATTCTGCTTTTGCTGTTTAAAAGCTTAAACATTTAATCTGTTTCTACTAGGAAGCTGGGGGAGGGGTGGTGGTGGAAGGCCCAAAGGTCAATGTTCTCCAGTTAAATAATTTGAATTGAGTTAAATTTCTTGAGGCAGTCAGAGTAGGTAATACAACTAGAAATAAACACAAAAGTGAAGAAGAGCAAAGGGAGGGGGGCACCGCCTTGAACAGGCTCGACAAATGACACTGCGATTCACACCCACTGCTAGGCTGCCACTAATAAGCTAAAGAGGAAGCAGCCAATCTTGGCTAATTACCAGATAAAATTGTATTGTAAGGACTCTAATTAGGAGATGCTTATGGAGGTGATCTAATGATTAAACACTACATCCCAGTGACCCCACCATCAATGTGCAATGGGGTAAGATGTCACTGGAATATTTTGTAGAAACAGTAATTTTATTTCAAGGGTAAGGGAGAGGCCGTAATATTTGTAATAATGGCTACGAGGTAAACTCATTAAAAGACGGTTCCTAGAGAAAGGCTGTGGCTTTCAGCATCTGTGGCCGTTCCAAAGCAAAGTGCCAAATCTTGACAGAGGAACTGCAGTCAAGTGGAAAATTTCTGCCTGACCTCTGCTCTTGCTATTAATTTGCAGGAAAACTAATGACACATATACATATTCCCACAACATTTTTCTAATTGCTAATTTGCTAAAAGAGCCGAGTTCCCAAATTAAACCTGACTGCCTTCTGAGAAGGAAGGGGTTGGAGAGAGGGAAAACAGCTAGAGAGCCTTGTGCTTCATCAGAGGTAACTGCTAGATTGGCAGAAGGAACAAGTTAAGAAAACCATGACTTGTCACTTACTACGAAGGTTTTTGCTTTTTCGAGCTTATCTGTAAGGAGAGCCACTTTGCATTTTTCACGTTACCTCAACTACAGTTATGAACAGAAGCACAACTACATCACAACTACGGTTCTGTTGCAATCGTCAACTACTAATCTTCATTATAATGTATTAAACATTCATTGTTTAAACATCAACTATGAAAAAGGCCTAGAGCGAAGTAAAGACAGTTTTGTGGGGCAAAGGTCACAAACGGCTAAGAATGACGGAGTTGGTTTTCTTGATTGATATGCCACATCACTTTCTACTTAGAACCGCTGTTGCTTGGATTTGAGAAGTGGTTGATAAAGGTTTTTGTCAGACAAATGGAGTTTAACTTATTGCAATTTACTTAGATCAACTGCCATGTTGTTAGGGCTAACAAAAGCGAATGTTTGAGTCAAACTCTACTCCTAGTGGCCTTATTTTCTTATGGTATTTTTAATTATTACAGTAAGAGCTGTAATTTTGGGGCTGTATAAGAGTAGAGAAAACAACATAGGAATGAACAAGTAATCTTTTTCTTAACCGCCCAAAATTAGTTGTCTTTGTGTTCTGCTAGGAACAAATTCTATACCAGCAAACACATAATCAGAAACATAAATGAGGGTTTTTTTGGTGCATGTGTATGTATTTAGGACACCATTTTGCAATTTTGACTATAAAAGGGCTTTAACAATAAGGTATGAGATGTGCGCTCATGATTGTACATATTTATACTGGGTCTCTCTCGCACCCCTACACATGCATACATATATAATATGATTGTTTTACAGTACATGAGTAAAGCTATCCATAATAGACATACTTCCTTTTCTCCAAATTCGTATTTGGTTGTCCCTTTAAGCCTGCAGTAATGCAACCTGAAGTAGTCATTCCCTCCTTGGCCACCCAAGTATTTGGAAAACTAAAATAATTTGAAAAAGAAAACATGATAAAAGAAATATTTTATTTCCATTAACGATAAGATGAAGGAAGAAGCTTCACCCCTCCCTACTGCTTCCTGAATTCCTATGGAATGGGAAACATGCTACAAATACATTCACATATACACACATATAGATGTACTTTTTTTGTTTTTAAAGTAGCTTCCATTGGTCTATGTTTGAAAGACATATACAAGACCAGCAACAAAACTGCAAGGAAGGTAGCAGGGGATATGTGGCATGTTTTTCTGTGTAAAAATCAGCACGTTCTTCTTGGGTGCTTAAGGCCAAGGATTTCTCTTGACATGGGTGCTCATCTTTTTGCTGGGGCTCAAACCGTTGCTGTAATTGGGTCTTGGGAATGGTGAATGGAAGGGCGCTACTCTCAGCGAGACTCTGAAAGTGGATGGGTGTCAGGACTGTTAGATTTCACCCACGAAGATTTTATGTACACCGTTTTAGAAAATATATATAACTACATTCCACACAAGATTTGGCAGGCAATGATCACTTAGCAGGTGTTGTTATTGGCAGAGATACTAAAGGAAACCCAAGTTGAAGAGTGGGACTTAATGAAAAACAGTATATAAAAACAGCTTTGGTGTGTTGCATTTACAAATCTCTCCCCCCCCCCCTCCTCTATTGCTACATACCATTATTTTTCAAACTATAAAGTACAGCTACAGCAGCTAAAATGCTCAGTCATTACCTCACAGTTAAAGGGCTATTTTTAATGCTTTGTTTTTACAGTTGCTAAAAACAGGATTTCAAAACAATCCTAATTGCTGTGGTTAGGGTAAAGGAAAATATATAAAAAATAGCCAACAGTTATGTCAGCTCTATAAAGATGGATGTACTGCCAGGTATGCAAAAAAAAGAAAAAAAAACCTACCGAAGAAAGAGGAATGCATATCTTCTTTCTTTTGTGAGAAGAAATATGTGGCTATACAGTGTCACCTAATAGCACCTGGCACATTAATTCTCCTCTACCCTCTCATCACCAGGAATGCTTGAAAATAATGGGATTACTGCATTATTATGTTACAATATAAATGCTTTCATTTCTGACATATATACATAAATATATAAATACATATGGAAATCTAATGAGAGCATTCATAACAATAAAAAATACCAGTGCACAGTACTAGTTTTCTAATTATATTGTGTAATACTAGATACTAGGTAAACTAGACTGAGTGGGGGGGGGAAACGGAAAGAGCATCTTCCTACAAAGCCATGACCAGAGAGAGCATTCAGCACCATACATAACATTCTTCATGGGAATAATTGGGGCTATTCGCAACAACAAACTAAATCAGCTCGCATTAATTACCATACTCCCCAGCAACAGAGCATTCAAAATGTGCCAACTTTAGCTGTTCTAACTCAGGGGTTTCCAAATATGGCAACCTTAAGGCTTGTGAATTTCAACTCCCACAATTCCATTTTGACTGGGAAATTATGGGATTTGAAGTCCACAAGTCTTAAATTTGGCCAAATTTGACCATCGTGTTCTGACTGAACACTGAACTCTCAAGTCATTGAAATCCAGTGGAACAATCAACTCAAAATGTTTCAGCCTGCTTCATGCATCTCTGCATTTGATTCTCCAAGAAATATCTATGACAACCAAATCATATTTGACAAAGAAATTCAATGGCCCCCAAAACTGTGCCTGCTTTTGAGATTATGATGATCATTTTAAGGTAAGCACCACTAGCTTTCAAAATTTTGTCACCAACTTTCCCTGATCAAAAATGACCAAGCCAATTATTCTCTTTGCCTTTTTTAAACAAGAACTAAAAATTTAAATTCCAATTCTTTAAAAAAAAGCCACAAATATTAGAATTAATGTATATCTTACATCTGGTTAGGAAGAGAACACAACTTTAATTATGGGTGTAAAGTGGATTGAATGCTGTGGTTTTTGGTCATTGACTCACTTCTAGCCAGAATTATATGCTGCTGAATGTATAAAGGCCAAACCATGGCTCTATAATTTTATTCTTCTCCTATCCTTGCAAGGATAGCATATATGAAGAATACTATATTTCTACACTTTGTAATTAATTTTCAAATCCTTCACCTATACATATTTTAATAATTTCTGATTTATCTGATGATATCTGTAATAAAATTTCCTATATTCAATAAATGAAAAGGCGGCTGTTTCAATCCAATAACAGAGTGTCACACAATATAGTCCTGTCAGGCGCCAATTTTTACTTCTAACGTGTACGTTAAAGGATAAGGATTTATAATGCTGCCTATGAACGAAACCACTTTTCATACACAAATGCGATCTTTTTTTCCAAAGGGTAATACAACAGTACATTTACATAAACTAATCCAAACAATCTATGTATTTGACAATGGCAAACCTCACACAGACTGCCTATTGTTGGTTTACATCTTGGAGTTCTTTATGTTGGCTTGTAACACTGCCCTAGCTGTCAAAGGTTTGACTTGGCCTCTAAATAAATGGTTATACAAGTGCTGTGCAGTGATATTGGACTGCTTTGGAAAAGAAACCTGCTGTGTACGAATTCAAAAGCTATTAATTTTTCAGTCAAAAATATTCATGCCTATTTCTTTTAATAGAGAAACACTGTGCAGAGCTACTGAGAGATAATGTTGACTAGTAGCGCAGAATTTTCAATAGAACAGTTAAAAATAAATTTAGTGGGAGGCTCTATCAAAGCTATAATTTTCTGGAATGTAAAACATTTTTAATACTGATGATCCTTTAATCCTTCACTCCCTTTCCTTTGGTCAATTTTACTTCCTTTCTCTGCTGGTCCACTTACTGATTGTGCAACAGTTTTTATTCTGGAATCTCTGTTACTGCATGTGTGTGTGTGTGTGTGTGTGTGTGTGGGTGTGTGTGTGTGTTACGTTTTTGAGCTGATCAATAAATAAGTCAGGGAGACTAGGAACTCATGGCTTTTGGTCTAGATCAGAGGTTCCCAAACTTGGCAACTTTAAGACTTGTGGACTTCAACTCCCAGAATTCTCCAGCCAGCATAGCTGGCTGGAGAATTCTGGGAATTGAAGTCCACAAGTCTTAAAGTTGCCAAGTTTGGGAACCTCTGGTCTAGATGGTCTCTGGTGATGAGCCGAAAGGCAGAAAAGGAAACAGTATGTCTCCTCCCTTAATTGGGGCCCTAACAGGGTGTTGTGGAACAATTATAGATAGTTATCCTCCTGTCTCAGCTGATGCAATAAGAGAACCTGGCTGGCTGAATGGCTAAAGGCTCTTGCCTGATATGCAATACAGCCCCGGTTCGAATCCCAGTAAGGGTATGGCTAGTTGATGAGAGCTAAAAAGCTCGAAATAGATCTATACTAGTCTCCCTGATTTATTTCCAAGACTGAGTGGCTGTGGCTTCCGGCACCCCGGTTCAGCCAGATTATTCCAACTCTGGCCATTGGGGGCGAAACACCGGCCCCCGTGGAGAGGGCGCGCAATTTGGGTGTCCTCCTGGATTCCCGGCTGTCCATGGAGGACCATGTGGCGGCCGTGGCCAGGGGGGCTTTCCATCAGGTACGCCTGATGCACCAATTGCGGCCCTTACTGGACCGGGCTGCCCTTCGCACAGTCACTCAGGCCCTCGTGACCTCTCGACTCGACTACTGTAATGCTCTCTACATGGGGCTTCCCTTGAGGTGCACTCGAAAGCTGCAGTTAGTCCAGAATGCAGCCGCGCGGGTGATTACGGGAGCGCCTAGACACTCCCACATAACACCTATCCTGCGCGAGCTGCACTGGCTTCCTGTGGTCTTTCGGGTGCGCTTCAAGGTTTTGACAACCATCTTTAAAGCGCTCCATGGCTCGGGGCCTAGTTATATGCGAGACCGCCTCCTGCCCCATACATCCCTCAGACCAATACGCTCCCACAGAGAGGGCCTCCTCAGGGTGCCGTCGGCCGGACAATGCCGACTGGCGACACCCAGGGGGAGAGCCTTCTCTGTGGCAGGTCCAGCCCTTTGGAACGACTTACCCCCTGAACTTCGCACCATCTCTGACCTCCGCCTCTTCCGCAAGTGTCTTAAGACACATTTGTTCCATCTAGCCGGTCTAGCGTAGCCCCCTATACTGACTTTTAGATAGTTTTTAAATTTGGGGTTTTTAATCTGGTTTTAGCACAGGTTCTATTGAATTAGTTTTTTAAATTTTATATGATGTTTTGTATGTATTTTAATTTTCCTGTGCGCCGCCCTGGGTCCGCTTGGAGAAGGGCGGGGTATAAATTGAATAAATAAATAAATAAATAAATAAATTTATTATAAATCATAAAACTAACACACATATTTAAAAAATCACACAACAGGACTCATGGTTTTCTGTCTAGATGGTCTCTGGTGATGAGCCAAAGCCCCAATTAAGGGAGGAAGGATTCTGCTCTCCTTTTCTGCCTTTCGGCTCATCACCGGAGACCATTTAGACAGAAAGCCATGAGTTCCGTTGTCTACTTTTTTTATGTGTGTGTTACGTTTTTGAGCTGATCACTAAATAAATCAGGGAGACTAGTATAGATCTATTTTGAGCTTTTTCGCTCTCATCAGCTAGCCATTCTCTTACTGGGATTTGAACCGGGGCTGTATGGCATGTTAGGCAGGAACCTTACCAATTAGGCCACCAGGTTCTCTTCCTGATCAGCTGAGACAGGAGGATAAGTATATACTTGTGCCACAACACCCTGTTAAGCCCCAATTAATTAATCTATACTAGTCTCCCTAATTTATTTATTGATCAGCTCAAAAATGTAACATACATACATACATACATACATATAAAGAGCCATATTGCTCTTGTACTGAAAGGGGAAAATGTTGGCCCTTTAGATATTTTCATTCTACAACTGACTTTTGGCCATGCTGGTTTGTCTACCTTCCTTTTGTAGGACTTTCTGGGGAAAAAGTGGAAGGGATAATACAGGTAGTCCTTGACTAACAACATTTTGTTTCATGACTGCTTGAAGTCATAGCATGTAAAAAGTGATGATTGTTTTTCAGTTACAACCATTGCAGTATCCTTCATATCATGTGAACCAAATTGAGACGCTTGACATAAATACTGGTAAGTATTTATGATGGTTGCAGTGTCCTGGCACCGTGTGACCCCCTTTTGTGACCTTCTGACAAACGAAGTCAATCGGGAAGCCAGATTCACTACTACTAGTAATTTAAGAACTTCAGTAATTCACCAAATAACTGTGGCAAGAAAGGAATACAATAGGGCAAAACTCACTTAACAACTGTCTTTCTTAGCAATGGAAATTTGGGACACAATTGTAAGTCAAGGATTGCTTGTACCACATCTTGCATCTGTTGAATCTATTTGGAGGATCACATTTGATATGGGCCAAATGGTGTTGTTAGAGAATTGTGACAGGGGTAATTCAGAGCTCTACAAATCATTTGCAGAACAGTTCTAGCTATGTGTGGAGCACCACTCTCTTATGTAAACAAGTAACCACAACCTCCTAAAGGCCTGGTGTGTAGCTTTAAGAGCTTTTCGCAGGTTGTCTACACATGCATATATTATTTGCTGACAATATCAACTAATGCACTGATGTCAAACTCACGGTGTCATGTTGCCATCAAGTGACGTATCACAATGTTTTTCCCCTTCGCGGAGCTGGGATGGGTGTGGCCTACGTGTGATACATCCGGCCTGTGGGCTGCCAGTTTGACACCCCTGACCTAATGTATTTTCTGTGTGAGCACTAGCGATATCCTCAAAGTAATTGTCTCAAACTTTTGTGAAGTTACAGTTCAAGCAGCTTTACTTCATTTTTTATTCACAGTACTTTTTGAAATGATTTACCCTCTTCTAGGTTCTGCCTGCTTCTTGATGCAACTGGAGAAGCACTGCTATTATTTTTTAGAGAATATAGGGGCAGATCTGGGAATGGATCCAAAGACAGAAAATAAAATAAACTTATTTCCAATGGCCCAAGTTTTCGTGGGAGTTCCAGATTTTGGAAGACAGGATTACACAAAAATGAAGGTTTTCCTAGCTCTGCCTTATATTTCAAAAACAAGAACATTGTTTTTTGCCACTCAAAAATGCTCTGCAGAAAAATCTGCACATAGATTTACTAAGACAGTGAAAGGGATCAGGGATTTGAATAAAATGCTCTATGTTAAATTAAAATTTAATTTACATATCAAAATCAGACTTGCTTATCCTAAAAGCTTATGCCCCCCCACAACCTTTTAAATATGAGATTTTTAAAGTTTATTCCTCTCCTGATAATACTCTGAAATTCCTAATTGCTTCATGTGAGTGTTTTAAGCTGAAGGATTGATTTGCTACTTAGTTTCTTAGCTATGTGTAGGTAAGTGGCCTAATTTGATTTTACTTGTTGTATGAAAATCTAGTGCTGATGATCTACAGTTTGTATAAACCACATTAATCAGCAAGTAGTGATGAACCATAACAGCAAATTGGTTTATCAATTTTATTGTCATGCCGATTGTAAAATAGCATGTAAGCAGGCATCTATCTTTCTATCTGACAGAAAAAAAGAGATTCAAATTGAAGACTTAAGAATTACAGCAACCTGATTAGGTTTAGCTGAAAGAGAAAAAAATAAAATACAGATACAGAACAATTATTTTGCACATGTCTTCCTGGGAAAGACACATTATTTTTTTTCAGTTTTCTTAGGAATTAAATCCTTAACTTAAGTGGGGCAATAAAGGCTAAGAGAAGTCCTCTGTCATAAAACAAGCAGTGGGACAGATGTGTCAGCCAAATGAGGGGACCCAGTTTGCAAATATTATACTGAATTTATTTCCCTGAATAATGATGAAGAAGCGTGCTGTTATGCAAAAAAAGCTAACCTTATAATAAATCTCTTTATTTTTTTAAGGTGCAGCAAGGTTACCTATCATGCTGTGTTCATAACAGACTAAGACAGCAATCATTCTAGTTATAACTGATCCACTAACATTGTTCTTTAGAAATGGTCTGTATTTGTGGTGCCCTCTCAGAACCAAACAATCAGCAGAGGCAAAGCTTTATGTAGTCCGTGCAGATACTTACAGGCTGAGGGGTAGCTTTTGGTTCAGTCGATTTCACATGCAGGTGTGTCATCATTGCTTGCAGGCGGTCCTTGTCTTTTGCAAGCTGAACAGGAAAGAGAAATGTAAACATGACTTTTGTGAACAGAATCCAGAATGGCTCTTCTCTATTTAAACCCTGGCATTGTAGCCGGCACATGACAGGAAAAGTGCAATAGCATTACTTTCCTGTGATTGGGAAATGTTACGAGGAACCCACATCCCTCTCTGGCATTCCGTTAAAAGCAAAGCAAAACTTTTGGTGCTGGGTATCAGCTTTTTTGCAAAAATGCATTGGAACTTTTGACTGAAACTGTCTAGTCCTTCATGCTTCAGGAGGGGTTGCTGAAGCAATGAGGGTGAAAATGAAGGAATTGCATTTACTAACCAACCTCAATGCTAAGAGACCCAAAGCCGAGGTTTATTGGCTTCAAAGGTTGTCCTGTCCTCCTTTTCTATAACATCCCACTCCATACTTTTTAAAAAATAATAATAATCACCTATTAGGTAGGTGAGGTTGACATGTAAAACATTAAATGGTTATTGTCAACTTTAGGGAAGGGGAAAAGTAACCATCTACAGAAGGTAAATGTTTGTTCTCTTACAGAATACATTTCACTTTGGAGGAGAAAAATCAACAAGCTTTCTTTTTCACATTTGCTTGTACAATCAAGAGGATACATCCTGGGCAAGTATGCTTTTTGTTATTACATAAAGACAATTTGTTTTTGTATTTTACTACAGACTGGATGGTGCACATATTAAACCTGAATTGTAACTTATGCAGTGGTGGGATTCAAATAGTTTAACAATCAGATCTCTACCCTAATGACCAGCTGGGTAGGTGTGGCTCAGTAGTCATGTGACTGGGTGGGTGTGGCCAACTCAACATCACTCACGTCGATGGGCGCTTCGCCTTAGCCGTTACAATGTAATAAGGGTTAACCCAGAGAGGCTGTTTCTGTAAGCAGGGTAACCAAGATTAGGCTAGAAACAATACCAGAATGTTTCCTTCCTGCCATCCTTACAGGGTTAGCCCTATAAAGTGTTAAAAAACAAAATGAGATTTCTTCCAACCCGTTCTCCAAACTGCTTAGAAAGTTAACAACTGGTTCTCCAGAATAGGTGCGAACTGGCTGGATCCCACCATTGCTTATAAGCCAATTTGCATTGGGATGTTCTCCTACTGACCTGTGGGTATTAAATATAAAATAAAAGTACAGCTCTAGCCACTGATAAAATTGTCTTCCACACCAGCCTTTTAATTCTGTTGATGAACATCCAGGCAGACCTATCCATATGATTCAAACCCTAATGTATTGGAGCAATGTAGCAGCCTCAATAAATTAAGAAAGGCTTCCGCCTCAACAACTGTTTTAATCCTTATTCTTCCTTCATCCCAGAACACCAACATCCCTTCCGGCATCACCCACTTTCTTAAAAAACATTCCTCTGTCCTGGAGGACGATTCAGGGGGGGCAGGGGGGGCCACGGCCCCGCCCGCTGGGGGCCAGGAAGGAGAAAAAGAAGTTACAATTGCCAAGAGACTTAGATCGAAAAAATAACTTTGCTTTTTTATTAACATTGTATAACCTTTATATCTGGATGTTTGCATACAACTGCCAGCATAGAATTGAGAACTTAGGAAACATGTACTTATTTTCACCTTGTAGTATTTTTGAAAAATGTTTTTTTTAATGTTTTATTATGAAGCCCTGGAAGGGCCAATGATCCCGACGCGAAAGTTCTTAAAATGTTTCTGTATCCCCTACCTTACCCTTTTGGAAAATTGTAAAAACCAATAAAACTTTTTCAATATAAAAAAAAAAAAAAATTAAGAAAGAAGTTGAAATATGTTCTTTTTTTTAGAGGTCTTTTAAAGTGCTTTATATTTTTACAATTTCACAGGTTTTAAAAGTGGTAGTTCATATGCCTAAACCATTTATAAAAACATAAAGATTACTTGATGACTCAGCACCATTTAAAAAGTATTATTTCACTCAGTGGTGGGTTTCAATTTATTTTACTACTGTTTTGCTCATGTGCACGCACAACACTTCTGTGCATGCGCAGAAACATCCGGGCAGGTGGGTGGAGCCTCCCACTGCTGCCACTAGTGCTTCGCCCGATCCGGGCCAAACTGGCAGAAACCCACCTCTGATTTCACTGTCTCTAGGGAGAGAAAGAGAAAAAAAATGTATGTTTCTGAAGAAGCCTTCCATTCCCCACCATTCAGCTTCCTGGATAAGGACAAAAACAAGAAAGTCCAGTTGCTTTTTGGAAAGGCACCTTTGGATTTCAAAGGAAGTCTAAATTTTCCAAAGCCTCCATGCAAAGATGGGAGTCATCAGTAATACTCAGTCAACAATATCCTCAAGTTTCTAATTCTTGCCATTTTGAATAATTCAGGAAAGTGATAATGTCTAGTTCTAGCCTGTTCCTCAACACTACATACTGGGGTTGATAATGAATTTCCAGATGTTTCATTCTGGATCCACGGACACCTTTTAGACCAGAGTCTTTTTGACAGATCTGTCTTGGGCTAGTAATATTAAGTCCCTGAATCCCACTGTTTACCAGCCATGTAGATGTTGAAAGAAATCTTGCAGAAATTTGGCAGGGAGCTAATGCAAATGTCTTTGCTAAGAAACAGCTGCAAGCCAGTCTACTTTTGGCTCTGGCTTGACTACACCTGGAAAATAGACCTTGACAGTTTTTAATTGTGTTAATGTATATCACTTTAAGAAAAAGATTTTTTACCCCAGCAATGGTGCCAAACTAGTATGTATGTAGTTTTAGCCTATGGAGATCCACCCTGTCTATAGAAATGATCAATGTTATTAAGATCTTTAGCATTCTGTAGAATAAGAGCCCTGATATCAAAGGCTGAATCCAAGTTAAATATCCCTGTAGTCAAGGATGTCATCTTTCTTTTTCCTTCAGCTTTTGGAAAAATAAATTTGCTAACAGGAAATGGTTTATGGTGCTTACTGCACTTTCTGCCCATGTCTTCTTGAAACCCTACATTGTTGCATCACACAGCTGCTTGATAAAATTGTCACTGGGCAGAATAAAAATAATACAAAATCATCCTTTCTGACAGCTATTGATTGACAGTTGGTAACTCAAATATAACTCACAAAAGAATAATTCATAAATTTTAAAAAAATGGTCAAGGACTAATTTTTTATTTCTTTTGGATCCCTCTACCTGGCCTCCAATTCAGTCCTTACACTTCTTGAATGAAATGAAGGAAACCTGGATTAGAATGAGGAGAAGGAAACAAGGATTATCTTCATTTCTTTTTAACTGTTGGAATGAGTGAACAACAGAAATTACAGGTCCTGCACTTGTGCGCTTATAGCTTTGAATGAAATTAGCTTTCCTTGAAGACTAGAAGGTTATTTTGCAGCTCTTCATTGACAGTATTGAAATACTAGTATTTTGAACATTATTTTATTTGGAGTGGAGTGTTGGGGGGCAGGAACAAAGAAAATATATCATAGAGATGACATGGTAACAATTTTATAGGAAGTAAAATATAGATTATGGAACCAAATTCTTGAGATAAGACGATAAAAGGTATTTAAAAAAAAAAAGTAAATTATGATGTAAAATATAAATTATAATTATCAGGAAAAGTAACAACAAAAAGTTGAAGATGATTTTTCTCTAAAACTATTTGAAGTGCTAAACGACTAACTCAGTAAAATTTCAAATGTAATTATCTTCTGCACTTAGCCCACGGCCTTCCATATATCTCTACAGTGTCATCTTGCATACAAAATAGGCCACATTTTTTTTGAGGAATGGTAGCTATCTAACGTACAGCATTGTTTTAATTTGTCAGCTTTGGCTGTCCTTTTGCCTACTTCTTTCACACAAAGAATGTCAGGCCACAAAAAAACACTTAGGCATATTCCTGACTGGGTGTGGGTG